>JALIGW010000068.1:0-400000 GCA_023053685.1 Diadophis punctatus similis
TTCTGTCCTTCATAATTGCCCACATCGGTCATAAATGACCATTTGCTGGTCACTTGGAAAAAAGACACAAAAGGCACAGCAGGACATTCGGTACCCAGCCTCTTTGGTTTTATCAGCTTATGCTCTCTTGGGCCACTTGAAACACAGGGGGTCCTCGACTTACGGCCACAACGGAGCCCCAAATTTATGTTGCTAAGTGAAACGTGTGTTATTCAGATGGCTTTCATGCCTAAAGCGGGACTAGAACTCACCTTCTCCCAGTTTCAAGCTTGGTGCCACAACTCTTCTCTTTCCCACTTTTCCAGTTAGATTCAGCTTGGAAGAAGTTCAGCTAAATTCTTCAGCGGCTTCTAAATATTCAAAGTTGGGAATTATGGAATTCGGTTGATTATAGTACGGCTCAAAAGTAAACATCTGTCATCAGTAAATCTTTAGCTCTACTGGGGTTCTGCTCAGGAGCGGGCTTCAAAATTATTAGCAAGGGGTTCTCTGCCCGGTTGCTGGGTGGGCGTGGCCATGGTGGGCATGGCCTAATTGGCCTCCTGCACCACAGAGAGGAGGGAGGGCGTTTTTGCTCTCCCCGGGCTCCGGAGGCTTCTCTCGAGCCTTCGGGAGGGCAAAAATGGCCTCCCCAGGCTCCGGAGGCCCTTTGGAGGCAGGAAACTTCTGGTGGGCCTGTTTTTGCCCTCGCCAAGCCTCCGCGCGCGCCAGGGGTGGGTTGCTCTCTTACCTCGCTACCGGTGCGCTGCACGCGCATTGCCACGTTTTGTGCGCGTTCTCGCTACACACGTGTGAGATTTTGTCAATTTTGCTTCTGTGCATGCGCAAAAGCAAAAAAATCGCCAAAATCTCACACACACGTGCATCCCCTCACGAGATTTTGCTTCCGCGCATGCGCAGGAAGCAAAAAAAAGCCCAAACATTCTGAAAGAAAGATGGCGACGCGCGACGGACCGGTGAAGACGGCACCGGAGGTGTCGCACGCAAATTGCGTAATCGGTCGGCCGCTACCGGTGCGTTAGAGTGGACCGCACCGATAGGAACCCACCACTGCCGCGCGCCCTGCACTTACCTGCATCCAAAACGGGCCGCGTGGGGACTCCGGGGAGGGTTGGGGTGGGTGGGGCCAGCCAGGAGTGGGATTTGGGGGTTCTCCGAACTGCACAGAATCTTAGCCACAGGTTCTCCCGAACCCCTGCGAAGCCCCCAGCAGCCCACCCCTGGCTTCTGCTGCTACCTAACCAAACTCCGCTGGCTTTTCTCATGGCCTCTTCGGATGGGCAGCTGCTTTTTCAACCTCCTGACCAGAATCTGGACACGTGATGGTGTCACGTTCCTGGGTCTTTGCTGACGAATATATTTTGCCTGGCTAAAATAATGAATGCGGGGCAGAATGATTTGGATGCTTGAACTCAGCCAAGTCCCAGAAGATTCTGTGGTTTTGTCACCAAACCCCCAAAACTTTACCCTTCGACTGTCCACTGTTGACCTCACCCGATTCCTAAGAGGGTCAGTAAGGGGCGTGCATAAGCGCACCGGCGTGCCTACCGTCCCTGTCCTAATGTTCCCTCTTATGAGTACCCATCCTATGTATATAAACAATGTTATAGAATAGAATAGAATATAATTCTTTATTGGTCAAGTGTGATTGGACACACAAGGAATTTGTCTTTGGTGCATATGCATATACATATATCTATGTATATCACCAATATGTACTTGACAAAAACGAACGAACAAATAAAGATAAAATAAGATGCTTTCAGCAGGTGGATGGAGGAGGAGGAGGAGAAGAAGGAGGAGGAGGAAGAAGAGAATTTGAAGGCAACCAACCTTATCAGCCCCCAGGTGTGTTTCCCAGGAGGCGGGCGCCCTCTTGTGGAGCAGAGGGGGATCTCAAAGAAAATTCTGGGGAAGGGGTTCACATTGAAGTGGGGCATTCCCTTCCCCTTAGATTCAATCAATCAGCACAGAGCTGGAAGGGACCTTGGAGGTCTTCTAGTCCAACCCCATGCTCAATCAGAAGACCCTGTATTATTTCAGACCAATGGCTGTCCAGTCTCTCCTTAAAAACCTCCAGGGATGAAGCACCCACAATTTCTGGTGGCAAGCTGTTCCACTGGTTGATTGTCCTCACTGTTAGGAAGTTTCTCCTTAATTCCAGGTTGCTTCTCTCCTTGATTAGCCTCCATGCGTTGTTTCTTATCTTGCCTTCTGGTGCTTTGACCCCCTCTTCTGTGTGGCAGCCGGAGGTGGGTTCTACTTACCTTCCCCACCAGTTCACATCGCGACGGAAGTGCACACGTCACTTCCCGGAAATGACCCTCTGCGCATGCACAGTACTATAAAAAAAAACATCTGCGCAGAAACAAAAACCAAGAGAACCGGCTCGGGGGCGTGGCAGGCCTGGGTCACTGCCGGTTCCAGCGACCCAGGCCGCCAAGTTACTACCAGTTCTATAGAACCGGTCTGAACCCACCTCTGGTGGCAGCCCCTCAAATACTGGAATAGTGCTATATAATAAAGGAGAATATTTGCAGCTCAGGGTTGACATGTGGGATCCTTGAAGCTCTCTGAGCTTGCTTGTTTTCTTGCAGACATTTCATTACCAAACTAGGTAACTTTATCAGTGCTAGAAAGGAGGGGGGTTTGCAGGGAGGAGGAAGAGGAGGAGGGGGAGGGGGAGGAGGGAGGACTATGGGGTCCTTGGTGCTCTCTGAGCTTCCTTGTTTCCTTGCAGACGTTTCATTACCAAATTAGGTAACTTCATCAGTGCTAGAAGAGAATGGGGTTTGCAGAGAGGAGGAGGAGGAGGAGGAGGAGGAAAAGGAGGGGTTGGAGGAGGACTGTGAGGTATTTGATGCTCTCTGAGCTTGCTTTGTTTTTTTGCAGACGTTTCATTACCAAACTAGGTAACGTCATCAGTGCTAGAAAGGAGGTGGGGTTGCAGGGAATAGGAGGAGGAGGAGGAGGAGGAGGAGGAGGAGGAGGAGGAGGAGGAGGAGGACTGTGAGGTCTTTGATGCTCTCTGAGCTTGCTTGTTTTCTTGCAGACGTTTCATTACCAAATTAGGTAACTTCATCAGTGCTAGAAGAGAATGGGGTTTGCAGAGAGGAGGAGGAGGAGGAGGAGGAGGAGGAGGAGGAGAGGAGGAGGAGGAGGAGGAGGAGGAGGAGGAGGAAAAGGAGGGGTTGGAGGAGGACTGTGAGGTCTTTGATGCTCTCTGAGCTTGCTTTGTTTTTTTGCAGACGTTTCATTACCAAACTAGATAACTTCATCAGTCCTAGAAAGGAGGTGGGTTTGCAGGGAGGAGGAGGAGGAGGACTGTGAGGTCTTTGATGCTCTCTGAGCTTGCTTGTTTTCTTGCAGACGTTTCATTACCAAACTAGGTAACTTCATCAGTGCTAGAAAGGAGGTGGGTTTGCAGGAAGGAGGAGGAGGAGGAGGAGGAGGAGGAGGAGGAGGAGGAGGAGGAGGAGGAGGAGGAGGAGGAGGAGGAGGAGGAAAAGGAGGAGGAAAAGGAGGGGGAGGAGGAAGACTGTGAGGTCTTTGATGCTCTCTGAGCTTGCTTGTTTCCTTGCAGACATTTCATTACCAAACTAGGTAACGTCATCAGTGCTCCTGCCATCACGTCACCCTTAGATCCCTTCTCTGAAAACTTTTATCATGATTCTCAAATGTTTCTATTTAGGTGTAGATTAAAAAAACGTTGTGCAAAATTGTGCAACGCTGAGCTTCAGTGTTCCTATGCCATAAAGAACTAAAAATATCCCTTCTCCCTCCCTCAGGGACATTGCTAAAAAAAGGCTGTACTGAAACCTGAAGAAATGAGTTATCACAAATGACACATCTATTCATTTCTCTTTTTCTCCGCGATGGAAACATTGTGGTTTCCAAAAGGTTCTTGCCAAGAACCTCCGTGTCTTTTCGGCGTTTACGATTTCACAGCCATTTTCACTTTGCGAGGAAAACAAATTGGCACCAATTTTCTTCCACCCCGGAGCACATACTGTACATTCAGATGAACTACGGACCTTACGGAGCCAACAAAAAATCCTTACGGATCAGGGGTGGGTTCCTAATATTTTTACTACCGCTCTGTGGGCGTGGCTTATTTTGTGGGTGTGGCTTGCCAGCCATGTGACCGGGTGGGCGTGGCTTCTCAGACTGTTGAAAGGAGAGGAACTGAGATAGGTCCTGCCGCCCGTTCCCCCCTCCCCTCAGCAGCTCGAGAAGCCTCGAACATGCGAAAATGCCTGGGATCATCACCGCGCGTTCGTGGCTTCTCGGACTGCTGAAGGGAGGGGAATGGAGATAGCTCCTGATGCCCATTATTTCAGCGTCTCACACGCTCCCTCAGCCATCCTCCCCTGCTTGGACTCACTGTGGGGTAGGAAGGCAGCGCATGCGCAGTGCCGGAAGCTCGGCTTCTGGGCATGCGCAGAAGAATTTAAAAAAAAAAAAATTAAAAAAAAATTTTTTTAAATGGCGGCGCCCAGGCACCAGCAACCGACCGCACCGGTACTGTGACATCACCAGCGGGCCGCTACCGGTGCTATAGAGTGGACCGCACCGGTAGGAACCCACCACTGTTACGGATCCAACAAAAATCCAACAAAAATCGCGACGGGGATTGGGGAAAATAAAATATTCTCAAGAAGAGCAGCGGATGAAGAAGCTGAACAATTTTTAAAAGGTTGTGTTTTTTTTTTAAAAAACAATCCAGATTATCAATATTGTGTAGCATTAACGGCGACTTTGCATAGTTAATCAGCCAATCCCATTATCATTTGGTCTCCTGTGGAAGGGTATGATTCCGCCTGATCCTATCGATATGATCTTTCACCTTTTCCTGTGACATTTCTGTCCTTGGTCGATTAGGAACACTCTTCCCCCGCAGTGAGCTATTGATTTGAAAGACTGTTCAGTCCATTTGCAACCTGTGGCTTCGGCTTTTGTGGCGAAATGCGCCTGTCACTTCTACACCGCCATAGTTTTAATTAAGAAGCACAGCTTGGACATTTTGCATAAAGCAACCATGACTCCTCGTACATAGATAAATAGAACAGCGCGGGCATTAAAAGGCAGACCAAAATAATAATATAATAATAATAATTAAAATCCAATTCTTATGGAGTTCCCCAAAGACTTTTAAAACCATATTGTTGCTTCTGTGATTTATAGTGATATATAAATCATATATATTATACATATATATTATAATATTATATAATGTAGAATGTTTTTATGATTATATAAACGGTGGCCTATCACTTTGTTGTTTCTATGTATACTGAGAACTTGTGAACTGGAGACAAATTCCTTGTGTGTCCAATCACACTTGGCCAATAAATAATTCCCTCAACTCTGTCAAACTATTCAGTAAGTCTGCACTACTATTAGTCTTTCATCGTTCCCATCACCCACCTCCTCCCACGTATGA
Organism: Diadophis punctatus similis; assembly: GCA_023053685.1. Taxonomy (NCBI): domain Eukaryota; kingdom Metazoa; phylum Chordata; class Lepidosauria; order Squamata; family Dipsadidae; genus Diadophis; species Diadophis punctatus. The sequence goes on from JALIGW010000068.1 coordinate 5,444, forward strand.
CTGCATGACTGTAACTTTGTTGCTTGTATCCTTACGATTTATATTGATTGTTTTCCAGTTTGATTTGATTGCTTATTTGTACCCTATGACTATCATTAAGTGTTGTACCTTATGATTTTTGACGAACGTATCTTGTCTTTTTATGTACACTGAGAGCATATGCACCAAAGACAAATTCCTTGTGTATCCAATCACACTTGGCCAATAAAGAATTCTATTCTATTCTATTCTATTCTATTCTATTCTATTCTGTTCTGTTCTGTTCTGTTCTGTTCTGTTCTATTCTATTCTATTCTATTATTCTATTCTATTCTATTCTATTCTATTCTATTCTATTCTATTCTATTCTATTCTATTCTATTCTATTCTATTCTATTATTCTATTCTATTCTATTCTATTCTGTATTTTATTATTCTATTCTATTCTATTCTATTCTATTCTATTCTATTCTATTCTATTCTATTCTATTCTATTCTATTCTATTCTATTCTATTCTATTCTATTCTATTCCATCCATCCCATTGCAACTTAACAAGTATAGCAAGAAAGGTCATAAAACATGGTAAAAGTCACTTTAAAAAATGTCTCACTTAGCAACATAAATTTTGGGCGCCATTGCGGTTGTAAGTATATAGCAATAGCACTTTACTTATATACCGCTTCACAGTGCTTTACAGCCCTCTCTAAGCGGTTTACAGAGTCAGCCTCTTGCCCCCAACAATCTGGGTCCTCATTTTACCTACCTCGGAAGGATGGAAGGCTGAGTCAACCTTGAGCCTAGTGAGATTCGAACAGCTGAACTGCTGAACTAGCAATCAGCTGAAGGTCGCAGTGCTGCTTTTAACCACTGCGCTATCTCAGTATCAATAAAGGAGAATATTTGTAGCTCAGGGTTGAAATGAGGGCTCCTTGGTGCTCTCTGAGCTTGCTTGTTTTCTTGCAGACGTTTCATGACCCAACTAAGTAACATCATCAGCGCTAGTAGGGGGTGGGATTTGCAGAAAGTAGGAGGAGGAGGAGGAGGAGGAGGAGGAGGGACTGTGGGGTCCTTGGTGCTCTCTGAGTTGCTCATTTTCTTGCAGACTTTTCATAACCCAATTTGGTAACATCATCAGTGCTAACGGTTGTATATTGAGGACAGTTTGAACCTACAAATATTAAGACTATTAGCTCAGCCGGGGGAACAGGACGATCGATGGACAACAACAAGCAAAGAACATTGGAGGACATTCCTTGATTCTAAGAACGGAAGATCCTCCTTTGCCTTTCTGGGTGACCGCGGCCTAAAGAGGGTGGGCGACGCATTTGCCAATGGGTGCCCCTGGCGAAGAGCCACGCCATGGGACCGAGACCCTCCGAGCTCTTTCCTCCATCTCTGAACGCGCTTTGGACGGTGTCAGTTGGCGTGGGGGGTTAATGGAAGCATTTAGTGCATGTCGAACACAAAATAATTAAACCCAGCTCTCTGATTATGCTGCTGCGATTGATTTACGACCCCTTCTGGTTTCTCCGGGCCCTTCGGTGGAAACCTGACGCTTAATTATCGTCGCAGGAATTCTCGGTTTGTCAGGAAGTTATTTCCATCGGGATGATTAGCCCTTTCGACGCTGGAAGCGTTTTTTTCCCCCTCCGCCACATTTCGCAGCTGGCGCAGTCGCTTCTCTGTGAACGTGTAAGGCCTCTTTCAGTTGATCTAAGATGGGAGGGAAGCTAAAGGCAGGCAGTCTTCGGCTTACGACCGCAAATGGAGGCCAACATTTCTGTCGCTAAGGGAGACGTGTGTTAAGTGAGCTTCGCCCCGTTTTACGACCTTTCTTGGGCCCCCCCTGTGGTTAAGTGAAGCGCCGCAGCGGTTGAGTTCGTCACACCCGGTTGTGAAGGGAATCCGGTGTCCCCCGTTGACTCTGCTGGTCAGGAGGTCGCAAAAGGGGATCGCATCACCCCGGGACACTGCGACCGTCGTAAATATGAACCAGTTACCAAAGGTGTGAATTTTGATTACGCGACCACGGGGATGCTGCAAAGGTTGTAAGCGTTAAAAACGGCCGTAAGTCCCTTTTTCCGGGACTGTTGTAACTTCGAACAGTCACTAAATGAAGTGTTGTAAATTGAGGACGACATGTAGGGCTGATAAACAGGATTTTGAAATAGGATTTTATTATTATTATTATTATTTTTTAAAAAATCTCTTTTTGAGCTTTCTGACAAATACCTCTCTTTTTAATGTCACATTCTGGAATATTTGTTGTACTTTCCATGGCTAGCTTGGTCTAAGCTGGAAAGTCAGAGACCCTGGGTTCAAGTCCTGCCTTAGCCATAAAAGCCATCTGGGTGATTTTCGGCCAATCACCAGGAGACGGTGAGTTCTAGTCCCGCCTTAGACATGAAATCCAGCTGGGTGACTTTGGGCCAATCACCAGGAGACGTTGAGTTCTAATCCTGCTTTAGGCATGAAACAGCTGGGTGACTTTGGGCCAATCACCAGGAGACTGTGAGTTCTAGTCCCGCCTTAGACATGAAATCCAGTTGGGTGACTTTGGGCCAATCACTAGGAGACAGTGAGTTCTTTTTTTTTAAAAAAATAGTTTTTATTAAATTATTTTAAAATATACAAAAAGACATAATACAGAAAAAAACATACAAAAAACAGCATACAGAAAAGAAAAATGTACATATATATATATATATAAGTATCTATATACAAATCAGACTTATATGTTACTATATATTTTCATAATTAATGTGGTCTAAATATATATATATACTTTAAAAAAAAAGAAAAAATACATACATCAACATATAAAGGAAAAAAGAAAAAAGGTTATGTATATTTATTACAGCTTTTGCGTATCGTTGTCGTTTCAGTATCTAGTTTGTTATATTCCTAGCTTATCATCAGTCAGAAAGAAAGAGGAGACAGTGAGTTCTAATCCCGGCTTAGACATGAAATCCAGCTGAGTGACTTTGGGCCAATCACTAGGAGACGGTGAGTTCTAGTCCCGCCTTAGACATGAAAGGCAGGTGAGTGACTTTGGGCCAATCACCAGGAGACGGTGAGTTCTAGTCGAGAGTCGAGGTGGCGCAGCGGTTAGAGGCAGGTACTGCAGGCCACTTTAGCTGACTGTGATCCACAGGTCAGCGGTTCAAATCTCACCGGCTCAAGGTTGACTCAGCCTTCCATCCTTCCGAGGTACGTAAAATGAGGACCCAGATTGTTGGGGGCAATGTAAATATACATTGCTTACTGGTGTAAACCGCTTAGAGAGTGCTTGCACTGTGAGGCGGTATATAAATCTCACAAAATAAATAAATAAATAAATAGTCCCACATGGTTGTGAGTAACCTTTTTTTGAGTCCAGTATAGATTGATTTGACTGGTTGCCGGTAAGGTGGGTGAATGGTAGATAACCCACAGCAGATGTCTGGATTTGGCTTCATGCGGGCCTTGTTCAGCTCCAAACTTCCAGAAACAGCTTCGGTTTTTGAAAGAAAACACAATCCTCTGTTTTGCGCATTTCCCCCCCTATTTTAAGCCTTTGTGTTCTAAACAATTCCAAAAAGACAAGTCGTCTTTTTTTTTTTTTAGTTCTTGCTCTTCAAATCCTGTGTTTTAAAAACTTGGAGGTGATTCTTGCCAAAGTCATCCTGTCTTCTGTCTCCAAACCCATCCCGGTGCGTCCACACCATGGATTCCTTGTGCATTTTACATGGCTTCAGGGTTGGTTCTTCTCGCCTGTCAAGTCTGTTCAAATCATTTAACATACACTAGAACAACTTTCCGCGGCCGGATCTGCTTGTTTATCCCGTGCGTAATTTGGATCCCAAGAATGTTGGATAACCATTTGTCTGAAGTGGTGTAGGGTTGCCTGCCTAAGCAGGGGGTTGGACTAGAAGACCTCCAAGGTCCCTTCCAACTCTGTTATTCTATTCTATTCTTTCCTCCTGAGCGAGATAAAACGTCGTGGACCATTTCTTATCAGTCAGAGAGGGGTTTTTTTATTGTTCCAAATAAAAATTCACTTACACGGTTCAACAGAACGAGTCGTTAATACTGACCCGTTTGTAAGGCAAAATTAGAACCTAGAAATGCGACGTGTACATTCGGCCGTTCGCAAACGTTGAAGAACAATATATAAAAGGCGAATAATTGTGTGTGAAGCTCAGCACGAGCAGCAGAATGGTGAGAAAACTCTGAATTATTCAGGACTTGTACACAGTGTAAGGTCAATTGAATTCAGGGCCCTTACTTGAGAGTAAACATATTTTGCTTTTCTCTAGCATCTAAATTTTGAGGGTTGGTAATTGAAGAGGATAGCTCTGTTAAAGCTTCTTTCCCTGTATCCTCCAGGCATTGAGCCATCACACTTTCAAGACAACCTTTGATGGACAATTGACTTCCCGGCTGTGAACCGCCAATCCCTGACCACATTAAAAACTACAAATTGCAAAAAAAAGTATTATGATAGTGAAGTGAAATGTACTGGGCTACAATATTCCCCGTTTTTAATTTGTTAAAGAATGTTTGTTTAAGCCCAACTAGAGGAATTTTTTAAAATCTGAAATAACAGAAAGAACAGAGTTGGAAGGGACTTTGGAGGTCTTCTAGTCCAACCCCCAGGCAGGAAACCCTATGCCATTTCAGACAAAATGGTTGTCCAATCTCTTCTTAAAAACTTCCAGGTGCCATGCCCAAATAATGGGAGGAAATAGTAGTTACTCTAGGGTCTCCTGCTTGAGCATGGGGTTGGACTAGAAGACCTCCAAGGTCCCTTCCAATCCTGTTATTCTATGTTCTATGATCCAATGAGTTGCATCTGTGATGTACAACTGAAGGTGAGGTTGTCTCATCTATATTGAGTCCTACAGTTGCCTGCCATTCTTAAGTGTGAAGGTGCAGATATGAAATGATAGCAGTGTTCCAATATTTGAGGGGCTGCCCCAAAGAAGAGGGGGTCAACTTATTTTCCAAAGTGTCAAAAGGCAGGACAAGAAACAACGGATGGAAACTAATGAAGGAGAGAAGCAACCTAGAACTAAGGAGAAACTTCCTAACCAGTAAGGACATTTAATCAGTGGAGCAGCTTGACACCAGGCGTTGTGGGTGCTCCATCACTGGAGGCTTTTAAGAAGAGACTGGACAGCTATTTGTCTAAAATGCTACAGGGTCTCCTGCCTAAGCAGGGGGCTGGACTAGAAGACCTCCGAGGTCCTTTCCAGATCTGTTATTCTGAACCAGCCTCACTCTCCCAAAAACACTCTGCCACTCAATTAGAGTTTATTTTAGGATGCACTTTTCATTTATATCAAGTCATTTAAATGTAAAATTACAAAGAAGAAGAAGAAGAAGAAGAAGAAGAAGAAGAAGAAGAAGAAGAAGAAGAAGAAGAAGAAGAAGGGGAGGAGGAGGAGGAGGAAGAGGAAGAGGAAGAGGAAGAGGAAGAGGAAGAGGAAGAGGAAGAGGAAGAGAAGGAGAAGGAGGAGGAGGAGGAGGAGGAGAAGAACGAAGAAGAAAGAAGAAGGAAGAAGGAAGAAGGAAGAAGGAGGAAGAAGAAGAAGAGGAGGAGGAGGAGGAGGAGGAGGAAGAGGAAGAGGAGAAGGAGGAGGAGGAGGAGGAGGAGGAGGAGGAGGAGAAGAACGAAGAAGGAAGAAGGAAGAAGGAGGAAGAAGAAGAAGAAGAAGAAGATTGAAACTGTTCTCCTTCATAAATACTCGATTGCTTCATTTGCATCTACAAGTCCCCTTTCAAAGACATTCCTCTTCTTCAAAAGACCCTGATATTCAAAATACCGCAACCCTGCCAAATTGCATTTAGTGCAATTGTAAATACCATTTCAGCTTGGTCCCAAACCCAGTTGCCACTTTCTCAAAGCCCCCCCCTAAAGAAATTCAAAAGGACATCTAAAGTCCCTTCCAGCTCTATTCTGATTGATTGATTGATAGATTGATTGGTTGCAGTCTGCTCGGGTATAATATAACAACGGTCTTAGCACTATTCTAATGTTTTAAAGAAAGTCTATGGAAATTCTCCGTTATCCAGGTCAGGGTTGTCCCAAAGGTGCTTTTTCAAGAGGCAACTGGACTTTCTCGGTTTTTCTTTGAAGATGTTTCGCTTCTCATCCAAGAAGCTACCTCATACCTCCCTTCGACCAGTCAGGTCCCACAGAGTGGGTCTCCTCCAGGTCCCGTCAGCCAAACAATGCTGACTGGCGGGCCCTAGGGGGAGGGCTTTCTCTGTAGGGGCCCCGCTCTCTGGAACCAACTACCCCCAGAGATCCGAATCATCCCCACCTTGCTGGCCTTCCGAAAAGCCATTAAGACATGGCTCTTCCTGCAGGCGGGGTTCTGAGACAATTTTACATCTGAGGTCTCCCCCATGTATGCATGGTGTTGTATGTCTTTCTTTTAACTTTTTAAAAATTGTTTTTAAAAGTTTTTATTCTCTGGTGTTCTTTAAAATGCTGTACGCCGCCCTGAGTCCTTAGGGAGTAGGGTGGCATAGAAGAATTAAATAATTAATTCTTTAATTAATATTTAATTAAAGAATAAAATAAAATAAATAAAATAAAATAAATACGCTTCTTCAAGAAGCTTCTTGGATGAGAAGCCAAACGTCTTCAAAGAGGAAAAAAAAAAAAGCCAGAAAGTTCAGTTGCCTCTTGGAATAAAAAGCACCTTTGAAGTTTTTAAAGGAAGCTTCTTCGTTGATCCTCGGACGGTGAAGAGTCTGTGGCTGCTACAACGACGCCTTTATTATCTCTTCTTGCACATCTGGGCCCATCTTCATGAAGGCTGCGGGCCGAGCGCCTTGCCTAAAAAAAACGGGAGGGGAAAAAAAATGTCTCCTTTCAACTTGATGAACAACAGAGCCGCGCGCAAAGGTGGAGGGGCATTTATATCGCGCCCGTTGGACATTTTGCGCATTTCTCTTTTCGTTGGGAAACGGATCAGTCATGGAAAAACCCAGGGAATGCCTCCAGGCCCCCGGCACGCCTTTGTTCTCTTCCACCCCCTTAATTTGATTGCAAACAGATGAAAGGCGCGATTGGGAGGGGTATGTGTGTGTGTGGGGGGGGGGGGTGGCAATGGGGAAGGTGGAGGGGGGGGACACACCGGGGATCGCCCGTCTGCAGAGCCCCGAAAGGCGCTGGTAGCGTTTAGCCTGCTCTCACGGTGATCAAAGGCCCGCGCTCCGTCTAGACAGCCGAGGTGTTGGAGCGCACAAGTGGCTTTCATTACGCGCCGGTGCAGGGCCATTGTTCTGGGGCTGGGGGGGCTGGGGGGGCTGAAGGGGGGAGCCCTGCTCTTCTTCACCAGCCAGCAGGTGATTGATTTCGGGGAGGTAGCCGAGCGCCCCTGTCCGGGGGAGGGAAACCCACGCGGGGGTTCGGCTGCGTCGGACGGGCGCGCGGAACTGCCCATCACCTTAGCGCAAAGTGACATTCCGAAACGGAGCGCTTTCGGGTCTCTGGAGGCTCCTTCCTTCCTTCCTTGCTTCGGCTCTCGGCTCCGATCTGGCGGGTGTGTGTGTGTGGACTACAGAATATAAATTGTACATAAATACAACCGAGAGAGTCCAGAAATATTTCACAAGAAGAGTCCTCCACTCCTCCGCTCACAACAAAATACCTTATTCCACCAGACTTGAAATACTGGGATTAGACAATTTACAACTACGTCGCCTCCGATCTGATCTAAATGTAGTTCATAAAATCATATACCAAAATGTCCTTCCTGTTAATGACTACTTTAGCTTCAACCGCAGCAATACACGAGCACGTAATAGATTCAAACTGAATGTAAACCGCTCCAAACTCGACTGCAGAAAATACGACTTCAGCAACAGAGTGGTCAATGCCTGGAATGCACTACCTGACTCTGTGGTTTCTTCCCCAAACCCCAAAAACTTTAACCTTAGACTGTCTACAGTCGACCTCTCCCCATTCCTAAGAGGTCTGTAAGGGGCGTGCATAAGCGCACCACTGTGCCTACCGTTCCCTGTCCTACTGTCCTACTGTCCTCTTTTATCGTTACTTTTTACTTATGTTTATACAAATTACTACTATACATGTTTGACAAATAAATAAAAAAATAAATAAAATAAAAATAAATATAGAATAACAGAGTTGGAAGGGACCTTAGAGGTCTTCTAGTCCAGCGGCTCCCAAACCTTTTTGGGTATGGAATGCTGCCTGCATCCCACGGATGGGGCTTCGCTTGTTTGCGCGGCCCAGTTTGGGGCATCTGGTCCAGATGTTGGAGACCCTTCTATCTAGTCCAATTGGGGTCTGAAGTTGAAGACTCCTTGCAATGAAACACACAGAACGTGGGAAAAGTTACGCTATTGATGTAGTTAAGCCCATCTGAATTATATTAAAGCCAGCAAAATAGCTTTACCATTCCCCAAGGCATGTTGCAACTTTGGAGCACCCCTAAATGTTTGGAAATTGAAAGCGGAAACATTTTGACACGCCCTAACACCCACTCCAAAGATTTTGGGGTAGTGAAACCACCTGCGTTCCTAAGGTGAAAGGCGGGAAGCCTCCAATCCCGTATCCCAGAAGTTGTGTCTTCACACCCAGGCTGTGCCTTCTCCTCTGGGCTTTGGCAGTTCTTATTGCAGAGTAACAAAATAACGGAGTTGGAAGGGACCTTTGAGGTCTTCTAGTCCAACCCCCTGCTTGAGCAGGAGAGCCTATATCAGTGATGACGAACCTTTTTGGCACCCCGTGTCCAAACCAGAATGTGCGTGCATGTGAGTGCATGTGCGCACGCTGGAGCACCGGAAATCCGAAGACCAGCCTGCTGGCGCGCGCATGCCTGGTTTTTGGCCGTTTTCTGGCCATTTTCCGGCACTCTGGTGCCCGCGAAGACCAGCTGCACCGGAAATGATGCGCGCCAGAAAGCAGAAGAACAGCTGGTGACAGTGCGCGTGCCCACAGAGAGGGTTCTGCGTGCCACGTGTGGCACGGGTGCCATAGGTTCGCCATCATGGGCCTATATCATTTCAGACAAGCGGCTGTCCAGTCTCTTCTTAAAAACCTCCAGTGATGGAGCGCCCACAACGTCTGAAGGCAAAATGTGCCACTGGTTAATTGTTCTCACTGTTAGAAAGTTTCTCCTAAGTTCTAGGTTGCTTCTCTCTTTGATGAGTTTCCATCCGTTGCTTCTTGTCCTGCCTTCTGGTGCCTTGGAGAATAGCTTGACTCCCTCTTCTTTGGGGCAGCCCCTCGGATATTGGAACCACTGCTATCATGTCCCCCCTAGTTCTTCTTTTCTCTATACTGGCTGTACCCGGTTCCTGCAGCCATTCTTCATATGTTTTAGCCTCCAGCCCCTTTATCATCTTAGTTGCTCTTCTGGAGCAACTTCTGGTGGCAAGCTGTTCCGCCGGTTCATTGTCCTCACCGTTAGAAAGTTTCTCCTTAGTTCTAGGTTGCTTTCTCTCCTTGATTCGTTTCCATCCATGGTTTCTTGTCTTGCCTTCTGGTGCTTTGGAAAATAAGCACCAAACTTTGACCCAAACTTTGAGAGGACGAAACGAAGCAGAGAAAAGGAAGAGAAACCAGAGGAGGAGAAAGTCGATCCGATAGGGGAGGAAAAGCTAACAGCTAACAACCATGTCAGGGCGCCCGAGAACCACCTCCTTTGCAGAAAGCTGCAAACTGGTGCAGCAGCCTTCAGCCTTTGGCAGCATGAAAGTTAGCAGAGACAAAGATGGCAGCAAAGTGACTACAGTAGTAGCAACTCCCGGACAAGGTCCAGATAGGCCTCAAGAAGTTAGTTATACAGACACTAAAGTGATCGGGAATGGATCTTTTGGTGTTGTTTATCAAACCATCCTCTGCTACCATGTCAGAGGCGATAATTAATCTCACAAAGGAGAAGTTTGATCTTTTCCCGGACATCAGACATTAGAAAAGAAACCGCAGTTTAAGAGTCTAGGTAAAAATGTTTATTTCGGTACAAAATAATAAATCCTCATTATTCTACATCTCTGATATAAAAATGGGTCTTGCTTCAATGGAAGCCAGGAACAGAAGGAGAGAATGGAATGTACACATGCGTACAAGAACATATCAATCACGTGCTCAGGAATAAACCATTATATTGAATAGGGATGCATCTCCCTGCATATACATATAACAGGCAATAATCACTGCGTGACACCCCTCTTCTTGAGTGGGGGTGGGGAGGTCCACCCTAGACTTTGATCTCCTCTTCTTGGCTCGTCTGAAATTCAACAGCAAAGAAGAAACAACCTTTCCCCAGGCATCTGAATCTGTGTTGCTTGAACAAGAGAGAGAAAGATGGTTATCATCCTTACCTATTTGCCTCTCCTGCAGGGTTTCTTCTGGATGCGTCTTAACCTTTGCAAAGGTAAGTGGGGCTTAGGGCAGTGTTGGCCTCTCTTCAAAGAGGCTTATTCCCTTTCCATTTCTGCCCCTGACTGTGCAACCTTTCCAGAGTCCCATGACCCTTCCAGGAAGCTCCAGTTGGCAAAAAAAAGGCACCAGCAATGGCCCTTTCAACTCTCAAGAGAAGAATCAATGGAGATTCTCAGCCATCCAGGTCATGGTTGTCCCAAAGGTGCTTTTTTTTCAAGAGGCAACTGGACTTCCTTGGTTTTTTTTCTTTTGAAGACGTTTCGCTTCAATCTCAGCGTCAGAGGTCTTCTGGTCCAACCCCTTGCTCAGCCAGGAGACTCCACATCATTTCTGACAGATGGCAGTCCAGTCTCTTCTTGAAAGCCTCCAGTGATGGAGCAGCCACAACTTCTGAAGGCAACTTCCGTTCCACGGGTCGATCGTTCTCACTGTCAGGAAATTCCTCCTCAGTTCTTAGGTTGGGTCTCTCTTTGAAAGCTTCCATCCATCGCTTCTTCTCTTTCCTTAGAAAAGGATGTCCGTGGTGGGATCTACTGTGAAATCTTCTACTGTCCTCCTCAGCTTTTGGTAGAAATTACTGGCTGTCCAGGGGCGGGTTCCTAATTTTTTTACTACCACTCTGTGGGCGTGGCTTATTTTGTGGGTGTGGCTTGCCAGCCATGTGACCAGGTGGGCATGGGCTGCCAGCCATGTGACCAGGTGGGCATGGCTTCTCGGACTGCTGAAGGGAGGGGAACTGAGATAGGTCCTGCCGCCCATTCCCTCTCCCCTCAGCAGCTCAAGAAGCCTCGAACGTGCGAAAATGCCTGGGATCATCACCACACGTTCGTGGCTTCTTGGACTGCTGAAGGGAGGGGAATGGAGATAGCTCCTGCCGCCCATTCTTTCAGCGTCTCACACGCTCCCTCAGCCATCCTCCCCTGCTTGGACTCACTGTGGGGTAGGAAGGCAGCGCATGCGCAGTGCCGGAAGATCGGCTTCTGGGCATGCGCAGAAGAAAATTAAAAATAAATAAAAAACATTTTTTTAAAATGGCGGCGCCCAGGCACCGGCAACCGACCGCACCGGTACTGTGATGTCACCAGCGGGCTGCTACCGGTGCTATAGAGTGGACCGTACCGGTAGGAACCCACCACTGTAAAGGTAGGAACCCTCCAGTCTTTTTACAAAATTTTTCTCTTTCTCCTCTGCCTTTTCTTCTGAAGACTATGTCAGGATGGAACTTCTCTACCATAAAGTCAGTGTTCAGCCTCAGTACTGAACCCACCAATAATTATGCACACACAAATATCCAAACACAGTTTGTTTTACTAATGAAAGCAAAGTCTTCTAATAAGTTCTTAGAAGCGTAAAAAGCCAAAGAGCGACAGAAGTTATTCTGTTCTGAAAACCCAGCTGCTAATATCTTATCTTAACAGCTGGCTGAAGTCCAAGAGGTAATTGGCAAATCTTACTGTACTTGGCACGAGTCCCAGAACTAGGAAATGCAAGAAACAAGATGCAAACTGGATTCACGGAAGTCAAGAGTTAGAATCGACGTTGTTTCCTGCACTGAAGCTCAGCGTGGGTAAGACTTAAGTAGTCTAAGGGTGTGGCCAAGTAGCTGCAGCTCTATTCTCGAGGAGACCTCCTCCTGCGTAGCCACTCTTGCCTTCTAACAGCCCTGCGTGCCCTAGCATCAAGAAGAAGAGGCTCCTCCTCTTCTTCTGCATCATTCATGTGCCCTTCACGAGGTGCAGAAGCCCTGGTTGACTTTCAGCCTCTGGCACCAAGTCCTCTCCAACCTCCTCGCTATCGGACTCGAGTGCCAGGTGCACGGGCCGATGGTACTGCGCCACAACCGCCTCTTGATCCTCGGGATCTATGACCAGCTGCGCGGGACGCGGGCGGGCCACAGCAGTCAGTTCCTCAGACCAGGCTTTCTCCTATTCTCTGTACAAGTGTGTTTCTGCTTCATTCATGGTCCATTGGCCAAGGTGGTATCATTTCATCCCCTTCTCTCAATCCATTCCTCCGATTAGGATGCATCTTAGTGGAGACTTCCTCTCACCAGTATTCTGTGGGTTGCTCAGACTGTTTAATTACAACAGCTGGCTTGGATGGGCCTTTCTTCAAACTTCAACCAGAATAGAACTGGAAGGGACCTTGGAGGTCTTCTAGTCCAACCCCCTGCACTTCGGACAGGTGATTGTCCAGTCTTTTCTTTAAAAACGTCCAGTGATGGAGCACCCACAACTTCTGAAGGCAACCCATTCTTCTGGTTAATCGTCCTCACTGTCAGGAAATTCCTCCTTAGTTCTAGGTTGCTTCTCTCCTTGATGAGTTTCCATCCATTGTTTCTTGTCTTGCCTTCTGGCGTTTTGGAAAATAGGTTGACTCCCACTCTTCTCCCAAACAGACCACATTTTTGGACTAAACTTCCTAAATGCACCAAAGCTCAGGGGTGGGATTCAGCCAGTTCGGGCAAACTGTATGTTAATTTTACAACTGGTTCGCCGAACTGGTAGTTGCAAGGACTGGCTGTGTTAGATAAGAATTACTCTCATCAGAGGCGAAATAGATCTTTTCCTGAAACTCTGACATTATAGAAAGAAAACCGCAGTTTAAATACTAAGGTATAAAATATTTATTTCGGTACAAAAACAAATAAATCACACCCTGGCTATAAAAAAGGTCTTGCTCCTTACAGAAGCAGAAGAAGAAAGGAGGAACAAAAGAAAGGAATGTATACATGCGTACTAGGAACATATTAATCACGTACTCAGGAATAAACCATTATATTTGATAGGGATGCATCTCCCCTGCATATACATGTAACAGGCAACATAAAATCACTGCCTGACAGGCTGACCCCACCCACTCCTCCCTGCCCCTCCCAGGAGTCTCCACACGGCCCGTTTTGGATGCCAGGTAAGTGCAGGGCCCACGCGGAGGCTCTTGAAGGGCGGAAAACGGGCCTATCGGAAGTACCGGAAGTAAGGAAGTGGGCCCGTTTCCAGCCTTCGGAGGGCCTCCAGAGCCAGGGGCAGGCCTCTGAAGCCTGGGGAGGGTGAAAAATGTGCCTACTGGAAGTACCAGAAGTCCGGAAACGCCCCCCCTGCCGTGGTGCAGGAGGCCGAGTAGGCCCCGCCCCCATGGCCATGCCCACCCAGCAACTGGGCAGAGAACCGGTTGCTAAAATTTTTCAATCCCACCCCTGTCAGAGCTGATTTGTGGACTCTGGGCTACATTATCCATCACGGCAGTTTCAAATCATGCTACCCACAACCACTGTTTCCATTAAGCTGCGCGGCCATGCGGCCGTGCACGTAACAAGAGAACGCCGCATGGAAGTTTCTAACTTCCGTGTGGCATTTTCTAATGGCAGAGGCAGCGCGCCTGCGCGGCCACGCACATGAAAAAAGAACGCCGCGCGGCAGTTTCTAACTGCCACGCGCCGTTTTCTGAAATTCTGAAGTTACAGGGAACATTTTATTTAGGATTCTTATATGCCGCCCTACTCCATTGCCCACAACTTTTCCGTTCATACAGTTCTCTTTTTACACACTGCCTGGTTTGAAATCAGCTGAAGAATAATGAGCAAAACCTCAGCCCGTATTTTGTGTTGGTTTAAAAGTTTCTACCTTTGGATACGTCCGTGTACTTGTGTGCGCGCATCAACTTTTTTACACCGCCCACTCCGTTTTGTGGCTCCAAATGGCTTACAAAATCCAAAATCCAATAACAATTAAAAACCACAAATCGGGCACCCTTTTGCTGGGATTTTTTTCTCAGATGAAAGTATTATTCAGTAGCACCGTTGACCTCAGATATACATAAGTAATGAGAGAGAAAGTGAATGACATCATTTCACAACAATGGTTCGTTTGAAAGTGTCTCCTCTCCTCGATGGCTTTTAGAGTTAACACATGAAAGCATTCCTTTGGTTAACAGAGTCACCCGCTCCTATAATATGTGCAGGCTTTCTATCATAATTAGCATTTTCTCAAAATCACAAACGCAGCGAGGAAAGTCGTAAAATGGGGCACAACCCGCGCCACACATTTCCCACTTAGCAAACATCGTTTTGGCCTCCATTGCGGTCGTAAGCCGTGGACTGCCTGTATTATCAAGTGCTTTGCCCAAAGTTGCCAGAACTTGTGGGAGCTTCATCACTGGAGGCTTTCAAGAAGAGACCGGACTGCCCTCTGTCAGAAATGGCGTAGGTCTCCTGCTTGGGTGGGTGGGTTGGACTAGATGACCTACAAGGTCCCTTCCGACTCTGTTAATCTGTTAAAAAAAGTGGGGGGAAGGAAATCTTGACCTCTCATGGAGCAAAGCAGCATTAGAGAGTCTTCAGAACCGCTGAGCCTTTTCTTTAGGGTGTTCCGGGGCCCGAATGGAAACTACTTCCTGTCTCCGTGAAAAACCATTCCAGCTGTCATTGTAAATTGACCTACTCTTTGGAACCGCTTCTAGTGACAGAAGTATGGAGGGGGGGGAGAGCTCAGCACCCTCTAACCCTCTTGGGGGTCCCACCCAAAGATCAGCTTTCATGGTACCTGAACCGAAGCCTCTTGTGGAAGAGCTTTTAGGTTTTTTAGATTTATTATTAGAGTTGGAAGGGACCTTGTAGGTCATCTAGTCCAACCCCCTGCTCAAGCAGGAGTTCCTACACCATTTGAAACAGATGGCAGTCCAGTCTCCCCTTGAAGGTCGCAAGTGTTGGGGCTCTCACGACCTCCGCTGGCAAAGCTGTTCCACTGGTTGATCGCTCTCACCGTCAGAAAGTTTCTCCTCACTTCCAGGTTGAATCTCTCCTTGGTCAGCTTCCATCCGTTATTCCTTGTTTGGCTTTCTGGTGCCATAGAGAACAGCCTGACCCCCTCCTCTCTGTGGCAGCCCCTCAAGTATTGGAACACTGCTATCATGTCACCCCTGGTCCTTCTCTTCGCCAGACTGGCCAAGCTCAGTTCCTGCAACCGCTCTTTGTGTGTTTTATTTTCCAGACCCTTTATCATCCTCTGTTGCTCTCTTCTGCACTTTCTCTAGGGTTTCAATGTCTTTTTTGTAGTGTGGTGACCAAAACTGGATGCAGTACTCTAGGTGTGGTCTGACCAAGGCTTTAATAAGTCTGACCAAGCTGAAATAGTTGACTTCGATTCTCCTCCCCCCCACATCCACCCCACCTCCCCAGCAAATAACATTTTCCAGTCCTCTCCTGAAAATGGCTTTCATAAAGCAGATAAGATCAAAACCCTTTGTCTGTTGTGAGCGCAGCCTCTCCGCCCTTGGTTTCATTGTTTTCCTTTCATAATTAGCTTTTGGACGGCTTTGTCACCCTAATGCGTCTGGATATTCTTCGGTTAATCGGACGGAACAAGAACAAGAGGGCTTGGCTTGCTCCATGAGGTCACTTTTAGCAGGGCCCCCTCCCCTCAAAAGCAGAACCAGGGAGCGTGACCTGATCGGTCCTGACAGCCGCTGCCACATGAAGCCTCCCCACAGCTGCAAGATGCGAAGGTGCTCTGAGCTGTTATCATAAAGACCATCTCCTATCTTTAAAGATCATCGGAACAGCTTCGCATTCTCTAACAGCCATTGTCAAAGATGGTGTCCGCTGCATTTGAAGAGCACAAATTGCTTTAACGTTTTAATCGTAGCTTAAAGCTCTCGCGTAGATCATTTAAAAGCAACGTTCATCCATTGAGAGGGATCACATCAACCCAAGCAGGCCCAAACGCGTAGACCAGAGGCTTTCAAACGAAGCGGCTTTTCTTTTAATTAATACTGAGTGTTGTAAAATAGTTGCCCAAACAGAATGCCCCCAGACAAAAAACAAAGGAAATAGTTGCCCAAACAAATGCCCTGAGACAAAGGTTCTTGAGTTTTGCAGATCCCTCTGGGAGATTATTAGTGTCTCGGTGTTTAAATCGCCGTCACGAAGCCGCTTTGAAAAAGTAGGGTCCTTGAAGGTCCAGCAATGTTTCCAGGAATGTAGAGAATCTGGTACCAAGTGGCTTAAAATTTTGATTTAGATTTATTATTAGAGTTGGAAGGGACCTTGTAGGTCATCTAGTCCAACCCCCCGCTCAAGCAGGAGTTCCTACACCATTTGAGACAGATGGCAGTCCAATCTCCCCTTGAAGGTCGCAAGTGTTGGGGCTCTCACAACCTCCGCTGGCAAGCTGTTCCACTGGTTGATCGCTCTCACCGTCAGAAAGTTTCTCCTCACTTCCAGGTTGAATCTCTCCTTGGTCAGCTTCCATCCGTTATTCCTTGTTTGGCTTTCTGGTGCCATAGAGAACAGCCTGACCCCCTCCTCTCTGTGGCAGCCCCTCAAGTATTGGAACACTGCTATCATGTCACCCCTGGTCCTTCTCTTCACCAGACTGGCCAAGCTCAGTTCCTGCAACCGCTCTTTGTATGTTTTATTTTCCAGACCCTTTATCATCCTGGTTGCTCTCTTCTGCACTTTCTCTAGAGTTTCAATGTCTTTTTTTGTAGTGTGGAGACCAAAACTTTATTTATTTGGGTAGAAAAATAGTGGTGGTTGTTTTTCATTTGTGCGAGCAAAAGTAACTCATTCTACTTTGGTGTGTTGTTTTTTGGACCATTTTGTAAGAGGTTCGAGGTGTTTTTCAGGGTGGGAGTGGAAATGTTGCAGATGGTACTAAGCTGGCAGGATGATAGGCTCAGGATCCAGACGGATCTTGACAGACTTGAACACTGGGCCCTCTCTAACAAAATGAAATTCAACGTAGAGAAAAGTAAAGTCTTACACTTAGGCAAGAAAAACCAAAAGGACACATATAGACTGGGTGAAACCAGACTTAATAGCAGGAACTGTGAGAGGGATCTTGGAGTCTTAGTGGACAATCAGTTAAATGTGAGCCAATAGTGTGCAGCGGAAGCCAAAAAAAGCCAATGCAATCCTAAATTGCATTAACAGAGGGATACAATCAAGATCAAGGGAGGTACTACTACCATTCTATAAAGCTTTAGTAAGACCACACCTAGAATACGGCATCCAGTTTTGGTCACCACACTATAAAAAAAGATGTTGAGACTCTAGAAAGAGTGCAGAGAAGAGCAACCAAGAAGATTAGGGGACTGAAGGCTAAAACATATGACGAACGGTTGCAGGAACTGGGCCTGGCTAGTCTAGTGAAGAGAAGGACCAGGGGAGACATGACGGCAGTATTCCAATATTTGAGGGGCTGCCCCGGAGAGGAGGGGGTCAAGCTATTCTCCAAAGCACCCGAAGGCCAGACAAGGAATAATGGACGGAAACTGATCAAGGAAGGATTCAACCTGGAAATAAGGAGAAATTTTCTGACAGAGAGAACAATCAACCAATGGAACAGAAGTTGCCTTCGGAAGTTGTGGGAGCTTCATCACTGGAAGCTTTCAAGAAGAGACTGGACTGCCCTCTGTCAGAAATGGTGTAGGGCAGTGATGGTGAACCTTTTCTGGACCAAGTGCCCAAAGCATGTGTGCGTATGCGTGAATGTGTGTGGGCACCCGAACCCCCAAAATGCAATGTGGGTGCAGCCCCCATGCATGCGCCACACCCATATGCATGCATGCACTCCTGCACGTGCCCCATGCATGCATGCCCCTGCGTGTGCCCCCCACATGCACGCGCAGGCCCCTCTGTGCATGTGTTTTCCCGCATGTGCGTGCCCCCACACGCACCTCATCCTCTGTGCATGCGTGGCAGAGCTGAACTGGGGTGACAGCTCGCATGCCCACAGAGAGGGTATAGGTTTGCCATAGGTTCGCCATCATGGGTGTAGGGTCTCCTGCTTGGGCGGGGGGTTGGACTAGATGACCTACAAGGTCCCTTCCAACTCTGTTAATCTGTTAATGTGTCACTTAGCTGTGTACAATCCTACTGACTTGCAAGCCCCTGGTTTGATGGCCAGATTTGAGCAACAGGTATCTAAAGCTTTAAGAACTGTAAATCAGGAGTCCCCAATCCTCAGGACGCGGCCTGGCATTGGGCTGCGGTCCGTTCGGAACCGGGCCACACGAGCGGCAGGAGAGCACGTGCACGCAGTTCTATTTGTGCAGGCGACGGGGACACGCAGAAGCTCCATTTCTGTGAGCGGTGGGCACACCTGCCGCTTGCACAAATGGCGCTTCGCGTGCGTGCGCGAGTGCCCGTCACACAAATGGAGCCGCGTGGCAACTTTAAGACTTGTGGACTTCAACTCCCAGAATTCCCTCCCTTGTTCACCCAAAGCAGGTGGTCCCCAAACTTGGCAACTTTAAGACTTGTGGACTTCAACTCCCAGAATTCTCCAGCCAGCTATGCTGGAGATTCTCTGCTGGCTGGAGAATACTGGGAGTTGAAGTCCACAAGTCTTAAAGTTGCCAAGTTTGAAGACCTCTGCCCTAAGCACTAGAAGAGTCTAGTCAAACCTACTTTCTGCGGATGGAGAACCATCTCTGAGAGCAATTGGCCATTTCTTCCAGGGATCCTCCACAGCTCTGGCCAGGGCATGGTGCGAGAGGGGCCCAAAGAAGGAGAGAACCAGTGGTGGGATTCAGCCGGTTCGGGCCGGTTCGCACGAACTGGTAGTTAAATTGCTGGCTGGCCCTTCCCTTCCCCTCCCTTCCCCGCCCCTTCCAGGAGTCCCCACGCACCCCATTTTGACTCCCAGATAAGTGCAGAGAGGCCTACTAGGCCCAAAACAGGGCATGGGGGATTGCAGCGTAGCCCCACCACGGTCCGTTTTTGCTTCCAGGAGGCTGCAGGGAGGCCTACTAGGCCCAAAATGGGATATGGGAGGGTACGGCATGCCCCCCCCCATGGCCCATGTTTGCTCCCAGGAGGCTGCAGGGAGGCCTACTAGGCCAAAAATGGGGTATGGGAGGGTACGGCTTGGCCCCCCCATGGCCCGTTTTCGCTCCCAGGAGGCTGCAGGGAGGCCTAGTTTTCACTCCCAGGAGGCTGCAGGGAGGCCTAGTAGGCCCAAAATGGGGCGCAGGGGGCGGATAGTCCCCCCTGTAGCCCGGTTTGGCCTCCAGGGGGGTGCAGGAGGCCGAGTGCTGCCTGTCGCACCCCCTCGCCACGCCCAGCCAGTCATTAGGGCAGAGAACCGGTTGTTAAATTATTTGAATCCCACCACTGGAAAGAAGCCTTGATCCTAGCTGTGAGAGTCCACTGGTGGTGGGTGCAAGCCCTTCCTTGCAGGTCCTCCTCCTCGGCCTGGCTCCCCCGCCTTTCTCATGTCTCCACCACAAGAGCGTAGAGGGACTGGCCTCTTCCTGGCTGCCATCAAGGAAATGGGGGTGTTAATGGTTGGTTGCAAAGCCAGAAGGCGAGAGAAAAGGCCCCTGGAGAAGGCAGAGCAGAGACACTTCAGAGGGAGCTGATAATCTGTCGGTTCCTTTCCCCACAGAGCTGGCTGAGAGCTGGCAAGCTGATCCCTTGATTGGCACCGAGTAATGGAGGAGGAAGGGGGACACATTCAGGAGGAGCAGAAGAAGGGAGGAGAGGAGGTTGCACCTTAGCCTCTGCACCCCGGTAGGGAATCCTCGTGAAAGAATTTGTCGATACTGAATTACAAGAAGAGGGGTGAGCACAATGTTGACTTCTTTGACTGCTCCTCCAACCAAAACAATGGGGGCTTCTCATCCTCCATTTGCAGAGAAGCAAGCAGGGACCTCTCAGGAGTAGTGGGGGAGTAGACTTGCTCCTCGCACACACCTTCGGAGATAGCAATAGCAACAGCACTTAGACTTATATACTGCTTCATAGTGCTTTACAGCCCTCTCTAAGCGGTTTACAGAGTTCAGCATATTGCCCCCAACAATCTGGGTCCTCATTTTACCGACCTCAGAAGGATGGAAGGCTGAGTCAACCTTGAGCCGGTGAGATTTGAACAGCTGAACTGCTGAACTGCAGTGCTGCATTTTAACCACTGCGCCACCTCGGCTCTATAAGATCAGAAGAGTTCCAAGAAAGGAGGAAGAGATGGGCACCAAAGCAAAGCAAAACCCTCAAGACGACTATGGAATTATCAGCTCCTTTTAATCTTCCTTTGTAAACTTTTAAGGCAGAAGCGGATAAGGTGGCTTTCTTCAAACAGAGGGGATCGGAGCAGAGGTGGTGATTCAGCCGGTTCGGACCGGTTCGGGTGAACTGGTAGTAGTGACCTGCGGGTGGGCCCAGCCCACCTGCCCCGACTGGCGCTCTGCCATCCTATTTAGGCACATTTTGAAGCCGTGTGCATGCCTGCAAGCTGCGTGCGCAAGCAAAGTGCATGTGCAGAAGGCTGTGCGCATGCGTGGAAGGGTGCGCGCGCGACCGAAGTGAGCGTCCACATGCGCGTGCTCACATTTGCGAACCGGTAGGGAAAGTAGGTGAATACCATCCCTGGATTGGAGGACAAACCCAACGTGTGGGAGATGGGAGAGGCTGGACGGTCCAGGCCTGTTGAGATGCTCACAGGTGGCGGGAAGTTCTGCTCAGCAGCCAGAAGAGAGAGAGAGAGAGGGGGGGAGGGAGAGAGAGAGAGAGAGAGAGAGAGAGAGAGAGAGAGAGAGAGAGAGAGAGAGAGAGAGAGAGAGAGAGAGAGAGAGAGAGAGAGAGAGAGAGAGAGAGAGAGAGAGAGAGAGAGAGAGAGAGAGAGAGAGAACTTTGGTGGGACTGAGTTCTGGAAACTGGGACTTGCATGAAAGGAAACGGAAATAAGGGAACAATATGAAAATGCTGAATTCCTTAAGTCAGCCCAGAGCTGATTGTTTGTTAGAATATTCATGACTGAGAGAGCCATGTTAACAAGGTTAGCCAATGAATAAGCATAGCAACTGAGTCAGCCAATGGGAGCTAACCACATCTGAGTCTGTGCAGAGAATCGAAACGGAAAAACTTAAGCTTAAGGCTGGGCGTGGCTCCAGGTCCACTCTCTGAACTCTGCTGAAATGAAACTAACTGTTCTCTGCTGTCTGTAACTGCTTGAAGAAGAACTCTGCTAATGGTATTGTAAATTCATCTGTTACTATGTTTATAAAGAAGTTTATGAATCCAGCTGAATCAGTCATCTGTGTGTGCTTTTGGTTTTGATTTTGCAACAAACTTTAATATTGTTTTCCGCAAAACCTTGTGTCAGGACTGCTGCACCAGCCATGCTTCGCCAGATGCCAGTCTGCCATGAGCAATAGGGGAAGGGACCTGCGGGGGGGGGGGGGTAAAGGGGAGGCGACAACGTCATTTTTGGTACTCGGTGTGCGGGAAGAATAACGAACTTAGTGCAATTTCCATCTCAAGATGACTTGATCAAGTGGTCTTGTCCCTCAGGGTGGTGCGGTGGCCTAGAGGTGGAGCTCTCACCTCACAATCAGGAGGCTGTGAGTTCAATCCTAGGTAGAGGCTGATATTTTTCTCTCTCTGGGCACAATGAGAATATTTCTGCTGAACAAAACTCCGCATTGGCGACAGGGAAGGGCATCCGGCCAGTAAACACTCAGCTCCATTCAGTTGCCCAGATTCCACCCCGCAAGGGATTATGGGGTCATTAAATGAAGATGATGATGATGAAGAAGTGGTCTTGCCCCTCACTTTTTTCATCAGCTGTGCTAACCAAGAAATAGGCGTCCACAGAGTGAGACCAAAAGCATCAAGATGGCAGCCGTGACTACCTGCTTTTTACCACATTGAGCACATGGCACATGTAAAAGGGGTGGGGCTTTAACATTGCAGGGAGGACCCCATTTTGGCTTGCTCTTTTCTTTTAACCCTCCTTCATAAACCCATCTCCCTTCAGTCACGTCTAGCGTTAGGAAAAGTGAGGTTACTTTGGTCTCCGAACATGAGCTGCTGCTTCCTACAGGTGGAAATTTGATTAGCTAACCTAAAAACCGTTAAAAGATTTTTTAAAAAATAGATTAAAGAGCTCTCTGTTTTGTTTTGTTTTACAAAGCACCCTGCATTTACAACCTGACAGATACACTAAAATTGCTCTCTAAATGTTTCTTCTGATAGTGTTCTTTGCCATAAGCCTGCGGGCTTTGTACTACATGCTTAGTTAAACAGTTTTCATCTTACATAAAACCCCTGGAAAGCTACTTCCAGAGCGATCAGGCTCTCTTCGGCGGTGATTTAAGTGAGTTTCCACCCCTTGCTCTAACTGCTTCTTGTTAAATACTTTGACGTTTATGTGTCTAGACTTGGATTGTTCCAATATTGATTTTGTACATAAAATAATGGAGCGCCGAAGCCATCTCCCACCATCTCTACAAATCATGAGCCGTCCTCCGTGGGCTGCCTTGCTTAATGATAAGACCCAGTCCGGCAGCAGGTCTGTCTAGGATGCCCAGCTGCCTCCCTGCGCCGGTCCCTGTCCCCTGCTTTCTATCACTCTTCCGTAGCTCTGACAGGCCTTTGGATATGTCAGGATTGGCCCTCGCCCTGCTGCCGGGATCCGGTCTCCGGCTCTTTTGGCCCAGTGGAGCAGGGAACAAGGTTTGGCACTGCACTTCGTGTTCTTCTGCTAGGGGAATCCGGTTTTTTTTAAAAATGGCACCTGTGACGATGTGATATGCTGCTTTGGTCTCACTGTTGGGACTGCCATCTTGACTCCTTTTGACGAGCGCTTGCAGGCACCCCTGTATTCAAGTCAAAGAGTCCCAGTTCAAAGCTCAGCCATCGGGGAGGAGAAGAAAGGAGAATTTATTTATTTATTTATTTATTTATTTATTTATTTATTTGTTTGTTTGTTTGTTTGTTTGTTTGTTTGTTTGTTTGTTTGTTTGTTTGTTTGTTTGTTTGTTTGTTTGTTTGTTGGTTGGTTCGTTCTTATATGCCGCCCTACTCCCGAGGGACTCAGGGCGGCGTACAGCAATATACAAGAACACTAGATAATAAACAGTAATTAAAAACCAAGTTAAAAAGTTTTAAAAAATTGAACAGTTAAAAAATATTCACCAACCAGACATACCCGGGGGAGAGCTCAGATGGACTAGTCTCTACCCCCTGCCTGCAGGAAAAGCCATGTCTTGACGGCTTTTCGGAAAGCCAGCAGGGTGGGGATGGTTCGGGTCTCCGGGGGAAGTTGGTTCCAGAGCACGGGGCCCCCCACAGAGAAGGCCCTCCGCCTAGGGCCCACCATCCGGCATTGTTTGGCTGACGGAACCTGGAGGAGACCCACTCTGTGGGCCCTAACTGGTCGAAGGGAAGTATGAGGCAAAATGCGGTCCCGAAGGTAACCTGGTCCTAAGCCATGAAGGGCTTTAAAGATGATGATCAACACCTTGAATTGCATCCGGAGACCAATGGGCAACCAATGCAGCTGGCGGAGTATAGGTGTAATGTGGGTGTACCTTGGCACACCCACCACAGCACACGCAGCCGCATTTTGCACCAACTGAAGTCTCCGGATACTCTTCAAGGGTAGCCCCATGTAGAGTGCATTGCAATAATCCAAGCGGGAGGTGACAAGGGCGTGAGTGACCGTGAGTAGAGCCTCCTTCTCCAAGTATGGCTGCAATTGGTGCACCAGGCGAACCTGTGCAAAGGCCCCCCTAGCCACAGCAGAAAGATGATGATCCAATTTTAGCTGTGGATCTAGGAGGACCCCCAAATTACGGACCTGCTCCAAGGGAGTTAATTTCCCTCCCTCGAGAACCAAGGAGGGACAGTTGTCATGGTTCTTAGGAGGCAATATCCACAGCCACTCAGTCTTGTCAGGGTTGAGTCTGAGTCTGTTCCTCCCCATCCAGGTCCTAACATCGTCCAGGCACCGGCACATTACATCAACATCAACTAAGAATGCTAAAATGGATTTCTTAATCTTCTCCAGGGACTGGAAATGCTGATGATAATATAGTGCAGCAGGTCCAAGAGGCACCTTCTTGCTCTACAGATGCCCAGGGAGGAATTTCTGGTGACTTTCAGGGTTCTCCATACCTTCACCAGTGGTGGGATTCCAATAATTTAACAACTGGTTCGCCCAGGGTCAGGTTGGCTGTTATGGGAGGTGTGGCCCATTCATGATTCCCATCTCCGCCGCACATGCAGGATGAGCCTCCCACCTGACCCTAGGCCAACCTGACCCTAGGCCAGGGGTAGGCAAAGTTGGCTCTTCTTTGACTCGTGGGACTTCAACTCCCAGACTTTCTGAGCCAATCATGCTAGCTCAGGAATTCTGGGAGTTGAAGTCCATGAATCATAGAAGAGCCAACTTTGCCTACCCCTGCCCTAGGCGAACCGGTTGTTAAATTACCCTTCCCCCCACTATCAAAGTGGATCCTGGGCACGACGCTGCGGTGCAATAGAGAAATGGCAACGGAGCGGCCGGCAAGAGGGAAGGAGGAGGAGCAGGGAGAAGAAAGAGGCAAAGCAGCCTTCTTCCTTCCCTCGCGCTGGCCACTCCATTGCAGCACAGCATCCAAGATCCACTTTGATAGCCGGGGTGGGGTGGGTGGGGTGGGGAATTTAACAACCAGTTCGCCTAAACCGGTGTGAACCGGCTGAATCCCACCACTGATCTTCACACGATATATCAAATCATAATGGGACAACTCGCCGTGGCAAACTCACCGCAGGCAACTTGCCAGAGTCAACTCACCAACTCATCATGGGACAACCTTACCACGGCCAACTCGCCACTGGACAGCTCACTGCGGGACAGTTCAACAATTCAACTTAGTTATTTAAAAAAACATTTTAATTTCCAGATTATCAGAACACGTGCCCACTGCTTCGATGGTGCTCAGAAAAATACTTGATTGCGCAGAAATGTGCAAACTGACAATGGAGATTCATGGAAAAGATGACATGGATTTTTACGAAATATGGAATAAGGTATACAATTGGATTAAACAAAACCCAAAATTAAAAATTTGGCTATAAGGATGAAGATGAATTGAGATATATCCATAAATGCTTTCTTTACAAGCTGTAATTAAATTAATTAAATTACGGATTATATTCACCAATAATTACGATATGGAATGTACTTAAAATGTATATATAGATATTGATACGAAACAAACACTTTAATAACGCTGTTAAAGTATTGGACTATTTCTTGTTGTTGTTTGTAAATATGTGTACTTGTTTGTGTTTGTGTATTTTGTTTGTGTTTTTTTTCTTATTGTAAACATTTAATAAAGACTATTTAAAAAAACATTTTATTTTTTGCCATTCACATTTCATTTTGTTCCTCCTTTATTTAATGATTCTATTCCACCATTACTTCAATATTAGTGTAACTCTGGTCCCGCAGCAAGTTGGCCATGGCAGACTGTCCTGTAGTGAGTTGGTCGCCCCAAGTTGGCTGTGGCGAGTTGTCGTAGACCCATACCAGGTGACAGCACAAACCTTGCTGGTTCCACAACACCTCCCATCCGTGTCGTGCTCTTCCATAAAATCTGGAGGTGGTATCAGCTCAGCGTTCACCAGAGGAGCCTTCAGGTGTGGTCAGAAGGAGAACCAGGATCCTCCAGCCTGTTGGGGGGGGGGCTCCCCTCTCTGCAGCTCGGC
This sequence comes from Diadophis punctatus similis, assembly GCA_023053685.1. Classification (NCBI taxonomy): domain Eukaryota; kingdom Metazoa; phylum Chordata; class Lepidosauria; order Squamata; family Dipsadidae; genus Diadophis; species Diadophis punctatus. Next base: position 31,305 of record JALIGW010000068.1, read on the forward strand.
TCACCAAGTCAACCTTATCGTTCTCTTGAACAGGGCTGGTCTTCAGATGACACAGTAACCTAATCAAGACTCTCCTGTGTAAAAACAGATAGCGGATAATTCTGACAGATATTGCTCTTACTCCCCCCCTTCTGCACCCTGGGGTGGGTGCCTACACTCCTCTTAAGTGGTGGAGATGATGGACAGAGAGCAAGAAGCAGATAAAGAGTGCGTACGTTGGTCCTTTAGGACCCTGAGAAGAAGATATTTGAAAAATAAGCCAGCACCGTCGCTATCAATGGGGGGGAAGGATGTTGCCCAAGGAAAGACGTTGGCATAAATCTGATTGTTGGGAAATAACAGATGTTGCCTCCCAAGGGCGAAAGGAGAAGAATAATGATTGGGAGCAACAATACAATGCAGAACAAAAGACGCTCTGGCTGAATGCAGATTGACATTTTTCTTCGACACCAAGCAAATAGTCTCTTGCAGGGGTGTGTGTGTATTGCGTGTGTTTGTGTGTGTGTGTGTGTGTGTGTGTGTGTGTATGTATCATAAAATAACAAGTGGAGGGGAGGAGAATCCAAGGACATCCTGAAACGTTCTGATGGAAAAGTGACAACATTGTTGATGGGCATGTGCAGATTCCAAGCCACCGTAACTTAGGTTTGCTTCTACAGAGGAATTATTGAGTCTGTCATCTGCACCTCTATAACTGTCTGGTTTGGCTCTGCAACCCAACAAGACAGACAGAGACTTCAGAGGATAATCAGAACTGCAGAAAAAACAATTGCTCCCAACCTGCCTTCCATTGAGGACCTGTATACTGCATGAGTCAAAAAGAGGGCTGTGAAAATATTTACTAACCCCTCGCATCCTGGACATAAATTATTTCAACTCCTACCCTCAAAACGATGCTATAGAGCACTGCACACTAAGACAACTAGACACAAGAACAGTTTTTTCCCGAACGCCATCACTCTGCTAAACAAATAATTCCCACAACACTGTCAAACTATCTACTAAGACTGTATTACTATTATTCTTCTCATCCTTACTATCCTATCCTATCTCTTCCCACTTATGGCTATATCCATGTTGCTTGTATCTTTACATTGTTTTTATTGTTTCCTAGTATGATTTGATTGCTTATTAGCAGGGGTGGTTTCCGGTTTGTTTTGCTGCCGGTTCGCTCAGGGACGTGCTGCGGGGGAGCACGTGCGTTGCGCACCACACGCAGTATTTAAAAAAAGCTTCTGTGCATGCGCAGAGGCAAAAAACAAGATGGTGGTGCCTACGGCGCCGCCGAGAGAACCGGTTCGGGGGTGTGGCAGGCCTGGGTCTCTGCCGGTTCTAGCGACCCAGGTCGCCAAGTTACTATTGGTTCTATAGAACCGGTCCGAACCGGTAGGAACCCACCTCTGCTTATTAGTATCTTATGACTATCACTAAGTGTTGTATCTTATGATTCTTGATGGATATATTTTCTTTTTTCTTTATGTACACTGAGAGCATATGCACCAAAGACAAATTCCTTGGGTGTCCAATCACACTTGGCCAATAAAGAATTCTATTCTATTCTATTCTATTCTATTCTATTCTATTCTATTCTATTCTATTCTATTCTATTCTATTCCATTCCATTCCATTCCATTTCATTCCATTCCATTCCATTCCATTCCATTCCATATTCTATTCCATTCCATTCCATTCCATATTCTATTCCATTCCATTCCATTCCATTCCATTCCATTCCATTCCATTCCATTCCATTCCATTCCATTCCATTCCATTCTCTATTCTCTATTCTATTCTATTCTATTCTATTCTATTCTATTCTATTCTATTCTATTCTATTCTATTCTATTCTATTCTATTCTATTCTATTCTATTCTTGGTTACCTAGAACAGGGGTACCCAACTCCTGGTCCGTGGCCAGGCATCTGTCCGTGGCATGCCAGAAACCGGTCCACGCAAACAAGCAAAGTCCCACCCACAGGATGCAGACCCCTCTAATACCTGGAAAAGCCTCTCTCCACAGAACTGATCCTTGGTGCCCAAAAGGTTTTTGGGGCCACTGACCTAGATAATTCCCCACTTCCTAGCTGCTCCTTCTGTTGGTGAGGATTTGTGTGGAACAAAGTGTGGTTGAATTGGGAAGAGTCCAGAGAAAGAAATGGGCTGGGTGGGGTAGGGTGGCCTCACTGTCCCTTCACCCCTCCCCCCTGATTAAAGAGGGGTTCCTCCCCCCCAAAAAAGCTGGGAAAGTCTTACTCCAAGCCTTACTTCCGAGTAGTCCTTCTCCTCTGTAATTGTTCTTGCCTTCTGGCAGCTCTGCGCATGCGCGCATTGAGAACAGGCTCCTTCTGTTCCTCTGCCTCGCTCATGTCAGCCTCTGGAGGTTCTGGAGTCGGGACAGACCTCCCAGATGGCCCGGGCTGGATCCCTGCCTCTGGCACCGAGCCTTCTCCAGACTCCAGGCCTGGCCCATGTTCCTCCCCAGCCTCCTCGCTGTCCGACTCTGTTGCCAGCTCCGCAGGCCGCTGGCGGACCACAACAGTGATGGCAAATTCCAGAGAAGCCAGGCATCCACTATCCGAGCCTTGAGAATCAGTAATATTGAAAGGAACCTGGGTTAGTTTTGGGCCTATCTCTATTTAGAACCACCTATGTCGACATTCTGACTCAAATCTTCAGTGGGGCTCCATAGAACCCAGAGCCGCCACGAGTTGGAAGTTTGACCATAAGGAAAATGTGACTTAATAAGTCTGACACTAACATAATACACATTGTGTAAGAAACGGCTGGCGGGTCCTAGGGGGAGAGCCTTCTCTGTGGCCGGCCCCGCGCTCTGGAACCAACTCCCCCCAGAGACCCGAACTATCCCCACCCTGCTGGCCTTCCGAAAAGCCGTTAAGACATGGCTCTTCCTGCAGGCAGGGGGAAGAGCTTAATTCCATCTACACTCTCCCCCGGGTATGTCTGGTGAGTGAATGGTGCTTTTATATTGTAATTTTTTAACTTTTAACTTTTATATTTTGATTTTAATTGAATTTATTGGTTTTCTTGTATTTTTTCTATGTTGTAAGCCGCCCTGAGTCCCTCGGGAGTGGGGCGGCATATAAGAAACCATAAATAAATAAATAATAAATAATAAATAAATAAACAGGAACGGGTTTCGGTAGGAACATCTCTGCATGTCAGTTGCAACGGTCTTGACAGAAGGAGCTCAGAAATAAATACCTTACTATTTCCGTCTTTCGGTGAGCAGCTACAAGCGATGTCCTGCAGCAAACATGGATGGCTGTGGCTTACGTACCGAGTGGCCGGATATTAATCTGGGGTGACAGCTCAAAGTTTGTGCTTGCGCCTTTCTTAGCTTCTCCTACTAATTAGTAACCTTTGACCTTATTCCAATGGGGGGGGGGGAGAATTGCTACCGGCTAAGCGGAGAGGTCACGTCGAAGTCCACCAGCTAAGCTTTCCAGCCCCTGGATCGACGTCATTCATTCCTTCTCTTGCTCACCCTTTCGAATCAGGCCTGGGGTTGCCACAGCTGGCTTCTGATTAGGGCTCCAAAAGCTTGGTTAGGGTACTTGGAGCAGCCCCACGGAACGTGGATGATTTACACACACACCCACTTGGTCCACAGAGAAAGATTCGTTATTGCACGCAGAGTTTGCATCAACGCAGAATCAACGCGAAATTAACACTACGCAGCGTTACGATGAATTCATTTGGCAAATGAAGTTTTTGGTACTTTGGCAGGATTTTAATCCCAGCAGTAAATGGAGAACAGACTTTAATATGGTTTTGTGCATAGTAGCTCTTAAGTCTTTCCTTCCTTCCTTCCTTCCTTCCTTCCTTCCTTCCTTCCTTCCTTCCTTCCTTCCTTCCTTCCTTCCTTCCTTCCTTCCTTCCTTCCTTCGGAAAAAGTGCAGAGAAGAGCAACTAGGATGATTAAAGGCCTGGAGATGAAAACATACAAAGAACGGTTGCAGGAACTTGGTTTGGCCAGTCTAGAGAAAAAAAGGACTAGGGGAGACATGAATAGCAGTCTTCCAATATCTCAGGGGTTGCCACAAAGAAGAGGGAGTCAAACTATTCTCCAAAGCACCAGAAGGCAGGACAAGAAATAATGGTTGGAAACTAAACAAAGAGAGAAGCAACCTGGAACTAAGGAGAAACTTCCTAACAGTGAGGACAATCAACCAGTGGAACAGAAGTTGCCTCCAGAAGTTGTGGGTGCTCCATCACTGGAGGTTTTTAAGGAGAGATTGGACAGCCACCTGCCTGAAATTGTATAGGATCTCATGCTTGAGCAGGGGGTTGGACTAGAAGACCTCCAAGATCCCTTCCAGCTCTATTCTGATTCACTTCCGAGAAGTTGTTTGCTTGTGCTTCCCCCATCTCTCTCCTAAACCACATATTTCTCTCTAAAGAAGGCTATGAAGCTGTGGCTGTTTTAATCACTAGAGGGCGAAGAGTCTTTGTGCCAGAGTGCCCTCTACTGGCAAGAGAAACCAGCTGCAATTCTTTAGAAATAAATAAATAAATTTATTGTTTATATTGCCGTGGTATCCATAACGATGAAGACTTTATGTATAATTTATTAACTAGATAATAAAAACTATTCAATCTCCTTTACTGCCTTTTACTGCTTCGTGATCTTTTTCATCTGCTTAGAATAATCTCTCCCCTTAAGCTGTCAATAAAATTGTAATGCTATTAAGAATATTTTTTTCTAAGTGTATGTTTGTTTCAGGAATTCATTTTTCCCAGACCTCTTGCAATGCACACCAATGCTTTGTTAAAATTTTTAATAGAGTATGCACGTTTGAATTAATTTATATTCACAAACAATGAAATTAGTTTGCCTCTTCGGTTTTGGGTAGCATTCAATTACATGGTACAAATTACTTTTTTTTCTACTCACACAAGATAACTGCCAAGCCAGCAAATTATTACTGATCTCTTGAAGCTCATTCTTGACGAGATGAAACTATTCCTTTTACTTCTTAAAAAAAATAGTTATTTAAAATGACAAATTCCAAGGTTTTCCCCAGGTTGTTAACTTTGCACGCTTGGTATTTTCCTAGTCCAAATGATATGGACTTACGCTTTTCAGATGCCTATAATCTTGATTTAGCCTTAAACATTTATAGTCAGGAACCTAAACTCTCTATTATTTGATAGATATACAGAATACAGAATAACAGAGTTGGAAGGGACCTTGGAGGTCTTCTAGTCCAACCCCCTGTTCAGGCAGAAAACCCTATGCCATTTCACACAAACGGTTGTCCAATCTCTTCTTAAAAACTTCTAGTGTTGGAGCATTTACAGCTTCTGGAGGCAAGTTGTTCCACTGGTTAATTGTTTTCACTGTCAGGAAATTTCTCCTTAGTTCTAGGTTGCTTCTCTCCTTGATCAATTTCCATCTGTTGCTTCTTATTCTACCCTCAGGTGCTTTGGAGAATAGCTTGACTCCCTCCTCTTTGTGGCAACCCCTGAGATATTGGAAGACTGCTATCATGTCTCCCCTAGTCCTTCTTTTCATTAAACTAGACATACCCAGTTCCTGCAACCGTTCTTCGTATGTTTTAGCTTCCAGTCCCCTAATCATCTTTGTTGCTCTTCTCTGCACTCTTTCCAGAGTCTCAACATCCTTTCTACATCGTGGCTACATACAGTTACTACTACTGAGCCAGGTACCACCTATACTGTACCCGTGCATTTGGTTTTTCTTGCCTAAATGTAGAACCTTCCTTTTTTCCCCACCGTTGAATTTCATTTTGATAAGTGTCCAATGTTCAACAGAACAGATTTATTAGCAGAGCAGAAAACCAACTGCAAATCAGAAGCCAGGTGGCACAGGTCACTTTGGAAACGTTTTGAAGAGGATGCCCTTGCGCTCCCAAGTCAAACCCGGCATGGACCCCTCAAGAGATGCTCCATGAAGATCTCCAGGTCCCTGCTAAAGTTGTCCATCAAAAGTCTTCCTTTGTCATTAAAGCCCAGCATTTAGTGGCACCGGGTTTCCATCCACGCCCGCTCGATCCCGCCTCCATGGCTGCCCGCCTCTGCTTTGCTTCCCCAAACGCCATCTTAATCTCTTCAAGATGGACTGCTGACCTGGCTGGAAGTGCAGGAGACAATTGGGGCAACTTCCTGGTTCTCAGGCCCTTCGGCTCTCCAGCACATCTTGAGGCCAGATGGACTTTCTCCTAGTCTGGCAGTTGACCTGTGTCCTTCCAAGCCTGGGAAAGCCCACCTGTTTGGGCTGAACTTGAGAAGAAGCCGGGGTGGATTTTCTCAACCAAGGCGCTTCCCCCTGACGGTTTTGGCGCATGCAGGAGTTCACATGATATTCATTTCTTTTTTTTTCTTTTTTAATCAATTTTTATTGCAAATTTTTTGTTCCCCGTCAATCATATTTTTATGAACAAAGTGTTGTCCGGATCCTTTCTTATACATCATTTCATATACATAATCAATTTTACATCGTATCTCTATTCCCAATTTCTGCCCTATTCTTCTTTTTCCATAATTCTCTATCTTAAATTATTTTCTTCTTACTACATAAACAATATCACTAAACACCCTTAATTTCTGATCTCCTGCTATAACTTCAATTATTTATCATGCTTCTTTATCACTAAAAATGTTTTTCAAATTCCCCATCCCATTCTTTCACATTTCTTGACTCTTGATGAATGTATCTTTTCTTTTATGTACACTGAGAGCATATGCACCAAAGACAAATTCCTTGTGTGTCCAATCACACTTGGCCAATAAAGAATTCTATTCTATTCTATTCTATTCTATTCTATTCTATTCTATTCTATTCTATTCTATTCTATTCTATTCTATTCCATTCCATATTTCTATTCTATTCTATTCTAATTCTATTCTAATTCTATTCTATTCTATTCCATTCTGCATTCTATTCTATTCTATTTATTCTATTCTATTCTGTTCTGTTCTGTTCTGTTCTGTTCTGTTCTGTTCTGTTCTATTCTATTCTATTCTAATTCTCTCTTCAATTTTCTATTCTATTTCTATTCTATTCTATTCTATTCTATTCTATTCTATTCTCTTCTATTCTATTCTATTCTATTCTATTCTATTCTATTCTATTCTATTCCATTCTGCATTCTATTCTATTCTATTCTATTCCATTCTGCATTCTATTCTATTCTATTCTATTCTATTCTATTCTATTCTATTCTATTCTATTCTATTCTATTCCATTCTGCATTCTATTCTATTCTATTTATTCTATTCTATTCTGTTCTGTTCTGTTCTATTCTATTCTATTCTATTCCATATTTCTATACTATTCTATTCTATTCTATTCTATTCTATTCTATTCTATTCTATTCTATTCTATTCTATTCTATTCTATTCTAATTCTCTCTTCTATTTTCTATTCTATTTCTATACTATACTATTCTAATTCTATTCTATTCCATTCCATATTTCTATTCTATTCTATTCTATTCTATTCTATTCTATTCTATTCTATTCTAATTTTCTATTCTATTTCTATACTATTCTATTCTAATTCTATTCTATTCTATTCTATTCTATTCTATTCTATTCTATTCTATTCTATTCTATTCTATTCTAATTCTATTCTATTCTATTCCATTCCATTCCATATTTTCTATTCTATTCTATTCTATTCTATTCTATTCTATTCTATTCTATTCTATTCTATTCTATTCTAATTCTATTCTATTCTATTCTATTCTATTCTATTCTATTCTATTCTAATTCTATTCTATTCTATTCCATTCCATTCCATATTTTCTATTCTATTCTATTCTATTCTATTCTATTCTATTCTATTCTATTCTATTCTATTCTATTCTAATTCTATTCTATTCTATTCCATTTTTTCTATTCTATTCTATTCTATTTATTCTATTCTATTCTGTTCTGTTCTGTTCTATTCTATTCTATTCTATTCCATATTTCTATTCTATTCTATTCTATTCTATTCTATTCTATTCTATTCTATTCTATTCTATTCTATTCTAATTCTCTCTTCTATTTTCTATTCTATTTCTATACTATACTATTCTAATTCTATTCTATTCCATTCCATATTTCTATTCTATTCTATTCTATTCTATTCTATTCTATTCTATTCTATTCTATTCTATTCTATTCTATTCTATTCTAATTTTCTATTCTATTTCTATACTATTCTATTCTAATTCTATTCTATTCTATTCTATTCTATTCTATTCTATTCTATTCTATTCTATTCTATTCTATTCTATTCTACTTCAAGCTCATTTTCTTAATTTAAGTTATCTTCAAAGTCGAACCAAATAATCATTGTACATTTCATCCACTGGTATATTTTACTATAAACAACATGTTATTCATTTCAAGCAAAGCTTTAGTTTTGGCAGCGTGTCTGGGATCCAGATGTGCTTTCCCAAGTTACCGTTTCTGCTTCGGGGGATTGGCGTATTCTGAGCACTCAGTCTGGCAACGCTGAATGCTCTCCGTGGACACCGATCTCTGCACACAATTCATTGCACTCGTGGTGAGTCTAAAGTGGACTTTGATAAATGACAGGGAGACTCTTCCATCCGCCCCAGGTTGTTGAGGCTAAGATGCAGTGTTTGATCTCGGGAACACTTTAAAAAAAAGGGGGGGGGGGAAGGAAAATCTGTGAAGACTTAAAATTCATAAATGAAGGTGAATGCACACGTCCCAGGATAATGTTTCAGGATCAAACCTGGGCGGGTCACCGCCGGGACCAGACTGAGGTTTCATCTTCTGAGGTTTCTGGAGCTCATCCTCAGGGAAACATCTCTCTCACCAGAAAGTGTACAGAATGCCCTAAAAGACATGAGGGAGGAGGAGGAGGAGGAGGAGGAGGAGGAGGAGGAGGAGGAGGAGGAGGAGGAGGAGGAGGAGGAAAAACAAATCCGTCTGGGCTCCAGAAATTCAGAAGACGTCATGATCAATAAGGAGCAGCGGGAGGGCAGTTTGGAGAGCGGAGAGGCCCGAAGGAGCCCGTTTCACACCACTGGGAAGGAAAGGAAAGGGGGAGGAGAAGACGGACCCCAGGAGAAATACAGGAGAAGGAGGGTAGAAGTAAATAAATAAATAAATAAATAAATAAATAAATAAATAAATAAATAAATAAATAAATAAATAAATAAATAAATAAATAAATAAATAAATAAACAAACAAACAAACAAACAAACAAACAAACAAATAAATAAATAAATAAATAAGATAGATCAATAGATAGATAGATAGATAGATAGATAGATAGATAGATAGATAGATAGATAGATAGATAGATAGATACAGAGAGAGAGAGAGAGAGAGAGAGAGAGAGAGATGATAGGTAGACAGACAGACAGACAGACAGACAGATAGAAAGAAAGATAGATAGAGATAGAGATAGATAGATAGAGAGAGAGAGAGAGAGACAGAGAAAGAAGATAGATAGATAGATAGAAAGATAGATAGAAAGAAGATAGATGATAGATGATAGAGATGATAGATAGAAGATAGATAGATAGATAGATAGATAGATAGATAGATAGATAGAGAGATAGAGAGATAGAGAGATAGAGAGATAGAGAGATAGAGAGATAGAGAGATGATAGGTAGGTAGACAGACAGACAGACAGACAGACAGACAGACAGACAGACAGATAGAGACAGAGATAGAGACAGAGATAGAGATAGATAGAGAGAGAGAGAGAGAGATAGAGAGATAGATAGAAAGAAGATAGATAGATAGATAGATAGATAGATAGAAAGATAGATAGATAGAAAGAAGATAGATGATAGATAGATGATAGATAGATGATAGATAGAAGATAGATAGATAGAGAGAGAGAGATAGAAAGTAGATGATAGATGATAGAGAGAGAGAGTAGATAGATAGATAGAAGATAGATAGATAGATAGATAGATAGATAGATAGATAGATAGATAGAAAGAAGATAGATGATAGATAGATGATAGATAGATGATAGATAGAAGATAGATAGAAGATATTTATTTATTGATTGATTGATTGATTGATTGATTGATTGATTGATTGATTGATTGATTAGTTGCATTTGTATGCCGCCCACTCCACAGAGACTCTGGGCGGCTCACAAAAAATAAAAAATGCACAAGCAGCAATAAATATAAAAAGTATTAAAACAATAAGTATTAAAACATTTAAAAGCATTTTAAAAAACCACAATTTAAAAAACCCATGCAATAATTCATTCATGGGGCCAAGCACAATCGGTGTTGTATTAAAATCATTGGCCCCAGGCCTGTCGACAAAGCCATGTTTTTAATGCTTTTCTGAAGGCTGGCAGGGTGGGAATTATGTGGATCTCGGGGGGTAGTGTATTGCAGAGAGCCGGGGCTGCCACAGATGATAGATAGATAGATAGAAGATAGATAGATAGAGAGAGAGAGAGAGATAGAAAGTAGATGATAGATGATAGAGAGAGTAGATAGATAGAAGATAGATAGATAGATAGATAGATAGATAGATAGATAGATAGATAGATAGAAGATAGATGATAGATAGATGATAGATAGATGATAGATAGAAGATAGATAGAAGATATTTATTGATTGATTGATTGATTGATTGATTGATTGATTGATTGATTGATTGATTGATTGATTAGTTGCATTTGTATGCCGCCCACTCCACAGAGACTCTGGGCGGCTCACAACAATAAAAAAAATGCACAGGCAACAATAAATATAAAAAGTATTAAAACAATAAGTATTAAAACATTTTAAAGCATTTTAAAAAACCACAATTTAAAAAACCCATGCAATAATTCACTCATGGGGCCAAGCATAATTGGTGTTGTATTAAAATCATTGGCCCCAGGCCTGTCGACAAAGCCATGTTTTTAATGCTTTTCTGAAGGCTGGCAGGGTGGGAATTATGCGGATCTCGGGGTGGGTGGGTTAGTGTATTCCAGAGAGCCGGTGCTGCGATAGATAGATAGATAGATAGATAGATAGATAGATAGATAGATAGATAGATAGATAGATAGATAGATAGATAGATAGATAGATAGATAGATAGATAGATAGATAGATAGATAGATAGATAGATAGATAGATAGATAGATAGACAGACAGACAGACAGACAGACAGACAGACAGACAGAAAGACAGATAGATACACCAGAGCTACAGATTTTTGCCACTATTGCAAATAAAAATAGATAGATAGATAGATAGATAGATAGACAGACAGACAGACAGACAGACAGACAGATGATAGATAGATAGATAGATAGATAGATAGATAGATAGATAGATAGATAGATAGATAGATAGATACACCAGAGCTACAGATATTTGCCACTTTTGCAAATAAAAATATATTCTGTAGCTGGCAGGACGTGGCCAGAGGGGTGGAGAAGAGGGTGGGAGTCTTTTACAGACAGGACAGTTCTCCCTGCCCCATAGAAAGCAACCTCTACTTGAAGGGTGGCTGAACTTTCAGCCACTTGCAATGGACTGAGATCCCTTGGAAAAGGCATTTCAATTTCTCCTATTTCTTTCAAAAGCCATCTAAATTGGTGGCCTCCACAACACCAGGCAACAAAGGGTTCCCATGCATTTTACCTTTATATTTCTTCATAGGTTCAGCACAAAGTTGCATATATATATATATTCCCTAAAGCTCCAGACTGGGTGAACATTTTCCTTAGACCAGTGATGGCTAACCTTTTTCTCATCGTATACCAAAAGCATGTGCGTGAGCAATCGCTCTTGCGCATGTGTGTGTGCTGGCACCCATAATGCAATGTGCCCCCCTGCACATGCAAGCACAACCCCCCATGCTCCCCATGCCCCCGCGCATGCACACACGACCCCCTGCCCCCACGTGCATGCATCCCGCCCCCTGCACATTCTGAAAATCAGCTGGCCGGCAGAAGCCGCATGTGAATGCGCGGTGGAGCTGAGCTGGGTGATGGCTCACGTGCCTGCAGAGAGGGCTCTGCGTGCCAGCTGTGGCAGGCGTGCCATAGGTTCGCCATCACGTCCTTAGACAATTTACTGCGTTTGCAAATTCCTTTCCCTGCCGGATCCAAATCCTGAAATGATCCCTTCGACTGAGCAACTGGCTATTTTCCACCAGACGGCCGTCAAAATTTGGCACCATCATTAGCCGTGGCGGAATTTCTTACGGAGGAAGATTGGAAATCCCAAAAGGGATCGCAAACTTTAAAGCACCACTTATAACGGTTAACAAAATTATCAGCCCGGTGACTAATGGCGTCAGAATGAGGAAATGACGAATGAGGAAAACACCGTAGCAAGGAAACAGGACATCCGGGTTTTTTTTTAATTTTAATATGTAGCAAATTTTAATGCGGAGGAGAAACTAAAATGCAGGAAAGGATAAGAAAAGCCATGTTAGATCAACCAGGACAGAGTCTCGTTCCATTTCCGGGCCAGGTAGCAATGGGGACGCCACTGTGAACTACCAGCGTAGCTGAGGACGGACACAGTGTAAAATTTAGATTTATTATTAGAGTTGGAAGGGACCTTGTAGGTCATCTAGTCCAACCCCCTGCTCAAGCAGTAGTTCCTACACAATTATTCAGCTCTGCTTCAGCAACCACAAAGGTTTGTGCTGATTCAGAGAACTGAAATACGGCCACCACCAGGGTCTCTCCTGTGTCTGGACGGACCGTTCTTCGTTCTTCTGTAGCTCTGTCTGGGCATGAGGATCAAAATCTTCCAGAGGATCATACACTCGTCTTGCGGGAAGTTTTCTAAACTTTCCATTGACGGATTGCAGGACAAAATCGACTCGGCCAGCCCTGGCCATCTTGGCAGGCAAAGTCACTTTCTTCAGGACTTTACTGTAGCCCCTGGCCTGGGCAATCACGATGTACGTGCCAGGGGGCAGAAGTCTCCAATAGTCTCCGTCATCTGCTAAACAAAAACAAAACAAAACAACCATACCATCACAATTTAGAGCAGGGGTGTCAAACGCAATTTCACTGAGGGCCACATCAGGGTTGTGTTTGACTTCAGGGGGGCTGGAGGGGGGGCGTGGGAATATTTTAATATTTATTTATTGCTTTTAGGTTTTGTAATTAGAAGAAGTTGGGATGCAAATATGTGAGTCAATCTACACACTATTTTGTTTTCCGGGTGAAGGATTGCGTAACATTCTAGAGGGAAAAAAAATTTAACCCAAAAGTTTAATTGCACATTTGCCTCTTCAAATCTATTTACCTGTAAGAATGTCATGGCGGATGCCTTTGACTGAAATTCGGGCGTTCTTGATTGGGTTTCCAAATTTGTCAGATACAATTCCTTTTATGCCACGATGAACCTGCCAAGAATCAGAAAAACGTGATTAACCGCGTTGTTGGAAATGCAAAAAAGAGCAAGGCACCTACTTTCCCATGTGGTGGTTATGTCCCAAAGTGAAAAAATACTGGATGAAAATACACCACTGGTTACAGGAAATAGTAGATACGACGGTGGAGCACACTCCTGGACTTCTTTTGCTAGGTATATTCAAAAGACAATATAGTAAAAGCACCAAATACCTCATTCTGCATATTATCACAGCGGCCAGGATTGTGTATGCGCAAAACTGGAGGAACCCCAATATACCCATGGAAAGCATGATAATCAGGAAAATATATGACTGTGCCAAAATGGACAAATTAACTATTGAACTCAGAGGACAAAAAAAAAAAAACTTGGAATACTACGACGTTTGGGAAAAATGGCACAACTGGACTAACAATAGAAAATTGAAGTGGGACAATGTGGGACGATGACATAGGATTAGAAAATATAGCAAAACGATGTATAAAATGTACAAATATAATAGCGATGTATATAAAAGGCTGCAGATCTGTTTAAAAATATTATGACGTGTAAAATGTGAATATATATATATATATATATATATATATATATATATATATATATATATATATATATATATATATATATATATATATATATATATATATATATGATTAAGTAGTAATTATTTTATGTTTCTTCCTCATTTCTGTTCTCCAGTGCCACACTCTGCTACTCTAAGATATTGTGAGTGTGTTTCCCCTTCAGGGCTCAAACGGTTTAATGACAGAATTTTGTGAATTCTAGTTCCTTAATGCTGAAAGAGAGAAGAGACAGAGAGGAGAGACAGAGAGATAGAAAGTTAGAAAGAGAGAGAGGAGAGAGAGGAGAGAGAGAGAGAGTAAAAGAGAGGAGAGAGAGAGAGTAAAAGAGAGGAGAGAGAGAGAGAGAAAAAGAGAGGAGAGAGAGAAAAAGAGAGAGAGAGAGAGAGAGAGGAGAGAGAGAGAGTAAAAGAGAGGAGAGAGAGAGAGTAAAAGAGAGGAGAGAGAGAGAAAAAGAGGAGAGAGAGAGAAAAAGAGAGGAGAGACAGAGGAGAGACAGAGATAGAAAGATAGAAAGATAGAAAGAAAGAGGAGAGACAGAGAGAGAGAGAGAAAAAGAGAGGAGAGAGAGAGAGAGAGAGAGGAGAGACAGAGAGAGAGAAAAAAAGAGAGGAGAGAGAGAGAGAAAGAGAGGAGAGAGAGAGAGAGAGGAGAGACAGAGAGATAGAAAGATAGAAAGAGAGAGAGGAGAGACAGAGAGAGAAAAAGAGAGGAGAGAGAGAGAGAGGAGAGAGAGAGAGGAGAGATAGAAAAATAGAAAGATAGAAAGAGAGAGAAAGAAAGAAAGATAGAGGGGGATAGAATACTCCTAACTGTATGTTTTATGTGTGTATTGTTTCATGTTGTATTTTTGTGTGTGTTTAATAAAAATTAAAAAATTAAAAAAAAGAAAGAGAGAGAGAGAGAGAGAGAGAGAGAGAGAGAGAGAGAGAGAGAGAAAGGGCAAGCCATTTGGTGTGAAATGTGGCCATGATCCTTTTGCTTAATCTTGTTGCTCTTAAGCCTGATTGCTCCCTTGGGGAGGTGAGCTCAGCGCTTGGGGATAACAGCTGATGACTATATACACAATAGGAGTAGGTTGGCACAGTCACGGCTAATATAGGATTTTCCCTCTCAAAGCCTTCAAGTAGATGTAATCCACTTCCATTTGGATTTACGGAACTAATCTGTTCCGAAGACAAGATTAAAACCAAGTGGAATCCAATTTTATGTAAGGATAAAACTACAAGCAGGATTTGTGGCTGCAGAAAGCTTTTAAACAACCTGGAAAGAAAGCTGCACAAAAGTGTCGTGGAACTCACCCCCAAGTCAGTAGACAGGCTGTAAAAAAATATTATTAACACGCTCTGATGCTAATTAGTCAGACGTTCTACTCCCCCTCCCAACCTGAAAATAACTCTGCAGAGAATGGGATAGCATAGGGGAGACTTCTGTGGGGCAAGGCTGAGGGAGAGAAGGGGATAGGATAGGGGAGGCTTCTGTGGGGCAAGGCTGAGGGAGAGAAGGGGATAGCATAGGAGAGGCTTCTGTGGGGCAAGGCTGAGGGAGAAAAGGGGATAGCATAGGGGAGACTTCTGTGGGGCAAGGCTGAGGGAGAGAAGGGGATAGGATAGGGGAGGCTTCTGTGGGGCAAGGCTGAGGGAGAGAAGGGGATAGGATAGGGGAGGCTTCTGTGGGGCAAGGCTGAGGGAGAGAAGGGGATAGGATAGGGGAGGCTTCTGTGGGGCAAGGCTGAGGGAGAAAAGGGGATAGGATAGGGGAGGCTTCTGTGGGGCAAGGCTGAGGGAGAAAAGGGGATAGGATAGGGGAGGCTTCTGTGGGACAAGGCTGAGGGAGAGAAGGGGATAGGATAGGGGAGGCTTCTGTGGGGCAAGGCTGAGGGAGAAAAGGGGATAGGATAGGGGAGGCTTCTGTGGGGCAAGGCTGAGGGAGAGAAGGGGATAGGATAGGGGAGGCTTCTGTGGGGCAAGGCTGAGGGAGAGAAGGGGATAGCATAGGAGAGGCTTCTGTGGGGCAAGGCTGAGGGAGAGAAGGGGATAGCATAGGAGAGGCTTCTGTGGGGCAAGGCTGAGGGAGAGAAGGGGATAGGATAGGAGAGGCTTCTGTGGGGCAAGGCTGAGGGAGAGAAGGGGATAGGATAGGGGAGGCTTCTGTGGGGCAAGGCTGAGGGAGAGAAGGGGATAGGATAGGAGAGGCTTCTGTGGGGCAAGGCTGAGGGAGAGAAGGGGATAGGATAGGAGAGGCTTCTGTGGGGCAAGGCTGAGGGAGAGAAGGGGATAGGATAGGGGAGGCTTCTGTGGGACAAGGCTGAGGGAGAGAAGGGGATAGGATAGGGGAGGCTTCTGTGGGACAAGGCTGAGGGAGAGAAGGGGATAGCATAGGAGAGGCTTCTGTGGGGCAAGGCTGAGGGAGAGAAGGGGATAGGATAGGGGAGGCTTCTGTGGGGCAAGGCTGAGGGAGAAAAGGGGATAGGATAGGGGAGGCTTCTGTGGGGCAAGGCTGAGGGAGAGAAGGGGATAGCATAGGAGAGGCTTCTGTGGGGCAAGGCTGAGGGAGAGAAGGGGATAGGATAGGGGAGGCTTCTGTGGGGCAAGGCTGAGGGAGAGAAGGGGATAGCATAGGAGAGGCTTCTGTGGGGCAAGGCTGAGGGAGAGAAGGGGATAGGATAGGAGAGGCTTCTGTGGGGCAAGGCTGAGGGAGAGAAGGGGATAGGATAGGGGAGGCTTCTGTGGGGCAAGGCTGAGGGAGAGAAGGGGATAGGATAGGGGAGGCTTCTGTGGGGCAAGGCTGAGGGAGAGAAGGGGATAGCATAGGAGAGGCTTCTGTGGGGCAAGGCTGAGGGAGAGAAGGGGATAGCATAGGAGAGGCTTCTGTGGGGCAAGGCTGAGGGAGAGAAGGGGATAGCATAGGAGAGGCTTCTGTGGGGCAAGGCTGAGGGAGAGAAGGGGATAGGATAGGGGAGGCTTCTGTGGGGCAAGGCTGAGGGAGAGAAGGGGATAGCATAGGAGAGGCTTTTGTGGGGCAAGGCTGAGGGAGAGAAGGGGATAGGATAGGAGAGGCTTCTGTGGGGCAAGGCTGAGGGAGAGAAGGGGATAGGATAGGGGAGGCTTCTGTGGGGCAAGGCTGAGGGAGAGAAGGGGATAGGATAGGGGAGGCTTCTGTGGGGCAAGGCTGAGGGAGAGAAGGGGATAGCATAGGAGAGGCTTCTGTGGGGCAAGGCTGAGGGAGAGAAGGGGATAGCATAGGAGAGGCTTCTGTGGGGCAAGGCTGAGGGAGAGAAGGGGATAGCATAGGAGAGGCTTCTGTGGGGCAAGGCTGAGGGAGAGAAGGGGATAGGATAGGAGAGGCTTCTGTGGGACAAGGCTGAGGGAGAGAAGGGGATAGGATAGGGAGGCTTCTGTGGGGCAAGGCTGAGGGAGAGAAGGGGATAGCATAGGGGAGGCTTCTGTGGGACAAGGCTGAGGGAGAGAAGGGGATAGGATAGGGGAGGCTTCTGTGGGGCAAGGCTGAGGGAGAAAAGGGGATAGGATAGGGGAGGCTTCTGTGGGACAAGGCTGAGGGAGAAAAGGGGATAGGATAGGGGAGGCTTCTGTGGGGCAAGGCTGAGGGAGAGAAGGGGATAGCATAGGAGAGGCTTCTGTGGGACAAGGCTGAGGGAGAGAAGGGGATAGCATAGGGGAGGCTTCTGTGGGACAAGGCTGAGGGAGAAAAGGGGATAGGATAGGGGAGGCTTCTGTGGGGCAAGGCTCAGGGAGAGAAGGGGATAGGATAGGGGAGGCTTCTGTGGGGCAAGGCTGAGGGAGAGAAGGGGATAGCATAGGAGAGGCTTCTGTGGGACAAGGCTGAGGGAGAGAAGGGGATAGCATAGGAGAGGCTTCTGTGGGGCAAGGCTGAGGGAGAGAAGGGGATAGCATAGGAGAGGCTTCTGTGGGGCAAGGCTGAGGGAGAGAAGGGGATAGCATAGGAGAGGCTTCTGTGGGGCAAGGCTGAGGGAGAGAAGGGGATAGCATAGGAGAGGCTTCTGTGGGGCAAGGCTGAGGGAGAAAAGGGGATAGGATAGGAGAGGCTTCTGTGGGGCAAGGCTGAGGGAGAGAAGGGGATAGCATAGGAGAGGCTTCTGTGGGGCAAGGCTGAGGGAGAGAAGGGGATAGCATAGGAGAGGCTTCTGTGGGGCAAGGCTGAGGGAGAGAAGGGGATAGCATAGGAGAGGCTTCTGTGGGGCAAGGCTGAGGGAGAAAAGGGGATAGGATAGGGGAGGCTTCTGTGGGGCAAGGCTGAGGGAGAGAAGGGGATAGCATAGGAGAGGCTTCTGTGGGGCAAGGCTGAGGGAGAAAAGGGGATAGGATAGGGGAGGCTTCTGTGGGGCAAGGCTGAGGGAGAGAAGGGGATAGCATAGGAGAGGCTTCTGTGGGACAAGGCTGAGGGAGAAAAGGGGATAGGATAGGGGAGGCTTCTGTGGGGCAAGGCTGAGGGAGAAAAGGGGATAGGATAGGAGAGGCTTCTGTGGGGCAAGGCTGAGGGAGAGAAGGGGATAGCATAGGAGAGGCTTCTGTGGGGCAAGGCTGAGGGAGAGAAGGGGATAGCATAGGAGAGGCTTCTGTGGGGCAAGGCTGAGGGAGAAAAGGGGATAGGATAGGGGAGGCTTCTGTGGGGCAAGGCTGAGGGAGAGAAGGGGATAGCATAGGAGAGGCTTCTGTGGGGCAAGGCTGAGGGAGAAAAGGGGATAGGATAGGGGAGGCTTCTGTGGGGCAAGGCTGAGGGAGAGAAGGGGATAGCATAGGAGAGGCTTCTGTGGGGCAAGGCTGAGGGAGAGAAGGGGATAGCATAGGAGAGGCTTCTGTGGGACAAGGCTGAGGGAGAAAAGGGGATAGGATAGGAGAGGCTTCTGTGGGGCAAGGCTGAGGGAGAGAAGGGGATAGCATAGGAGAGGCTTCTGTGGGGCAAGGCTGAGGGAGAGAAGGGGATAGCATAGGAGAGGCTTCTGTGGGGCAAGGCTGAGGGAGAGAAGGGGATAGCATAGGAGAGGCTTCTGTGGGGCAAGGCTGAGGGAGAAAAGGGGATAGGATAGGGGAGGATTCTGTGGGGCAAGGCTGAGGGAGAGAAGGGGATAGGATAGGGGAGGCTTCTGTGGGGCAAGGCTGAGGGAGAGAAGGGGATAGCATAGGGGAGACTTCTGTGGGGCAAGGCTGAGGGAGAGAAGGGGATAGGATAGGGGAGGATTCTGTGGGGCAAGGCTGAGGGAGAGAAGGGGATAGGATAGGGGAGGCTTCTGTGGGGCAAGGCTGAGGGAGAGAAGGGGATAGCATAGGGGAGACTTCTGTGGGGCAAGGCTGAGGGAGAGAAGGGGATAGCATAGGAGAGGCTTCTGTGGGGCAAGGCTGAGGGAGAAAAGGGGATAGGATAGGGGAGGCTTCTGTGGGGCAAGGCTGAGGGAGAGAAGGGGATAGGATAGGGGAGGCTTCTGTGGGGCAAGGCTGAGGGAGAGAAGGGGATAGCATAGGGGAGACTTCTGTGGGGCAAGGCTGAGGGAGAGAAGGGGATAGGATAGGGGAGGCTTCTGTGGGGCAAGGCTGAGGGAGAGAAGGGGATAGGATAGGGGAGGCTTCTGTGGGGCAAGGCTGAGGGAGAGAAGGGGATAGCATAGGAGAGGCTTCTGTGGGGCAAGGCTGAGGGAGAGAAGGGGATAGGATAGGGGAGGCTTCTGTGGGGCAATGCTGAGGGAGAGAAGGGGATAGGATAGGGGAGGCTTCTGTGGGGCAAGGCTGAGGGAGAGAAGGGGATAGGATAGGGGAGGCTTCTGTGGGGCAAGGCTGAGGGAGAGAAGGGGATAGCATAGGAGAGGCTTCTGTGGGGCAAGGCTGAGGGAGAGAAGGGGATAGCATAGGAGAGGCTTCTGTGGGGCAAGGCTGAGGGAGAAAAGGGGATAGGATAGGAGAGGCTTCTGTGGGGCAAGGCTGAGGGAGAGAAGGGGATAGCATAGGAGAGGCTTCTGTGGGGCAAGGCTGAGGGAGAGAAGGGGATAGCATAGGAGAGGCTTCTGTGGGGCAAGGCTGAGGGAGAGAAGGGGATAGGATAGGAGAGGCTTCTGTGGGACAAGGCTGAGGGAGAAAAGGGGATAGGATAGGGGAGGCTTCTGTGGGGCAAGCCTGAGGGAGAGAAGGGGACAGGATAGGGGAGGCTTCTGTGGGGCAAGGCTGAGGGAGAGAAGGGGATAGCATAGGAGAGGCTTCTGTGGGGCAAGGCTGAGGGAGAGAAGGGGATAGCATAGGAGAGGCTTCTGTGGGGCAAGGCTGAGGGAGAGAAGGGGATAGCATAGGAGAGGCTTCTGTGGGACAAGGCTGAGGGAGAGAAGGGGATAGCATAGGAGAGGCTTCTGTGGGGCAAGGCTGAGGGAGAGAAGGGGATAGCATAGGAGAGGCTTCTGTGGGGCAAGGCTGAGGGAGAGAAGGGGATAGCATAGGAGAGGCTTCTGTGGGGCAAGGCTGAGGGAGAGAAGGGGATAGCATAGGAGAGGCTTCTGTGGGGCAAGGCTGAGGGAGAGAAGGAGATAGGATAGGGGAGGCTTCTGTGGGACAAGCCTGAGGGAGAGAAGGGGATAGGATAGGGGAGGCTTCTGTGGGACAAGGCTGAGGGAGAAAAGGGGATAGGATAGGGGAGGCTTCTGTGGGGCAAGGCTGAGGGAGAGAAGGGGATAGGATAGGGGAGGATTCTGTGGGGCAAGGCTGAGGGAGAAAAGGGGATAGGATAGGAGAGGCTTCTGTGGGGCAAGGCTGAGGGAGAGAAGGGGATAGCATAGGAGAGGCTTCTGTGGGGCAAGGCTGAGGGAGAGAAGGGGATAGCATAGGAGAGGCTTCTGTGGGGCAAGGCTGAGGGAGAGAAGGGGATAGCATAGGAGAGGCTTCTGTGGGGCAAGGCTGAGGGAGAGAAGGGGATAGGATAGGGGAGGCTTCTGTGGGGCAAGGCTGAGGGAGAAAAGGGGATAGGATAGGGGAGGCTTCTGTGGGGCAAGGCTGAGGGAGAGAAGGGGATAGGATAGGGGAGGCTTCTGTGGGGCAAGGCTGAGGGAGAAAAGGGGATAGGATAGGGGAGGCTTCTGTGGGGCAAGGCTGAGGGAGAGAAGGGGATAGGATAGGAGAGGCTTCTGTGGGGCAAGGCTGAGGGAGAGAAGGGGATAGGATAGGAGAGGCTTCTGTGGGGCAAGGCTGAGGGAGAGAAGGGGATAGGATAGGAGAGGCTTCTGTGGGGCAAGGCTGAGGGAGAGAAGGGGATAGGATAGGGGAGGCTTCTGTGGGGCAAGGCTGAGGGAGAGAAGGGGATAGGATAGGGGAGGCTTCTGTGGGGCAAGGCTGAGGGAGAGAAGGGGATAGCATAGGAGAGGCTTCTGTGGGGCAAGGCTGAGGGAGAGAAGGGGATAGGATAGGGGAGGCTTCTGTGGGGCAAGGCTGAGGGAGAGAAGGGGATAGGATAGGGGAGGCTTCTGTGGGACAAGGCTGAGGGAGAAAAGGGGATAGGATAGGAGAGGCTTCTGTGGGGCAAGGCTGAGGGAGAGAAGGGGATAGGATAGGGGAGGCTTCTGTGGGACAAGGCTGAGGGAGAAAAGGGGATAGGATAGGGGAGGCTTCTGTGGGGCAAGGCTGAGGGAGAAAAGGGGATAGGATAGGAGAGGCTTCTGTGGGGCAAGGCTGAGGGAGAGAAGGGGATAGGATAGGGGAGGCTTCTGTGGGACAAGGCTGAGGGAGAAAAGGGGATAGGATAGGAGAGGCTTCTGTGGGGCAAGGCTGAGGGAGAGAAGGGGATAGGATAGGGGAGGCTTCTGTGGGGCAAGGCTGAGGGAGAAAAGGGGATAGGATAGGGGAGGCTTCTGTGGGGCAAGGCTGAGGGAGAAAAGGGGATAGGATAGGGGAGGCTTCTGTGGGACAAGGCTGAGGGAGAAAAGGGGATAGGATAGGGGAGGCTTCTGTGGGGCAAGGCTGAGGGAGAAAAGGGGATAGGATAGGAGAGGCTTCTGTGGGGCAAGGCTGAGGGAGAGAAGGGGATAGGATAGGGGAGGCTTCTGTGGGGCAAGGCTGAGGGAGAAAAGGGGATAGGATAGGAGAGGCTTCTGTGGGGCAAGGCTGAGGGAGAGAAGGGGATAGGATAGGGGAGGCTTCTGTGGGACAAGGCTGAGGGAGAAAAGGGGATAGGATAGGGGAGGCTTCTGTGGGGCAAGGCTGAGGGAGAGAAGGGGATAGGATAGGGGAGGATTCTGTGGGGCAAGGCTGAGGGAGAAAAGGGGATAGGATAGGAGAGGCTTCTGTGGGGCAAGGCTGAGGGAGAGAAGGGGATAGCATAGGAGAGGCTTCTGTGGGGCAAGGCTGAGGGAGAGAAGGGGATAGCATAGGAGAGGCTTCTGTGGGGCAAGGCTGAGGGAGAGAAGGGGATAGCATAGGAGAGGCTTCTGTGGGGCAAGGCTGAGGGAGAGAAGGGGATAGCATAGGAGAGGCTTCTGTGGGGCAAGGCTGAGGGAGAAAAGGGGATAGGATAGGAGAGGCTTCTGTGGGGCAAGGCTGAGGGAGAGAAGGGGATAGCATAGGAGAGGCTTCTGTGGGGCAAGGCTGAGGGAGAGAAGGGGATAGCATAGGAGAGGCTTCTGTGGGGCAAGGCTGAGGGAGAGAAGGGGATAGGATAGGAGAGGCTTCTGTGGGGCAAGGCTGAGGGAGAGAAGGGGATAGCATAGGAGAGGCTTCTGTGGGGCAAGGCTGAGGGAGAGAAGGGGATAGGATAGGGGAGGCTTCTGTGGGACAAGGCTGAGGGAGAAAAGGGGATAGGATAGGGGAGGCTTCTGTGGGGCAAGGCTGAGGGAGAGAAGGGGATAGGATAGGGGAGGCTTCTGTGGGACAAGGCTGAGGGAGAAAAGGGGATAGGATAGGGGAGGCTTCTGTGCGGCAAGGCTGAGGGAGAGAAGGGGATAGGATAGGGGAGGCTTCTGTGGGGCAAGGCTGAGGGAGAGAAGGGGATAGGATAGGGGAGGCTTCTGTGGGGCAAGGCTGAGGGAGAGAAGGGGATAGGATAGGGGAGGCTTCTGTGGGACAAGGCTGAGGGAGAAAAGGGGATAGGATAGGGGAGGCTTCTGTGGGGCAAGGCTGAGGGAGAAAAGGGGATAGGATAGGGGAGGCTTCTGTGGGGCAAGGCTGAGGGAGAGAAGGGGATAGGATAGGGGAGGCTTCTGTGGGGCAAGGCTGAGGGAGAAAAGGGGATAGGATAGGGGAGGCTTCTGTGGGGCAAGGCTGAGGGAGAGAAGGGGATAGGATAGGAGAGGCTTCTGTGGGGCAAGGCTGAGGGAGAGAAGGGGATAGGATAGGAGAGGCTTCTGTGGGGCAAGGCTGAGGGAGAGAAGGGGATAGGATAGGAGAGGCTTCTGTGGGGCAAGGCTGAGGGAGAGAAGGGGATAGGATAGGAGAGGCTTCTGTGGGGCAAGGCTGAGGGAGAGAAGGGGATAGGATAGGGGAGGCTTCTGTGGGGCAAGCCTGAGGGAGAGAAGGGGATAGGATAGGGGAGGCTTCTGTGGGGCAAGGCTGAGGGAGAGAAGGGGATAGCATAGGAGAGGCTTCTGTGGGGCAAGGCTGAGGGAGAGAAGGGGATAGGATAGGGGAGGCTTCTGTGGGGCAAGGCTGAGGGAGAGAAGGGGATAGGATAGGGGAGGCTTCTGTGGGGCAAGGCTGAGGGAGAGAAGGGGATAGGATAGGAGAGGCTTCTGTGGGGCAAGGCTGAGGGAGAGAAGGGGATAGGATAGGGGAGGCTTCTGTGGGGCAAGGCTGAGGGAGAAAAGGGGATAGGATAGGGGAGGCTCCTGTGGGGCAAGGCTGAGGGAGAAAAGGGGATAGGATAGGGGAGGCTTCTGTGGGGCAAGGCTGAGGGAGAAAAGGGGATAGGATAGGGGAGGCTTCTGTGGGGCAAGGCTGAGGGAGAGAAGGGGATAGGATAGGGGAGGCTTCTGTGGGGCAAGGCTGAGGGAGAAAAGGGGATAGGATAGGGGAGGCTTCTGTGGGGCAAGGCTGAGGTAGAGAAGGGGATAAGATAGGGGAGACTTCTGTGGGACAAGGCTGAGGGAGAAAAGGGGATAGGATAGGGGAGGCTTCTGTGGGGCAAGGCTGAGGGAGAGAAGGGGATAGGATAGGGGAGGCTTCTGTGGGGCAAGGCTGAGGGAGAGAATGGGATAGCATAGGAGAGGCTTCTGTGGGGCAAGGCTGAGGGAGAGAAGGGGATAGGATAGGGGAGGCTTCTGTGGGGCAAGGCTGAGGGAGAGAAGGGGATAGGATAGGGGAGGCTTCTGTGGGGCAAGGCTGAGGGAGAGAAGGGGATAGGATAGGGGAGGCTTCTGTGGGGCAAGGCTGAGGGAGAGAAGGGGATAGAAAGCCTGAGGGAGAGAAGGGGATAGGATAGGGGAGGCTTCTGTGGGGCAAGGCTGAGGGAGAGAAGGGGATAGGATAGGAGAGGCTTCTGTGGGGCAAGGCTGAGGGAGAGAAGGGGATAGGATAGGAGAGGCTTCTGTGGGGCAAGGCTGAGGGAGAGAAGGGGATAGGATAGGGGAGGCTTCTGTGGGACAAGCCTGAGGGAGAGAAGGGGATAGGATAGGGGAGGCTTCTGTGGGGCAAGGCTGAGGGAGAGAAGGGGATAGGATAGGGGAGGCTTCTGTGGGGCAAGGCTGAGGGAGAGAAGGGGATAGGATAGGGGAGGCTTCTGTGGGGCAAGGCTGAGGGAGAGAAGGGGATAGGATAGGGGAGGCTTCTGTGGGGCAAGGCTGAGGGAGAGAAGGGGATAGGATAGGGGAGGCTTCTGTGGGGCAAGGCTGAGGGAGAGAAGGGGATAGGATAGGGGAGGCTTCTGTGGGGCAAGGCTGAGGGAGAGAAGGGGATAAGATAGGGGAGGCTTCTGTGGGGCAAGGCTGAGGGAGAGAAGGGGATAGGATAGGGGAGGCTTCTGTGGGACAAGGCTGAGGGAGAGAAGGGGATAGGATAGGGGAGGCTTCTGTGGGGCAAGGCTGAGGGAGAGAAGGGGATAGGATAGGGGAGGCTTCTGTGGGGCAAGGCTGAGGGAGAGAAGGGGATAGGATAGGGGAGGCTTCTGTGGGGCAAGGCTGAGGGAGAGAAGGGGATAGGATAGGGGAGGCTTCTGTGGGGCAAGGCTGAGGGAGAGAAGGGGATAAGATAGGGGAGGCTTCTGTGGGGCAAGGCTGAGGGAGAGAAGGGGATAGGATAGGGGAGGCTTCTGTGGGACAAGGCTGAGGGAGAGAAGGGGATAGGATAGGGGAGGCTTCTGTGGGGCAAGGCTGAGGGAGAGAAGGGGATAGGATAGGGGAGGCTTCTGTGGGGCAAGGCTGAGGGAGAGAAGGGGATAGGATAGGGGAGGATTCTGTGGGGCAAGGCTGAGGGAGAAAAGGGGATAGGATAGGAGAGGCTTCTGTGGGGCAAGGCTGAGGGAGAGAAGGGGATAGCATAGGAGAGGCTTCTGTGGGGCAAGGCTGAGGGAGAGAAGGGGATAGCATAGGAGAGGCTTCTGTGGGACAAGGCTGAGGGAGAAAAGGGGATAGGATAGGGGAGGCTTCTGTGGGACAAGGCTGAGGGAGAAAAGGGGATAGGATAGGGGAGACTTCTGTGGGGCAAGGCTGAGGGAGAGAAGGGGATAGGATAGGAGAGGCTTCTGTGGGGCAATGCTGAGGTAGAGAAGGGGATAGCATAGGGGAGACTTCTGTGGGACAAGGCTGAGGGAGAAAAGGGGATAGGATAGGGGAGACTTCTGTGGGGCAAGGCTGAGGGAGAGAAGGGGATAGGATAGGGGAGGCTTCTGTGGGGCAAGGCTGAGGGAGAGAAGGGGATAGGATAGGGGAGGCTTCTGTGGGGCAATGCTGAGGTAGAGAAGGGGATAGCATAGGGGAGACTTCTGTGGGACAAGGCTGAGGGAGAAAAGGGGATAGGATAGGGGAGACTTCTGTGGGGCAAGGCTGAGGGAGAGAAGGGGATAGGATAGGAGAGGCTTCTGTGGGGCAAGGCTGAGGGAGAGAAGGGGATAGCATAGGAGAGGCTTCTGTGGGGCAAGGCTGAGGGAGAGAAGGGGATAGGATAGGGGAGGCTTCTGTGGGGCAAGGCTGAGGGAGAGAAGGGGATAGGATAGGGGAGGCTTCTGTGGGGCAAGGCTGAGGAGAGAAGGGGAGAGGAGAGGCTGATCATAACTACTCATTAATTTTCAAGCTATAAGTGTCCATTTATCAAGCCCGATCACATAGTTCCGTAGCGGAGCACAGGTATTTAGCTAGTATTCTATACTCTATACTCTATACTCTATATTCCATTCCATTCTCACTGACTGTAAATTTGTTCTAGTACCAAAGAGTGAACAAACTCTTGTTTGTGGTAGAGGAGCCTGTGACAGAAAGAAGAGAGAAGACAAAGGGGAAAAAAGGGGGGTACCATTTCCATGAACTTCAAAAGAGCTTCCTTGTTCTCTTGCCACAGTTTATACAGCTCATCAGCCAGAGGAAACTTCTCACACCCAAGCTCCAAAGTAATCTCAAAACAGTTTGTGTGGAGATAATTAAAATCTGCCATTCCTGGAAAAAAGAAAAAAAAACCAGAAGTTTGATCCAGTGATAACTTTTAAGCATCTCTTTATCCAAACAGGAACAATAAAATTATGAAACGATTCCGTATTGTAAGTAACATAACATTAGTGGCACTACAGTTAACTCACAAACAAATAAAAAGTAAAAATCGCAGTGGTTAGATTAACCTCCTCTGAAGCTCTTCAGATCACCATCCAACCTGGCCAGTTGTCTGAAAGCAAGGTCAAGTACTCTTCAATATCTTCGTCAATGATTTAGGTAAGGGGATACAGAGGTGGGTTCCTACCGGTTCTAACCGGTAGGAACCCACCTCTGTATCCCCTTACCTAAATCATTCTAACCGGTTCTTTAGAACCGTTAGTAAACCGGTGGTGATGTCACGGAGCCGGTTCTGTTGGTGCCGGTCCGTTGGCACCGCCATTTTGTTTTTGGCTTCTGCCCATGCAGAGAAGCTAATTTTTGCTTCTGCGCATGTGCAGAAGCTGAGTTTTCGGCAATGCGCGCGCAGCCACGCGGCGCAGGAGGAAGCGAACTGGCGGCGAGGTAAGTTAGAACCCACCCCTGAGGGGATAGATGGGGAACTTCAAATTTGCAGAACACACCAAGCTGGCAGGAATCGCCAACACTCCAGAAGATAGGCTCAAGATACAGAAGGATCTTGACAGACTTGAACATTGGGCGCTATCTAACGAAATGAAATTCAAGGGTGAAAAAAGTAAGGTTCTACATTTAGGCACAGGTACACAAAATGCACAGGTACAGTATAGGTGGTACCTTGCTCAATAGTGGTGACTGTGAGAGGGATCTTGGAGTCCTAGTGGACAATCACTTAAATATGAGCCAGCAGTGTGCTGCAGCTGCCAAAAAAAGCCAACACAGTCCTAGGCTGAATTAACAGAGGGACAGAATCAAGATCACGTGAAATGTTAATACCACTTTACAATGCCTATAAGACCACACTTGGGACACTACATCCAGTTTTGGTCACCATGATGTAAAAATGATGTTAAGACTCTAGAAAGAGTGCAGAGAAGAGCAACAAAGATGATTAGGGGACTGGAGGCTAAAACATGAAGAACGGTGGCAGGAATTCGGTATGTCTAGTTTAATGAAAAGAAGGACCAGGGGAGTCTTCCAATATCTCAGGGGCTGCCCCAAAGAAGAGGGAGTCAAGCTATTGTCCAAAGCACCTGAAGGCAGGACTAGAAGCAATGAATGGAAACTAATCAAGGAGAGAAGCAACCTAGAACTAAGGAGGAACTTTCTGACTGTGTGAAAATTTAACCAGTGGAACAACTTGCCTCCAGAAGTTGTGGGTTCTCCAACACTGGAAGTTTTAAAGAAGAGATCGGACAACTATTCGTCTGAAATGCTATACCCTTTCCTGCCTGAGCAGAGGGTTGGACTAGAAGACCTCCAAGGTCCCTTCCAACTCTTGTTATTCCGTTTCACGTGGTAAAGAGGTAAGAACAGGCAGACCGGACCACAACACAACGGAGGAAACACAACGCATGTCAGGAGTCACCTTGGTCCCTACAAATTCACAGCCAAGCAGAGGACCTCCAGTTGAAGGTCTCCTTTTAGACAAGCGTCTACAAAACATTATTATTATTTTTCCTTCTGAAGTCATCGCAAAGTTTCCTGCTGGACTTTATTAGTCCTCCAAGCCTGCTGACTTTGCGATCGGCAGGCCGGTTTTGCTGCCCGCCCAAGACGCTGGAAACGATGGTGGTCACAGGCTCTCATATGCCCGCCAGACTGTCTTTGGTTTGGGGCCTTGTAAATTATGCATGCCTGCATTAGCACGGCCAGCAAGACATATGGGTTTTTCGATGGCGATGGCTCCACCGAGGTAGCACCCGTTTTTAAGTGGTAGCTTTCTCTCGCTCCCTTACGGAGAGAATTCGTGCGCGAGCTGCTTCTTTCTGCTCCTCGAGGCGTTTTTTCCCTCCTACGGCAACGTAGAACAAAGACATCAAAACTGTTTGCAGAAGTAGGAGTGGGGAAAACAAAATCACCAGAAAAGTTTTACCTCCAGTAAAGCTGTACCACTCCGCCCCGTTTATGATGCCTCCTCGTTTGACGAAATTTCCACCGCAACGCATTTCAGATTTGTCCGAGATGCCGGGGTGCGCGTCTGCGTAGGTTTTAGAAAGCAGCTTGAACATCTAAAAGAACATTAATGATGTTATGCTTTGCAGATTAAACTCTTGATATTTTCAATGCGTTCAGTTCACAGTTCCTGAAGGCCTTCTAGACAATCTCCAAAGGCCACTGGGCCCTCAGCTCACCTACAGCTTCTTCTGGTTTCTTCAGGAAAAAAGACCTCTCCCTCAGGGGCAGGTTCCTCTTACCTGCCTACCGGTGCGCTGTGCGCGCATCCTCTCGTTTCGTGCACGGACACGCACGCTACACGCACGCATCCCCTCGCACGATTTTGCTTTCTGCGCATGCGCAAAAGCCAAATCTCGCGAGGGGACGCGCGCGCGAGAGCGATTTTGGTGATTTTTTGCTTCTATGCATGCGTGGAAGCAAAAAATAGCTGAAATCTCTCTCGCGCACATCCCCTCGCGAGATTTTGCTTCCGTGCATGCGCAGGAAGCAAAAAAAGCCCAAACATTCCAGAAAAAAGATGGCGCCATGCAACGGGCCGGCAAAGACGGCACCGGAGCCATCGCGCGCAAATTGCGCAATCGGCGGCTCCCTACCGGAACAGAAGAGTGGACCGCACCGGTAGGAACCCACCCCTGCTCTCCCTTCAAAAAAAGCAAGACTTGGGGGAGGCCATCATGCTAACCTCCCTTGTTAGATCCTTTTTTCGTACGTTTTCATGTTGAATGGAATTTTATTTTAGAAAATTTATATAGCCGCCTATATACTATATAACTATAAAAAAAGCAAGTTAGAATATGTCGGACATGGGGTGCGACACCCGGAAAAATACGGCATCCTTCACTTAAATCCTCCAAGAAAAGATTGAAGGCAAACGAGGAAGAAGAAGAACATCCTGGCTTCAAAATCTGAGGGATTGGTTTGGACAAAACTCAGCAGCATTGTTCCCTCTAAGCTGCGCGGCCGCGCGGCCGCACACATAACGAGAGAATGGAGCACAGCAGTTTCCAACTACTGCGCGCCATTTTCTAATATCAGAGGCTGCACGACTGCGCGCCCATGCACATGACTAGAGAACGGTGCGCAGCAGTTTCCAATTGCCGCGTGCCGTTTCTAACGTTGGAGGGATCATTGCTCAGCACCACTTTTTCGTGCGGCTGTTGATAAAAATGGGATTGTCAACATGATCGCCAATGTCCGATGATGGGTATGGCACAACAAGAAGATATACTGTATAGTATATACTATATGCTCACTCATTACGATTCTAGGTGGCTTACAGACAATAAAAACACAACATAGAAAAAATAAAAATGATTAAAAAATAACCAAATGATAATCAAATAACAAGCCCCCGACCTCCCACCCTTCAGCGACAACACATACTCAAATCAGCCATTTAATGGGCTCCATCCCACTCTGCATTCCCCAGGCCTGCTGACGAAACCACATTTTTGGGGCCTTCCAAAAGAAAGGCAGAGTGGAGGCCAGTCTAATTCCTGGAGGGATGATGTCCCAGAGAGAGGGAGCCACCACGGAGAAGGTCCTTCTTCTGGGTCCCGCTAGATGTATCTCCTTGTGGGATGGGACCCTCGGCATTCCTCGCCTCCCCGCACTAGTCAGTAAGGGTGATGTGACCGGCGAGAGATGGTCCAACCTGGTCCCAAGCCATTAAGGACTTTAAAGGTGACAACCAGAAGATGGTACTCACTTACCTTCCCTACCGGTTCGCAAATGTGAGCGCACGCACCCCGTGCACGCATGCGTGCAATCTTCCACGGCTTGCATGCATGCGCGCAGCTTCAAAACATGCAGAAATTGGATATCGCCACTATCAGTTCGCCCAAACCGGTCCGAACAAGTCAGAATACCACCGGTCAGAATACCACCTGTGGTGACAACCAACACCTTGAATTGCACCCAGAAGCAAATCAGCAACCAATGCACCTTCTGCAGGAGAGGCGACACATGTGCACACCGAGGTCTGCACAAAACCATGCGGGCTGCTGCATTTTACACCAGCTGGAGTTTCTGGATGCTTTTCACCTTGTAGAGTGTCCTATTTTGCTCCTTTCATTGTGGGGAAATGTGCTCCGTTCGCACCCCCAGAGACCGGAGAGCAGGAGATTTAACTGGTCCATGGAGGAATCAGCCAGAACAACCCCCACCCACCCACCCTACTGAAGATCTGGCTCTTCGCCAAGGCTATTGGTGAGGATAAGAGACTCGCTCCCCTTCCTTCTTTCTCTTTGAGTCCACCTGATATTGTTCCTCTTGGTTCTTTTTTGTGTTTCCTGTTGTTTTCTCATTTTATTTTATTTTTCCAAAAAAAAAATCGTAAACTGCCAGCGGGAGTCGGGTGGGATATAAACTTAATAAAAAGTCAATAAACAAATACTTGTTTGCGGTTTGTTTGATTCCGTCCTCATTAAATGGCATTGTTTGAGAATGGAGATGTAAACCTAACATTTTTAACAGGGGGGGAGAGAGGGGGCTTAACTTTGGCAAAAAAAAACCACGTTGCCTTTCTTTTACAGGTCACATTATCTTTATATTTTAGTCGAGTATTTTAAAACTTCATCACGTGGCATTACCTTCTCGTCTGGGGTTGGAGAGAACATTTTATCTTCCGTAGGGTGCACTGAGTAATCGTACGGATAAGAAACGACCAAGTCGCCCCCGTGCAGGCTGGCGGACAGCACAAATGGGATGGACTTCATCCACTTCATCACTGCTTTGGTCTCTGGGCCCACCTGGAGATCAGGTTGAAAAGAATCACAGGAAGAAGGGATAGTTAAGGATGCTTCACAGCACCATGGTGGCACCGTGGTTAGAATGCAGTATTGCAGGCTGACTCTGCATTCCACAGCCAGTAGTTCGATCCTGACCGGCTCAAGGTTGACTCAGCCTTCCTTCCTTCCTTCCTTCCTTCCTTCCTTCCTTCCTTCCTTCCTTCCTTCCTTCCTTCCTTCCTTCCTTCCTTCCTTCCTTCCTTCCCAGTGTTTAAAATGGAGTATTGCAGGCTAACTCTGCATGCCACTGCCAGCAGTTTGATCCTGACCAGCTCAAGGTTGACTCAGCCTTCCATCCTTCCAAGGTCGGTAAAATGAGGACCTGGATCATTGAGGGCAAGATGCTGACTCTGTAAACTGCTTAGAGAGGGCTGTAAAGCATATGGAGTGGTATAGTGCTATTGCCCTCCTCCTCCTCCTCCTCCTCTTCCTCCTCCTCCTCCTCCTCCTCCTCCTCCTCCTCCTCCTCCTCTCCTCTTTTGCCTCCTTTTAATCTTATAAGTAACCATGGTGGCACCGTGGTTAGAATGCAGTATTGCAGGCTGACTCTGCATTCCACAGCCAGTAGTTCGATCCTGACCGGCTCAAGGTTGACTCAGCCTTCCTTCCTTCCTTCCTTCCTTCCTTCCTTCCTTCCTTCCTTCCTTCCTTCCTTCCTTCCTTCCTTCCTTCCTTCCTTCCTTCCTTCCTTCCCAGTGTTTAAAATGGAGTATTGCAGGCTAACTCTGCATGCCACTGCCAGCAGTTTGATCCTGACCAGCTCAAGGTTGACTCAGCCTTCCATCCTTCCAAGGTCGGTAAAATGAGGACCTGGATCATTGAGGGCAAGATGCTGACTCTGTAAACTGCTTAGAGAGGGCTGTAAAGCATATGGAGTGGTATAGTGCTATTGCCCTCCTCCTCCTCCTCCTCCTCTTCCTCCTCCTCCTCCTCCTCCTCCTCCTCCTCCTCCTCCTCTCCTCTTTTGCCTCCTTTTAATCTTATAAGTAACCATGGTGGCACCGTGGTTAGAATGCAGTATTGCAGGCTGACTCTGCATTCCACAGCCAGTAGTTCGATCCTGACCGGCTCAAGGTTGACTCAGCCTTCCTTCCTTCCTTCCTTCCTTCCTTCCTTCCTTCCTTCCTTCCTTCCTTCCTTCCTTCCTTCCTTCCTTCCTTCCTTCCTTCCTTCCTTCCCAGTGTTTAAAATGGAGTATTGCAGGCTAACTCTGCATGCCACTGCCAGCAGTTTGATCCTGACCAGCTCAAGGTTGACTCAGCCTTCCATCCTTCCAAGGTCGGTAAAATGAGGACCTGGATCATTGAGGGCAAGATGCTGACTCTGTAAACTGCTTAGAGAGGGCTGTAAAGCATATGGAGTGGTATAGTGCTATTGCCCTCCTCCTCCTCCTCCTCCTCCTCCTCCTCCTCCTCCTCCTCCTCCTCCTCCTCCTCCTCCTCCTCCTCTCCTCTTTTGCCTCCTTTTAATCTTATAAGTAACCATGGTGGCACAATGGTTAGAATGCAGTATTGCAGGCAAACTCTGCTCACAGCCAGAAAGTTCGATCCTGACCGGCTCAAAGTTGATTCAGCCTTCTGTCCTTCCGAGGTCGGTAAAATGAGGACTCAGATTGTTGGGGGCAAGAGGCTGACTCTGTAAACTGCTCTACAAACTGCCTGTAAAGCACTGTGAAGCGGTATATTCAGTGCTATTGCTATTCACAAACGCTTATTGATGTAAAATGCAGGGAGGCAGGCAGGCTCTAGATGGCTTTAAAAGGGAGCCTGCACACCAGTATGAGTTGTGATTGTCCATGAAATTAAAAACGGGTCATTTTAAGACTTGCTAGCTTAAAATTTGTACTGGAACAACCACAGCTGCTTTGTCAGGGTTCCAAATAGCATCGAAAATTAAATCCGAGTCCGAGGCAAAGTATTCCTCAAAGTTCCACTTTATTAGCAGAGCCATGTTGGCACATCTGGGAGAAACCCGAATCTGAAGTCCCAGTTGAAAGTTCAAGGCCTTGTCCCCACACACCCCAAGTCCATCACGTTAACCAATCTCCAACTGCCAACTTGGTAGATTCCACCCATCTCCTTCAGTGCAGGTGCAGGAGTGCAAAGACAAAGAATGACCTTGACTATCTAGAAATAATTTGTTATGGCTACATACAGACAGCCCTCATGCAATCCCCCCTCCCAAATTCCCACAACCAAGAATACATATTAAACTAGCATAAAGTGTGGCAGGCCAAAGACCCCAACTAAAATGGCTTCAGCCTGACATGCTTCTTACTTTAGGGAATCCAATGTTGGACTTTGGAATAGCTGAAGTCCATACGGCCACCATGTTGATGGTGGATTGACAGATTAATTAACCGGTGGAACTACTTGCCCCCAGAACAGTAATAGGTTTCACTTACATTTGCTACCGGTTTGGAGATCTGCGCATGCACAGATTGTCTGTGATGACGTCTGGGCAGGTGGGCAGAGCCTCCCGTCCCCACCAGTACCGGTTCGCCCGAATCGGGGTGAACCAGTAACAACCCACCACTGTTCCAGAAGTAGTGGATGCTCCAACACTGGAAGTTTTTAAGAAGAGACTGGACAACCATTTGTCTGAAATGGTGTAAGGTTTCCTACCTGAGCCGGGGGTTGGACTAGAAGACCTCCAAGGTCCCTTCCAACTCTGTTACTCCACATTCTGTATTTTGATGGGCTATACCCTGTGTGTGCTCACGTTCCTCACCTTGCCCAACCAGTAAGATTGCGGAATAGGGAGGTGATCCATCCGAGCCCCTCGGATCTTGGCAAGTCTGTAAGCTTCAGATGTCAAATCTGGGAAATTTCGGTTGAGATCAAGGTTTTGCGCCGTTTGCCTCCCGTTGATCCATCCGTTATAGCCAGCGCCCTGTTAGGAGAAGGAAGGAGCAAGAATTCAGAGGGGCCCAGGGCCAGTGTAAAAGCATTGATGCCCTGAAACATTCATTGTGCCATAAATGGATTTCGATGATCACATCACATACCGTATTTTTCGGAGTATAAGACGCACCGGAGTATAAGACACACCTTGGTTTTGGGGGAGGGAAACAAGGGGGAAAAATTCTGCCTCTGCCTCCCAGCAATTTGCCTCCTTGCAGCAAACAGCAAACAGCACAGATGATATACACTGTTTGCTGTGTATTTCTGTGCATGTGTGCCTGACCCATAGAAATAGCAAAGAATTGGAGAAATGTACATTATGGCAGTATATTAATGCCAGAAAGTTTTCTTAAATGCAGTCACACTAACGCCTCACAATTATTTAAATAGATCCACTCCAAACATGACTAAGTCAGAGTTTAACTCAGCTGCCTTATCTTAATACTAAAACATGACACTGTTACATTTTAGACTATACTTGTACAGATATTGTTAAAATTGATGTGGCTTTCTGGAAGTATACATTATTCTCTGCTATTTAAAAGAAGATAAAAAAGCATTGGGCCTCTTCAGAGCAAGCATTTATTTTAAAAAGCTTCTTCATTTTGTTAAGTTGTCTAGGACAATAATAAAGCAGTCTTTAAAAAATAAGTCTAATAATTTGAACATTCTACAGACATTTATAGTTATTGACTTACCTCCTTGCATCGTTTCAGCAATCTGATTAGCACAAGAAAATAAAATTCTGCCTCTGCCTCTCCCTCCCAGCAATTTGCCTCCTTGCAGCTTTAGTTTCACTTTCAGTTTAGCACGTGGGCGGCCAGTCCTGCAGCCTCACTCAGCTGAGAGTCGGGAAGCTGATAATCAGTTGCTTGGCTTAACAGGCTCTGTTCTGTTTGCTGCAAGGAGGTAAATTGCTGGGAGGCAGAGGCCAAAGGATGGGGGTGGCTGGGTGGGGCTACTTTCGGTGTATAAGACGCACGCAAGTTTTCACCCTCTTTTTGGGCGTAAAATGAGACGTTGTACTCACCTGAGACGTCCATTCTCGTCCGGTGGAGCTAGCCGCCAAGAGTGGGTATTGGCACAGCCTTCCAGCCAATAGAGACTGAGTCTGGAAAAGTATAAATAGCGGCTCTAGGCCCTGGTTCCCCCTCTTTTGACGAGGAACGAATGCCAGACTCGATGTGCCGAAAAAAACTGCAACAACTTTATTAAACATATAGGTTAATGTGACAAACCAACCCTGCAGAGCAGTACTCCTAAGCACCTAAAACTAACTACCTAAGACTTGAGAATACATTCTATGAAACTAGGGCCTAAATACCTAATGACTCATACTAACATAACTTTAGTCCAGCCAGAAAAAACACAGGGAGGGACTTGGTGGCTAGCTCCACCGGACGAGAATGGACGTCTCAGGTGAGTACAACGTCTCATTCTCCATCCTGGGTGGAGCTAGCCGCCAAGAGTGGGACATACCAAAGTAATTCAGTCCCCAGGGAGGGCCTCCGGATTCTGGCTGGGACCGCCACCCTTCAAAGTTACCTGTTCCAGCACCCTTCGCCCAAAGTCTGCCTCTTGAGAGGCGAAAGCGTCCAATCTGTAGTGCCGGACAAATGGTGTAGGAGAAGCCCAAGTGGCAGCTCGGCAGATCTCCTCAATGGAAGCCCTTGTGTTCCAGGCAGCAGTGGTGGCCGCGCTGCGCGTGGAATGGGCCGTAATTCTGGTGGGCCGTGGTAGAGAAAGCTGTTCATAGGCAACAGTAATGACAGTGCGAATCCACCGACCCACCATGACAGAGGATGCTTTCCTCCCCAGGGAAGTGTGGTGGAAAGATACAAACAAGGCCTCGGTTTTGCGAATGGTAGAGGTCCTTTGAATGTACATGTCCAGTGCTCGCCTCACGTCCAGGAGGTGCCACTGCTTTTCAATGTCAGAAGAAGGAGTGGGGTAAAAGGAGGGCAGTACAATCTCCTGAGCCCGGTGGAAATATGAGTTCACCTTCGGAAGAAAGGTGGGGTCCAATCGCAAGACCACCCTGTCCTGGTGGAAAACACAAAGGTCACTCCTAACAGAAAGAGCCGCCAGTTCAGAGATGCGGCGGGCAGAAGTAATCGCCACCAGGAAAACTACCTTGTATGACAGGATTTCTAGAGGGATGGAGTCCAAAGGTTCAAACACACCCCCTGTGAGTGCTGATAACACCCTGGTCAAATCCCAGGTGGGGTACCTGTGTATGACTGGGGGGCATCGATTGACAGCTCCCTTCAGGAACCTGGAGATCAGGGGATGGGCAGAGAGTGTCCCCAGGGATGGACAGGATAGAACCGTAGACAAGGCGGCTACCTGACGCCTGAGAGTGCTAGGGGAAAGACCCTTGGCCAGCCCCTGACGGAGAAATTGCAATACATTTATGATTGACAGATCTAATGGGGAATGCCCTTCCTTGGCGCACCAGGAGCAGAAAGCTCTCCAGGAGGCAGCATAAATTCTTTGTGTGGACGGCCTGCGGGAGTCCATTAAGACCTCCAAGACATCCTCGGGAACCCGGCGGCTCGTCAGAGTGAGCCGCTCAAGTGCCAGGCGGTCAGTTGCAGCCAGTGAGGCTCTGGATGCTGCACTGACCCCTGCACAAGCGACCACTCTGTCGGAGGGATCCTCCATGGGGGGGAAAGCGACAGGGAGACCAGGTCGGCGTACCAAGCTCTCCTTGGCCAGTTGGGCGCCAGAAGGACCATCTCGGCTCTCTCCTCCAACAATTTCCGGATGACCTGCGGAATGATGGGAATTGGAGGAAAGGCATAAAGCAAACCTCGGGGCCACCGACAGCGGAGGGCATCGGTCCCTTCCGCCCCCTGCGAATGGTATCTGGACATGAACCTGGGTAGCTGAGCGTTGCCAGGGGTGGCAAATAGGTCTATCACTGGCTGACCAAAGTGCTGCACTAGCTGGTGAAATAGCGTGGGATGCAGGCTCCATTCAGAATTATCTATTTGATTGCGGCTAAGCCAGTCTGCCGTGTCATTATCTACCCCCGATATATGCTCAGCCTCAAGTGACAACAAGTGACGTTCAGCCCAGAGGCCTAGTTGCATGGCCTCGGTCATCAGCTGGCCAGACATGGTTCCCCCTTGCCTATTAATGTGTGCCTTGGTGGCCACATTATCCGTTAGGACCAGTACGTGTGAATTCTCTACAAGGGGGAGGAACTGTTGCAGGGCAAGTGTTACTGCCTTTAACTCTAATATATTGATACTGAGGGACACCTCAGACTGCGACCACGTACCCTGAGCCACCAGAGAACCTGAGTGGGCCCCCCACCCTGACAGGCTAGCATCAGTGGTGACAACAATCTGTTGTGGGGGGAGGAAACAGGTGCCCCTGTGAATCGCAGACGTGGTCCACCATTTTAATGACTCCCTGACTGAGGCCTGAGGCCTTACCTTTGTAGGGGCGTTAGCTCGACCTTGACGTTGATAGGGGAGAAGGAGCCATTGAAGGTCCCTGGAGTGTAGGTGTGCCCATGGGACTATATGAATAGCCGAAATCATCTTCCCCAGGAGGGAAGACAGCAGGTTCAGCGGAACTAAATTTTGCTTCAGAACTTGTCTGGTTAAATCCAATAGGCTGTCTCTCCGTTCCTGGGATAGATACACCTTACACTCCAGGGAGTCAATGATAGCCCCCAAGTGGACGATCCTGGTAGATGGGTTAAGCTGGCTCTTGGGTCGGTTGACCAAGAAGCCGAGGTGGTCAAGGGTGGTAAGCACTACCTGAACATCTCTCTCAGCCTGAGAAGGAGAGGCTGAGGAGATGAGAATATCGTCCAGGTAGCACTGGATCCTAATGGGGATGGACCTGAGGTGAGCGGTCAAGGCCGCCAAGACCTTGGTGAAAACCCTTGGCGCTGAGGACAGGCCAAAGGGGAGCGCCCCATATTCATAATGCACCCCTGCATAGCAAAACCGCAAGTACTGGCGGTGAGATGGCCGAATTGGGATGTGGAGGTAAGCCTCCGAGAGATCTATGGATGACAGTAGATCTCCCTTCCTAATACTTGCCAGAATTGACTGCAGGGTGTGCATTTTGAATTTCTTGTGGACTATGTACCTATTGAGGCGCTTAAGGTCCAATATTGCTCTCCACCCTCCCGAGGATTTGGGCACTACAAACAAAATGAAGTAGAAGCCCTGCCCCTGCTGGTTCTCAGGCACCTGATGGATGGCTCGAATGTCCAACAGGTGCTGGATGGCCTGATTCATGAGAACGCGTTTTTGTGGATTTGAAGACAGAGGGCATCGCAGGAAGAACCTCGGGGGGGTGGAGAGAAACTCCAGAGAAAGACCTGACTTCAGGGTTTGGCAAACCCATGCGTCATTGGTGATTTCCTCCCATCGGCTGGCATAGAGAGCCAGACGACCCCCTATGGGAGGAACGGCCGGAGATCTATTTATTCCGGCGGAAGGGGCGACCACCGGCCCCCTTAAAGGGCCGTTTGAATTGGTTGCCCCGGAACGGCCTGTCAGAAGAAAACCTCTGACGGGAGCCGAATTGGCCCTGG
Organism: Diadophis punctatus similis; assembly: GCA_023053685.1. Classification (NCBI taxonomy): domain Eukaryota; kingdom Metazoa; phylum Chordata; class Lepidosauria; order Squamata; family Dipsadidae; genus Diadophis; species Diadophis punctatus. Next base: position 70,203 of record JALIGW010000068.1, read on the forward strand.
GTCTGCCCCTGGAAGTTAGACTGGGATGGTCCCTGGGCTCTATTGTTACCCTGGTAAGCCCCACGGAAGCTCCTCCTGGGGAAGGAGGTGGAACGGGACGGACCCTTACGGCTAGTAGAAGGAAGGACCTTCTTCTTATCTTTTGTCTCTACTAATATGCGGTTAAGTGGCTCACCAAACAGTGCCTGGCTCGTTACGGGGCTAGAGGCTAGCTTCCACTTATACTTAGCGTCAGTTTGCCAGCTGCGCAGCCAAGCTAGACGCCGGGTCACCACTGCGGACGCCATGGCCCTTGCCGCAAAGCGGGCAGATTGTAAGGTGGCGTCAGACGTAAATTGGGCCGCTGCCAGGAGCTTGTTAAGATCCTGGTGGGCCCGAAGATCAGATGGTGGCAGGTGGTCCTGGAGAGCGTAGAGCCACTTAACCGACGTACGACAGAAGAAGGAAGCGGTGGAAGAGGCTCGCAACGCCCATGCGGCCGACTGGTGCGTTCTCTGGAGAGTCGCCTCAGCTCTGCGGTCCTCCGGGCGAAGAAGCTCCTCTGGCTCCCCTGGCATCTGACCGTTGGTGAATAGGGTCAGGACCGGACTGTCCACGGGTGGCACTGTAAGGTGTTGGGCCAAAGCAGAGTCAACGTTATAAAAGCGTTTATCAGTTGCATTGGAAAGGGACCCAGATGTTGGGTTCCGCCACTGTTTCAGGACCTCTTCCACAAAAAGCTTTGGGGCCGGGACCACATCTGTCTGTGATGCCGTGGGCTCAAACATGGGGTCAGGTTCTGGTGTCTGATCAGAAGCCCCGGACGGAGTGACTAAATTGGCCGTGGTTTTCGCCTTATGTAATAAGGACCTGAAAAGAGCAGGCTGAAAAAGGGCAGAGGAGACTGCAGGTTCTGGGCCCAAGTTCTCGTCATCCGACATGGCTAACTCAGGAATGGTGATACCTAATTCTTCCTCAGAATCAGAGTCATCTTGGAGGTTAATCAGAGGATCAGAGGAATCTTCCTCGTCCTCCTCCTCCTCTTCAGGCTCAGGGCAAGATAGATCCGCCCTGTGCTGGTCTTGTGGATGCTTAGCCGTAATTGTCTGTTGTTTAGACGTTCCGGCCATAGCTCTGATGCCTGCCTCAATGCCCTGCCTAATTGCCATGTCAATCCTGTCCTGTACTGCCTTGGACCGGAGAGGGTCCTTGGCAGAGCTCTTAGTTGGGGCTGTCGCCTTGCGGGTCCCCTTCGGGCCCCAGACATCCGCCCTAGATTTGTGAAGGTTGGCATCGTCAATGGAGACGTTATCAGGGAACCGTGTTTGTTGGTGCCTGGTTAAGGATTCCCTATCCTGTCTGCTGGCACCCCTGTCAGTTGGCAGCGGACCCTGCTTGTCACTAGTGGCCCTGTCCCTGGTTGAAGGGCTAGGCGAGTGAGGCCGGATGGGGGACCGATCCCTCTCGGCTGAGGCCGCCCTGGCTGGTTCAGTCTGGTCAGTTTGCGGCCTTGGTGTCTTGGCCTTGGCCTTGCCAGAGCGGTGACTTCTCTCAGCCATGCTTAGAAAGCAGGCTTGTCAAAAATAAATTCCCAAGTTAAAAGTCTTACTTATTTTTCTTCTTTTTTTTTTTTTTTTTGTTTTTTTTTTTTTAAACTGGGAGACACTCAAAATGGCCACTTAGAGAAGCCTTGCCACACTCCACATTCAAAATGGCTGCCAGGCCCAACCCACACCTAAAATGGCCACCTAGCCTAATTTGAAATTCAAAATGGCCGCCGGCCACGAGTCACAGAGGAAACGGTCGGCTTGGGCAGGAGAGGCCTTTGTAGAGGCCAGGCACTTAGCTGCGAGGTAAGTAAAGGCTGAGAGGCTTCAGCGAAGGTGGGGGGGGCACTGCTGGAGCGCTGTCAGCGTCGAAAGCAGAAAGCGGCACCTTCAGGTCTCTGCTGCTCCCAGCTGTCAGTCGGCCGCGGAGAACGCTGTCAGGCGGCGATTTGAAGCTCCGTCGGGCCTGGGCGTCGATCGCTTTCGCCAATCTAGCCCGCAATCGATCAGCTGTCTTTCGGAGTGTGGGAGGGGTCACAGATGGCTTGCGCCGATCCGGCCACGCTCCGCAGGCTTCAAGACAATTAGAGGATAACAGAAGCCTCGTTATCGGTCCGGATGGCTTGCGCGAATCCGGCCGAGTAACGGGCGAGGCCTGCGGCTCTCCCGATCGCTTAGAAGTTATTTCGGTCAGTCAGCTGGGGATCGGGAGGCTCGCGGTCGGTGCGGACGGCTTGCACGAGTCCGGCCGACCTAGAGAGAGACTTCAAAGGAGTTTAGGTCCCTTAGCTGTCGCTGGCCCCTCGGCTCTCCTTGCGATCAGCCACAAGGGGGGAAAAAAACGGCCAAAAAAAGGACAGTCCAGGTCTCTCTATATTGGGCACCTTGTGCCGGCCTCGCCTTAATGCCCAGGCGTGCGGTAGGCCACCGCCGGCCCCCTTGGCGCTGCGGGGCCCTTTCCCACTCCCTCACACAGCCGGTATAGTTGATGATAATTACAGAAAAATTATAAAATTATCAAAAATCAAAGGTTGCTCTGGGCCTTCGGCTGGAGGGGCGAGCGGCAGTCAGACTTGCGGCCGACTGCCTTCACCCAGGGTCATGCGATTATGACAGAAATTAACGCCTGGGGGGCTCGTACAGGGAAAGAAAAGGATATAGATTTAGTGGAATAGAGAAAAAAACAGATATACTTGCAGTAATCGATAGAAAAAAAGGCACAAGTCGTTGGCTAGACTGAGTCAAAAAGAGGGGGAACCAGGGCCTAGAGCCGCTATTTATACTTTTCCAGACTCAGTCTCTATTGGCTGGAAGGCTGTGCCAATACCCACTCTTGGCGGCTAGCTCCACCCAGGATGGAGAAAGGTGCGTCTTATACTCCAAAAATACGGTAATACATGGCAAGATTGTTCACTAGGACTCCAAGGTCCCTATCACAGTGACCGGGCTCAAAAACAGTAACTGTGAAAAGGATTTTGGAGTCCTAGTGGACGGTTGCTTAAACATGAGCCAGCTGTGTGCGGCCGCAGCCAAAAAAGCTAACACAAACCTTGATTGTATAAACAAAGGCGTAGAATCAAAACCATGTGAAGTATTAGTACCGCTTTATAAAGCCTTAGTAAGGCTACACCCGGAATGCTGCATCCAGTTTTGGTCACCACATTACAAAAAAGATGTTGACACTTTGGAACAAGTGCAAAGAGGAGCAACTACGATGATTAAAGACCTGCAGACGAAAGCATATTGAGAACGGTTGCAGGATTTGGGTTTGGCCAGTCCAAGAGAAAAGAAGGATTTGGGGGGACATGATAGCAGGATTCCAGTATTTGAGGGGCTGCCACAAAGACAAGGGGGTCAACTTATTTTCCAAAGCACCAGAAGCCAAGACAAGAAAGAATGGATGGAAACCAATCAAGGAGAGAAGCAACCAGGAACTAAGGAGAAACTTCCTAACAGAGAGAACAATTAACCAGTGGAACGGCTTGCCACCAGAAGTTGTGGGTGCTCCATCACTGGAGGCTTTTAAGAAGAGACTAGACAGCCATGTGTCTGAAATGGTCTAGGGTCTCCTGATTGAGCAGGGGGTTGGACTAGAAGACCTCCAAGTTCCCTTCTAGCTCTATTCTGATGGATTGATTAATTGATATTGAGCAACAAGCCCAGCAACCAAATCTGGAAGAAATGTGAACTAAATGAAACCCTATACCACTTCAGACAAATAGTTGTCCAATCTCTTCTTAAAAACTTCCAGTGTTGGAGCATTCACAACTTCTGGAGGCAAGCTGTTCTACGGATTAATTGTTCTCACTGTCAGGAAATTTCTTCTTAGTTCTAGGTTGCTTCTCTCCTTGATTAATTTCCACCCATTGCTTCTTGTCCTACCCTCAGGAGTTGCCACCCCTGAGATATTGGAACACTGCTATTATGTCATCCCTAATCCTTCTTTTCGTTAAACTAGACACACCCAGTTCCAGCAACCGTTCTTCATATGTTTCAGCCTCCAGTCTTCTAATCATCTTTGTTGCTCTTCTCTGCACTCTCTGGAGTCTCCACATCTTTTTTACATCGTGGCGACCAAAACTGGATGCAAATATTCCAAGTGCGGTCCTACCAAGGCCTTATAAAGTGGTATTAACCAGGGGTGGGTTCTAACTTACCTCGCTGCTGGTTCGCTTCCTCCCGTGTTGCGTGGCTGCGCGTGTGCATGCACAGTCCCCCAAAAATAACCCCCCTCAAAAAAGCCAAAAACAAGATGGTGATGCATGCGGAGTGCCGGAAATTTGGCTTCTGCGCATGCTCAGAAGAAAAAAAACCCAGCAAAAAATTCCCAATTTTTTTTTCAAAAATAAAAAATTAAATTAAATTTTAAAAGAGAGATGGCGGCATCTACAGACTGACTGGTTCCGTGACGTCATTGTGACGCCACCAGCGGGTTGCTACCAGTTCGGGCGAACCGGTCTGAACCGGGAGGAAGCCACCTCTAGTATTAACACTTCACATGATCGTGATTCTATCCCTCTGTTAATGCAGCCTAGAACTGTGTTGGCTTTTTTAGCAGCTGCTGCACACTGCTGGCTCATATTTTAGTGGTTGTCCACTAGGACTCCAAGATCCCTCTTGCAGTTACTACTGTTGAGCAAGGTACCACCTATACTGTACCTGTGCATTTTGTTTTTCTTGCCTAAATGTAGAACCTTACTTTTTTCACCCTTGAATTTCTTTTCTTTTCTACCTCTACCGCTTTAGATCTGAGGCAGACAATGAGTTGTTCTGCCAGAACTTTGGATCGTTGGACATGAAATGAAAGAAGCTGAGCTCCAGCCCAAAACATCTGGAGGTAGCAAGGGAGATCTTGGCCACGCCAACTGATCACATCAGATCCTACCAAACCGTACGAGAAATATTTTTCAAACTCCAATCGATTCCAAATTGGGATTTCTTTATTACCGGTAGGTTCTCTCCTGGGGAACCCACCTTGGCTGATTTCAAAGGAGCTAAGAGCCCACCTCCTAAGTCTTTTGATTCCCAATTGTCGCTTACCTCTTCTGCTGCCAGTTCGTACCCATCTGGGTTCATAGAAGGCAGGAGGTGAATGCGAGTGTTGTTGACCAAGGTCTGGATCCTGGTGTTGCCCAGAAGATATTCTGAACACAGATGTTGGGCAAGGTAGATGAGCATTTCTCTCCCCACAACTTCGTTCCCATGCATGTTCCCAATATACTTCAACTCCGGCTTGACTGTGGAAAGATGAACCAGGAAAGGCTACATTAAATGACCTTCCTGATGTTCAAAGAAAGGCAGCCAATATTTCTGCTGGTGGCCTCTGATCAGCTTGGCTTCAGCTGCCCTCCCACTGCTGGCAGGATGGGGGCCTGCAACTAGGATTGAGCCTCTTGCAATAACAATAGTGCTTAGACTTATATACCGCTTCACGGTGCTTTTACAGCTCTCTCTAAGCGGTCTTTAGAGTCAGCCTCTTGCCCCGCCCCAACAATCTGGGTCCTTATTTTACCCACCTCGGAAGGATGGAAGGCTGAGTCAACCTTGAGCTGGTCAGGATTGAACTCCAGAAAAGTGGACAGAATCAGCCTGCAACATTGCATTTTAAGCATTGTGCCACCAAGGCAGGCAGGCAGGCAGGCAGGCAGGCAGGCAGGCAGGCAGGCAGGCAGGCAGGCAGGCAGGCAGGCAGGCATGAAGGCAGGCAGGCAGGAAGGATGGAAGGAAGGAAGGAAGGAAGGGGAAGAAAGTGAAAACAAAAAGGTAGGTAGGTAGGAAGGAAGGAAGGAACGGAGGGAGGGAGGGAGGACTAACAATAACACTTAGACTTATATACCGCTTCATAGTGCTTTACAGCCCCTCTCTAAGCGGTTTACAGAGTCAGCCACTTGCCCCCAACAATCTAGGTCCTCATTTTACCCCCACCGGAAGGACGGAAGGCTGAGTCAACCTTGAGCCTGGTGAGATTTGAACTGCCAAATAGCAGTCAGCCAGCAGTCAGCAGAAGTACCCTGCAGTACTGCACTCTAACCACTGTGCCACCGCGGCTCATGTTTGCAAACAGTCTTGCCGACTATTGCCAGAGGGTCCCAGTCCATCAAGAGCTGAGGACAGGTGGAGCTTCAACAGGGAGGCCGGACAGTCCACAGCGGCCCCCATCTTCCCCAGCTGCCTTCTTATCCCCAGCCAAAGCTTCTTGTTGGTCCCATATTCAGCTCCGCCCCACAACTGTCCTGCTGTGCTTTGCGGAAGCAAAAGGAACAGCAGCTGCCTCAGAAGGAAGTAGCAGGGCAGGAAGGAATAGGCTGGAGAGGAATAGAAGAATGGCCAAAGACAAGGAGGAGGAGGGTGAGAGCAAGGAGGAGAGGAGGGGAAGGAGGAGAAGCGCAGGAGGAGGAGGAAGAAGAGGGGAAGGAAGAAGAGGAGGAGGGGGAAGCAGTAGAGGAGGAAGAGGAGGAGATGGAGGAGGGGAAGGAGGAAGAGGGGAGGAGCAGGAGGGGAGGAAGAGGAGGAGGAAGAAAAAGAAGAAGAGGAGGAAGTGGAGGAGGAGGAGGAAGAAAAAAGAGGAAGAGAAGAAAGGAGGAGGAGAAGTAGAAAGAGGAGGAGGGAGGAGAAGGAGGAAGAAGAGGGGAAGGAAGAAGAGGAGGGGGAGGGGGGAACAGTAGAGGAGGAAGAGGAGGAGAGGGGGGAGGGGAAGAGGGGAGGAGCAGGAGAGGAGGAAGAGGAGGAGGAAGAAAAAGAAGAAGAGGAGGAGGAAGTAGAGGAGGAGGAAGAAGAAAAAAGAGGAGGAGAAGAAACGAGGAGGAGGAAGAGTAGAAAGAGGAGGAGGAGGAGGAAGTGGAGGAGAAGGAGGAAGAAGAGGGGAAGGAAGAAGAGGAGGGGGAGGGGGAGCAATAGAGGAGGAAGAGAGGGAGGAGGGGAAGGAGGAAGAGGGGGAGGACAGGAGGAGAGGAGGAGGAGGAGGAAGAAAAAGAAGTGGAGGAGGAGAAGGAAGAAGAGGAGGAGGAAGAAAAAGAGGAGGAGAAGAAAGGAGGAGTAGGAGTAGAAAGAGGAGGAGCAGGAGGGGGAGGAGGGGGATAAAGAAGAGGAGGTGTAGGAGTAGAAAGAGGAGGAGGAGGAAGAGGAGGAGGAGACCAAAGGCGCAGGAGAATGCATTTCAAGCAGCCTTGTGTTGCTCACGCAATTCGTGATTCCCAGGGCTGGTGGAGAACTCGATCACAAAGAGGTCCTTTCCTTCAAAGCTGCGTCCAATGCTGGACAACCGGGCAATCTGAGGACATCTGGAGACCACCTTCTTCAAAGCTTTCACCATTTGCGGGAAGGAGTGGTGGGTGAACTGGATGAAGGCCGGTGCGTCACTGAGGGCCTCTTCAGCAAATTCTATTTCACCTTCAAGGAGGCAAGATTGGTTTACATGTAAGCGGTAGAGGCAGATCGCGGTGAGCTTTTCACAAACAACGGCTGCGAGGAGCATCGCACAGACTAGCAAAATGGGAACCACCTTAATCAATGTTCTATTGTATATCCACCACCATTAGATCAACCGGGAGGCCCTAATAACAGCTCCTGGAGTCATAACCATCTTTCTTGCACACGACACAAGCCGGGTTTGGAGAAAAGGATCCCACCTAAGAATGGGATCCCTCTGAAAGCCGGATGGCAGGGGAAAAATGGAAGCTTTTGGAGATCCCTTCCTTGAGCATCCAGCCTTGAGCATTTGCACAGCAGCAAATACGGCAGGATTGCCATCTTCAAAGGGCCAAGCAGAGACCCTTCAGTAGCCATTCCTGACCCATTTGGGGCTTCAAGGTGTCCGGCCATGCCAGGTAAAAAAAATATGGGGGAACTTAGCTAGGTTTAACTCAGAGCTTGTTTCTCCCCACCAGCCTCTAGATACCTCAACAACATTGCTTGTTCAGCCCAGAGTCAAGATTAGAATATATGTCAACTGCGGATGATGACACCTGATTCCTCAAGTAGATGTTACAGGAATAGAATAGAATAGAATAGAATGGAATTCTTTATTGGCCCAGTGTGATTGGACACACAAGGAATTTGTCTTTGGTGCATATGCTCTCAGTCTCAGTGTACATAAAAGAAAAGATACGTTCATCAAGAATCATAAGGTACAACACTTAATGATAGTCCGGGTACAAATAAGCAATCAAATCATATTAGGAACCAGTCAATATAAATCGTAAGGATACAAGCAACAAAGTCACAGTCATACAGTCATAAGTGGGAGGAGATGGGTGATAGGAATGATGAGAAGACTAATAGTAATAGTAATGCAGCCTTAGTGAATAGTTTGACAGTGGTGAGGGAATTATTTGTTTAGCAGAGTGATGGCGTTCGGGGAAAAACTGTTCTTGTGTCTAGTTGTTCTGGTGTGCAGTGCTCTCTAGCGTCGTTTTGAGGGTAGGAGTTGAAACAATTTTGATGCGAGGGGTCCGTAAATATTTTCACGGAAATAATATTAAGCCCCAGCAGATCCGCCAAAAGAAGAGTCTTGGGCTCATCCTGCCTCTCATCTCCTCCTGATCTTTTTCTAAAATCCTTCTGGTCCTATTAAGTGGGTCCTGACTGGGCTATAAAAGAAATATTGTGGGAGAGGGGAGGTAGAAGTGTGTTATACTGTGTTCGTTTAGACACTGCGATCCATCGTTAGTCAATCTGAAGGAACTCTCCATCCATCTCTCGCCAGACATGGCTATTCCATTTCAGAACTGGTTTACCTGTTGTGGCCTATCGGCCACCGGCCCCTCCAGCAGACGAATCGGAGGAGGAGGAGGAGGCGTGGGAGTCAGGGTCAACATTAGGGCAACCTGAGAGCTCCGAGGGGGAAGAGGGAATGGAGCTGGCAGACAGAGAAAGACAGAGACAGAGTCTAGGCCGTCCGTCAGCCCTCAGATGGAGAGTCAACAGCCCGCAGGTCTGGAGGTGGCTGATGAGGAAGGGGAGGAACAGCTGGGTCCAGTGCCTGATGTGCGGATGCACAGAAGGCAGAGGAGAGGAGAGCAGTGGAAATCTATGGGACGGTCCTTGGGATGGAAGAGCCACTGCTGCTAGCAAAGCAGAAAAAGCTACATTCGAAGTATAAGACGCACCCAAATTTTCAGCCTCTTTTAGGGAGGAAAAAGGTGCGTCTTATACTCAGAAAAATACGGTAAGTCTGTCATCCTAACCCACATCATTTTTGGAAGGAACTGCATCGAGTCTTTCAAGCAAGGAGACCCACCTGGCTTGGCCTCTTACCTCGCAGCTTCCCCAACGGATCGAAGCATCCTTCCGCGTCATCCACAAAGAAGCGATCGCAGTCTAGGAAATACGGCCAAGCCATTTCAATCGCATCGAAGGCCGGGAGGCAATTTTTTCTCAGGGTTTCGCACACCCTCCGACAAGGTTTCACGACAACACCGTTTTCACACTTGGGGGCCATAATGGAGCAACTCAGGAGCCTCAGGTCAGGGTTACATTCTCCCTGTAGCAGGTTGTGAAGTACGCTCGCCAAGATGTATTCGGAACTGTATTCAATCGCTTCTCGGGTTTTCTGGTCCAGTAAATTAGGATACGTTGTTTTGGAATAAGATACGTCATTGCAAGAACCCAGGCCGATGTCCACACAATTTGCTGGAAGAAAAGAGAAGTTATTAATAATCAGCCGAAAACTACCTGGAAGTGCATTCAACCCTAACAAAAACAACGAAAGAAAGAAAGAAAGAAAGAAAGAAAGAAAGAAAGAAAGAAAGAAAGAAGGAAGGAAGGAAGGAAGGAAGGAAGGAAGGAAGGAAGGAAGGAAGGAAGGAAGGAAGGAAGGAAGGAAGGAAGGAAGGAAAGATAAAAAGAAAGAAAGAAAGAAAGAAAGAAAGAAAGAAAAGAAAGAAAGAAAGAAAGAAAGAAAGAAAGAAAGAAAGAAAGAAAGAAAGAAAATAAGTGTATAAAAAGGGAGGAAAAAATGGTCAATTGGATTTGACGTTTAACATGTAGGATCCATCCTGGCTGAGTGCTGAAAGAAATACACACACACACACACACACACACACACACACACACACAGAGAGAGAGAGAGAGAGAGAGAGAGAGAGAGAGAGAGAGAGAGAGAGAGAGAGAGAGAGAGAGAGAGAGAGAGAGGGAGAGAGAGATCTTATTTTATATTATATACAAAAAGCAGTCAACAAGTTGAACTAATCATTACACTAATCTTCAAACCCCTCTGTTAACCATCTCTTATTATATTTAGCGCGTAAAAAGTCCACAAACGGTTTCCAGTCTCTTATAAAGCTGTCTAGTATCCATTATCTCTAATCAAGGCAGTTAATTTCCACATCTCCGTCAATTCAGTCAATTTCAAAAGCCATTCTTCAAAACAGTCGGCGTCTCTTTTTCTTCCCAGGGTTTGGCCAGTAAAATCCTCGCAGCCGTCACCATGTGAAGGAAGACGAATGACAAGAAATATCCATATATTCCCAATGGTTTGCCAGATGTTGGTGAGTTTGGAAGTTCTTATTCGTGAGAAGCATCATTTAACAAGATCTGGAGAATTCTCTGAATCCTGCAACCAAGACAACTCAGTGTCTCGCCTGGAAAAGGCTCAGCACGCCACCTTCTGACCAGGTGCCAAACTGCGTGGCCTCTGTGGTCCAGGCCTTCTAATTCTCCATGTCTTCTTCCTGCCAATCTCCATCTTGACAGGACTTCCAGGGTGCTGTTCAAATGGCTAGTGCTGACCTTCTGGGCTGGGAACATACGGGGATCCAATGATCAGAATTCCTGGACATTACAGCTCCTGTGTTGTTGGACTGATCAGGCAATTCTCGGTGGCCTAATTCTGCCTTGTTGTTCTCACTTCAAAAGAGCGCGTTGGCGATGGCTGGCTTCGCGGGGAAAGATTGCTCAACTGGAACATTCCTTGGCATCCCCAAGTAAGACACCTAGAATAACAGAGTTGGAAGAGACCTTGGAGGTCTTCTAGCCCAACCTCCTGCTCAGGCAGGAAACCCTATACCAGTGATGGCGAACCTATGGCACGCGTGCCACAGGTGGCACGCGGAGCCATATCTGCCGGCACGTGAGCCGTTGCCTTAGCTTAGCTCCAATGCGCATGTGCACGCTGGCCAGCTGATTTTTGGCTCACACGGAGACTCTGGGAGGGCATTTTCAGCTTCCGGAGAGCCTCCAGGGGGCGGGAGAGGGCGTTTTCGCCCTCCCCAGGCTCCAGGGAAGCCTACTGGGCCCACCGGAAGTTGGGAAATGGGCCATTTCCGGCCTCCAGAGGGCTTCCGGGGGGGCATTTTTGCCCTCCCCAGGCATTGAATTATGGGTGTGGGCACTTGTGCGTGTGTGATAGCGCACGCGCACGCTCTTTCGGCACCCGATGAAAAAAAGGTTCGCCATCACTGCCCTATACCATTTCAGACAAATGGTTGTCCAGTCTCTTCTTAAAACTTCCAGTGTTGGAGCACCCACAACTTCTGGAGGCAATCTGTTCCACTGGTTAATTGTTCTGTCAGGAAGTTACTCCTTAATTCCAGGTTGCTTCTCTCCTTGATGAGTTTCCACCCATTGCTTCTTGTCCTGCCTTCTGGTGCTTTGGAGAATAGTTTGACTCCCTCTTCTTTGTGGCAACCTTTTAGATGTTGGAAGACTGCTATTATGTCACTCCTAGTCCTTCTTTTCTGTCACGATGTGAATATTATAGCACTTAGACTTATATATCGCTTCATAGTGCTTTACAGCCCTCTCTAAGCGGTTTACAGAGTTCAGCATATGGCCCCCAACAATCTGGGTCCTCATTTTACTGACCTCAGAAGGATGGAAGGCTGAGTCAACCTTGAGCCGGTGGGATTTGAACAGCTGAACTGCTGAATTAGCAGTCAGCTGAAGTAGGTTGCAGTGCTGCTTTTAACCACTGCGCCACCTCGGCTCATATTGTCAGCTGTGAGTCTATGCAGGGTGATGCACCCCTATCCTAATATGATGGTACATTCCAATACAAGCAGAACATGTGATATGATGTTTTGCGCATGTCTACATTCCTGATCCACCATTAATCACTTCTGCCTTTGTCTCTGACCTGAACGATCGTGTTTACTTAGCAAAGATGTAAGTTTATTGTTTTATATTGTTTTGTACTGAAAGAAATATTTTCTATTATACTTTAATCTCGGTTTTATTTCTAACTGTCTGAATTCCAAATAAAAGATTCATAATGTCGCCTCTACGGGGATATTCTTCCCTTGACATGGTAGCATTCGGACGGATTGAACTTTATCTCAAGTTAACATTTTCGTTAAACTAGACATACCCAATTCTAGTGGAGTGAGTATTCTTAAGCAATTGCTTCTCAGCCTGGAATCAAGACCTTCTACTGTGAGCCGGTTCCATTTAGTGGCAGAGAGAAAAGCATGTTGCGGTCAGAGTTTTCAGTTTCCTCTTATTGACCCCCTGTCGGTAAATTTCATTAAAAGATAGACAGGGGAGATCTTTCTGCATTCTAGGCTGAGACCCCCCCACCCATCCCCCTGATCAATTATTTCTGATCCCCATACTTTCCACTATGCGGGGAGACTACCGAGGGGAGACCATTCTCATTTGGCCAATGACCAGGAGCATTTTAGGAGGGGAAATGATTCCACATGGTCAAAACGACGCCATTCCCATCCGTGTTAGGACTTCCAGCTGATCGGCCTTTGAACCAGAAGCAGCTGAATCTCCGGAAGTTGATCTGGAACAAACCATGGATCTCTGCCCCCCTCTAGTGGAAAAACGTTTCCACACGAACCCAAGAGGTTCAGAAACGAATTCCCAGTTTTGAGATGATGTGAAGATAGATAGAATAGATAGAATTCTTTATTGGCCAAGTGTGATTGGACACACAAGGAATTTGTCTTTGGTGCATATGTTCTCAGTGTACATAACAGAAAAGATACATTTGTCAAGGAAAAGAAGTGTCTCCTTGTTGACCCCACAGCTGTGCCTTTGAGCTTATTCTTAACTGTTTTAACTTAACTTCCTAACAGTGAGAACAATTAACCAGTGGAACAGAAGTTGCCTTCAGAAGTTGCGGGTGCTCCATCCCTGGAGGTTTTTAAGAAGAGACTGGACAGCCAGTTGTCTGAAATGGCACAGGGTCTCCTGCCTGAGGAGACTAGGGCTGGACTAGAAGACCTTCCAGCTCTATTCTGATTGATTGATTGATTGATTGAAATGGTCTAGGTCAGGGGTAGGCAAAGTTGGCTCTTCTATGACTCATGGACTTCAACTCCCAGAATTTCTGAGCCAATCATGCTAGCTCAGGAATTCTGGGAGTTGAAGTCCACGAGTCATAGAAGAGCCAACTTTGCCTACCCCTGGGCTGGGTTCTCCTGATTGAGCAGGGGGCTGGACTAGAAGACCTCCAAGGTCCCTTCCAGCTCTATGCTGATTGATTGATTGATTGATTGATTGATTGATTGATTGAAATTGTCTAGGGTCTCCTGCTTGAGCAGGGGGCTGGACTAGAAGACCTCCAAGGTCCCTTCCAACTGTCTTCAAAATATTTATATATAAATAAAAATCTTGACTTTAAAAAAAGGTCCCTCCCAACTCTATTCTGATTGATTGATTGATTGATTGATTGATTGAAATTGTCTAGGTTCTCCTGCTTGAGTAGGGGGCTGGACTAGAAGACCTCCAAGGTCCCTTCCAGCTCTATTCTGATTGATTGATTATTCCAGGTAGACGGGTTCTTTTGGAGCCAGGAGCTGAAAGGGTTTCATGCGGCATTCAATGGCATTTACTGTCCTGATGCCTACTTGGCTTTAAGATATGGAAACTCAATTTTGAAGACATGGGATATTTGGGGCACCTGCAACACATTTACACCAAGCATCAGACCCTGGAGTAACTCCCAGACACCCAGAAATTAAAGCAATATGTCTGACGTCACTTGTTATTTTTCGCTCGCTTTAATTCTGCACTTCCTTCTCTTCCCAGGAAGCAACGGCAGCAGACCATGAAGAGACCACAAACTCATTGGAGTTCTGACTTCAAAACTTTGTAACTAAGGGGTGGGGGAGAGAAATGGGGAAGGAGGCTGGCAGAATATGAGCGTCTTGCAGCAAGTTACGTTGCTTGAATCAGACGAAGAGAATTGCAAATAATCCCAAACTATTATTGGCTTTCTAACCAAAGTTTTATTTATTTATTTATGTATCAATAGTATAATACTATAATACCAAAATACAAAAGAAAATAGTAGGAAAGATAGGGGAGGGCAAAGGGAAGGGCAAAGGGAAGGGCAAAGGGAAAGAAAGAAAGAAAGAAAGAAAGAAAGAAAGAAAGAAAGAAAGAAAGAAAGAAAGAAAGAAAGAAAGAAAGAAAGAGAAAGAAAGACAGACATACAGAAAGACAGAAAGAAAGAAAGAAAGACAGAAAGAAAGAAAAACAGACAGACAGAAAGACAGAAAGAAAGAAAGAAAGAAAGAAAGAAAGAAAGAAAGAAAGAAAGAAAGAAAGAAAGAAAGAAAAGGCATTGACTTCTGACTCCCTTTAGTGCAGTAGAATAAAATAATCACATTAAACCTCAACTTTTTACTTTTATATAATAGTATAAACTAGCCATTTCTACAACAAAAAACCTATCTGATCGGTAAAGCCCAAAATCAAAGTTTCATTTTTTTCCCTGACCTCGAGCACAAAGTCCAGAAGTGGTTTCCAAGTAGAAAGAAAAGTCATTGTGTGTTTTTTTTTCTTCAATCAAAGCCGTCAGTTTAACCATCTCCATCAACTTCTGCAGCCATTCGTCCATTGTGGGAATCCAAGAGTCCTTCCATTTGAGAATGGCAAAGAATCCTTATCTGGACTACTCACAAAAGTGGATTTTTACGTCTGTGTGCCAATCAGGACCATGGGAACTACAGTAAAATGTTTGCCATGATTACACTAGACTATACAACACTTAGTGATAGTCTTAGGATACTAAATAACCCCCCTCCCCTGGCCATAATATTCGCTCTATAAGATGCATAGACATTTCCACCCACTTTTTGGGGGGGGGGGGGGGTGGAGAAAGTGCGTCTTATCGTCCGAAAAATATGGTAATTCCCGCAACACTCATCTTCTCCTCTTTCCTACTATCTTCTCCTATTGGTTTCTTATGATTTATCAATTGTTGTTTGTAAGATGATTAATGATTGTAACTATGATTTATGATCTATGACCTATCACCTTGTTTGTATGTACACTGTGAGCTTATGCACCAGTGACAAATTCCTTTTGTGTACCATCACACTTGGCCAATAAAGAATTATCTATCTATCTATCTATCTATCTATCTATCTATCTATCTATCTATCTATCTATCTATCTATCTATCTATCTATCTATCTATCTATCTATCTCTGTATCTATCTATCTATCTATCTATCTATCTATCTATCTATCTATCTATCTATCTATCTATCTATCTATCTATCTATCTATCTATCATCTATATCTATCTATCTATCTATCTATCTATCTATCTATCTATCTATCTATCTATCTATCTATCTATCTATCTATCATCTCTATATCTCTATATCTCTATATCTCTATATCTATCTATCTATCTATCTATCTATCTATCTATCTATCTATCTATCTATCTATCATCTATCATCTCTATATTTCTATATTTCTATATCTCTATATCTATCTATCTATCTATCTATCTATCTATCTATCTATCTATCTATCTATCTATCATCTATATCTATCTATCTATCTATCTATCTATCTATCTATCTATCTATCTATCTATCTATCTATCTATCTATCTATCTATCATCTATATCTATCTATCTATCTATCTATCTATCTATCTATCTATCTATCTATCTATCTATCTATCTATCATCTCTATATCTCTATATCTCTATATCTATCTATCTATCTATCTATCTATCTATCTATCTATCTATCTATCTATCTATCTATCTATTTATCTATCTATCATCTATCATCTCTATATTTCTATATCTCTATATCTATCTATCTATCTATCTATCTATCTATCTATCTATCTATCTATCTATCTATCTATCTATCATCTATATCTATATCTATCTATCTATCTATCTATCTATCTATCTATCTATCTATCTATCTATCATCTATCATCTCTATATCTCTATATATATCTCTATATCTATCTATCTATCTATCTATCTATCTATCTATCTATCTATCTATCTATCTATCTATCTATCTATCTATCATCTATATCTATCTATCTCTATCTATCTATCTATCTATCTATCTATCTATCTATCTATCTATCTATCTATCTATCATCTATATCTATCTATCTATCTATCTATCTATCTATCTATCTATCTATCATCTCTATATCTCTATATCTCTATATCTCTATATCTATCTATCTATCTATCTATCTATCTATCTATCTATCTATCTATCTATCTATTTATCTATCTATCATCTATCATCTCTATATTTCTATATCTCTATATCTATCTATCTATCTATCTATCTATCTATCTATCTATCTATCTATCTATCTATCTATCTATCTATCTATCTATCATCTATATCTATCTATCTATCTATCTATCTATCTATCTATCTATCTATCTATCATCTATCATCTCTATATCTCTATATATATCTCTATATCTATCTATCTATCATCTATCTATCTATCTATCTATCTATCTATCTATCTATCTATCTATCTATCTATCTATCTATCTATCTATCTATCTATCTATCTATCTATCTCTATCATCTATCTCTCTCTCTCTCCCTCCCTCCCTCCCCCTCTCTCTCTTCATTGTCCAAGCCTTTTGAGAGAGCCAAAGAGATGGCTTTTCCTTCTCCACAGTTCCAAACCTCAACTATATCCTGGTACTTTGCAATCGGATTCAAAGGAAGGAAGGAAGAAAGGAAGGAAGAGAAAGAAAGAAAGAAAGAAAGAAAGAAAGAAAGAAAGAAAGAGAAAGAAAGAAAGAAAGAAAGAAAGAAAGAAAGAAAGAAAGAAAGAAAGGACACTGTTGTCTTTTTCCTTTTGTCCCATCTCAAGTCTTTTCCCAAACAGTGTGGAGAAGAGAGAGAGTGAATAAGAGAGAGAGAATATATGAGGGCTCATATATTGTTCTTTCTCAATGAAAGGCTCCATCCTGTCTCCTAAGGCTTGCCAAAACCTTTGCCTTTCTCCTCCTCCATGGCTATAAACCTGCCTATCCCAGGAGACAGGCTGAAGCTCCCCAAGAGAAGCCAAGCAAGGGGGACCCCCATGTCCCCATTCCCCCCACCCACCCACCCACCCAGGGCTGCCAGAGGCGTCCTCTGGTGCTCTCCAGCAGGGGACAAACCTCTCGTGAAGAGAAGCGGAAGCCAAAGTTCTCCACAAAGCCATTGTTATTTCTGCCGCTGACCAACTTAATTACGGGTGAGGGATCCAGGGGCAGGAGGAGGACCTCCCCTTCGCCCAGAATGGGAGGAGAGACCTCCCCCAAGACAGCTGCTTCGCTTGGCCTGCTGAGCCAGGCCAGGAAAGGCAGACAAAGGAAAAGACTCAGATCTCAGCTCATCCACCCACCGGAAGTAACCCAGGTTGCAATCCAGGGAAAGGCCCACCCGTTGGGCTTGCCTCGCTTCTGCCAAGCCATGGGAGAAGGGATGGGTGGGGGAGTTCTGACCCCAAGTGTCTTTAAAATAATCCCAGGAGCCTCAGCTCTGCATCGTGGGGTGCATCGAGGACGTCTGGCAAGGCGAAGCTGGTCTCAAAATAAAAATAAAAATTAAAACCGGAGAATGGAGATGTTTCCCCTTGACAAACTATCAGAGGGACCAGCAGTTTGGAGCAGAGGGGGGGTATCTTTGGAGAGAAACAAGGGTCTTTCCCTTGGGTGATCCAAACACACCCTCCGTAATGGTTCCTTCCACGGATCAGCCAGGAGAGCAGTAGCTGTAGGCTAGAGGTTGATGAGTACTGGGTACCGCGTTGTAAAGGCTTAGTAAGGCCTCACCTGGAATTCTGCATCCAGTTTTGGCCACCACACTACAATAAAGATGTTGAGACTTTGGAAGAAGTGCAGAGAAGAGCAACTAAGATGATTAAAGGCCTGGAGACTAAAACATATGAAGAATGGTTGCAGGAACTGGGTATGTCTAGTTTGATGACAAGAAGGACTAGGGTTGACATGAAAGCAGTATTCCAGTATTTGAGGGGCTGCCCCAAAGAAGAGGGGGGTCAAATTATTCTCCAAAGCACCAGAAGGCAGGACAAGAAACCCTGGATGGGAACTAATCAAGGAGAGAAGCAACCTGGAATTAAGAAGAGGGAGTCATGAAAGGTCTGCAAGAGAACAACCAAGTTCAGAAAGGTGTCCTCCTCCTCCTCTTTCCTCCTCCTCCTCCTCTTTCCCCCCCCCCTCCTCCTCCTCCTCCTCTTCCTCCTCCTCCTCCTCTCCACAAACTCCACTCTCTTCTAGCACTGATGAAGTTAACTAGTTGGATCATGAAACATCTGCAAGAAAACCACCAAGCTCAGAGAGCACCAAGGACCCCACAGTCCTCCTCCTCCTCCTCCTCCTCCTCCTCCTCCTCCTCCTCCTCCTCCTCCTCCTCTTCCTCCTCCTCCTCCTCCTCCCATTCCTTTCTGCAAACCATACTCCCTTCTAGCACTGCTGATGTTACCTAGTTGGGTCATGAAACGTCTGCAAGAAAGCCACCAAGCTCAGAGAGCACCAAGGACCCCACAGTCTTTTTCCTCCTCCTCCTCCTCCTCCTCCTCCTCCTCCTCCTCCTCCTCCTCCTCCTCCTCCTCCTCCTCCTCCTCCTCCTCCTCCTCCTCCCTGACACTGATGATATTACCTAGCTGGGTCATGAAACCTCTGCAAGAAAACCACCAAGCTCAGAGAGCACCGAAGACCCCACAGTCCTCCCCCTCCTCTTCCCCCCTCCCCCTCCTCTTCCTCATCCTCCCCCTCCCCCCCTTCCTCCACCACCACCACTTAATCTTAATCTCGCTGCTTCCGGTCCGACCAGGAGCCCAGAGTGGGGGGAAACGCTCCGCCCGAGGAATGGAGCCGAATCTACGTTTCCCAGCCAGGATAACGTTGCAGGATCCAATCTGGGTCGGTCACCGGGACCAAAGGTTTCGCCTTCCCGGCTTTCGGAGCCCATCCTCAGGGAACGACCCGGATTGGACCCCGCTCCGCCCCGATGCCCAAGCAGGTGCTGCGCTGCGGCCACCTTTCGATGCCATCTCCCATCGCCAGGTTGCCCTGGAAGACCCCCGTCTCCGCCAGCGCCTGGGGAGGGGTGGGGGGGGCTTTCCAATATTCTTCCGCGGGGCTGAGAGGACCGGGAACCCGGCCGAAGGGGACGCGCACACGGGAGCCGCCTGGGCATGGCTAGTCCAGGGAAGAGAAGGACCAGGGGAGACAGGATAGCAGTCTTGCAATATTTGAGGGGCTGCCACAGAGAGGAGGGGGTCAAACTGTTCTCCAAAGCCCCTGAAGGCCGGACAAGGAATAATGGATGGAAACTGATCAAGGAGAGATTCAACCTGGGAATAAGGAGGAATTTCCTGACAGTGAGAACAATCAACCCATGGAAAAAGAAGTTGCCTTCAGAAGTTGTGGGAGCTTCATCACTGGAAGCTTTCAAGAAGAGATTGGACTGCCATCTGTCAGAAATGGTGTAGGGTCTCCTGCTTTGGTGGCGGGTTGGACTAGATGACCTCCAAGGTCCCTTCCAACTCTGTTGTTCTATTCTAAAACTCCCCGGGACTCGCGCGCCCTTCCGGGGGCCCTGCCTCCCTTCTGCGTCTCAGCCCACCCGATAAGCGGCGGCAGGAAGTCGGGAGGGGAGGTCCAGCCCGGCAGACCCCCACCCACCCCCCCGGCTGGGCGTCCTACCGCTGTCGAACACGTGGTGATCCCCTCTCCCCCTCCCCCTTTCCTCCCCCCGCCCTTCCAAGACTCGGGGAAAATGCCCACCGCCGGGGAGGGTCCAAACTCGAAGACCCCCCCCCCGCAGCCCACCTCCGCTGTTCCCTACCCGGTCCGGCGAGCGAGGTGGTGGGCGCCAAGGTGCCGATGGCCACGACAGCAGCCGCCAGCCACGCGTGCAGCCCCCGCCCCCGCATGCCTCCCCGCCGCCGGCAGCGCTCGCAGTGATGTGGCATCCCTGGTCCGGCCCGGCCAGGTTCCGCTTTGCGCCCGTCCTGGGGCTCTAGCCCGAAGTACTGGCCGACTCTTGGGGGATATACGGCCGGGATCGAGTTTCAGCGGCCGCCGGAGGGGGAGGGAGGCTGGGCGGGGGGCGGGGAACCGGCCCCCTCCCCCCCCTCCCCGCCTCTGCCTGCCCAGAAGAGCTGGCCGGGCTCCGCGTCCCTGCTCGCCCTCGCAGAAGCCTCGGCGCTCGCATCCTCCGTTGATAAGAGCGGAGCCACGGGGGGGGGGGGGGCTTCCTGGCTGGGCTTCCCTTCCTGAAATCAACCTGTCCCAAACGGACACGATCCTATTCTGACCTGAACGTCGGCAGATCCCCAGCCCCCTTGGTCAGAGATAGAAGAGAAGAGAAGAGAAGAGAAGAGAAGAGAAGAGAAGAGAAGAGAAGAGAAGAGAAGACAGAATAGAAAAGAGAATAGAATATAGAGTAGAATAAAAGAGAATAGAAAAGAGAATAGAATAGAATAGAATAGAAAAGAGAATAGAATAGAAAACAGAATAGAATAGAAAATAGAATAGAATAGAATAGAATAGAATAGAAAACAAAATAGAATAGAAAATAGAATAGAATAGAATAGGAAAGAGAATAGAATAGAATAAAAGAGAATAGAAAAAAGAATAGAATAGAATAGAATAGAGAATAGAATAGAATAGAATAGAAAAGAGAATAGAATAGAATAGAATAGAATAGAATAGAAAACAGAATAGAATAGAAAAGAGAAGAGAAAAGAGAAGAGAAGAGAAGAGAAAGAAAATAGAATAGAATAGAATAGAATAGAATAGAATAGAATAGAAAAGAGAATAGAATAGAAAATAGAATAGAATAGAATAGAAAAGAGAATAGAAAATAGAATAGAATAGAATAGAGAATAGAATGGAATAGAATAAAATAGAATAGAAAAGAGAATAGAATAGAATAGAAAACAGAATAGAATAGAAAATAGAAGAGAAGAGAAGAGAAAAGAGAATAGAATAGAATAGAAAAGAGAATAGAATATAAAAGAGAATAGAAAAGAGAATAGAATAGAATGAAAAACAGAATAGAATAGAAAACAGAATAGAATAGAATAAAAAATAGAATAGAGAATAGAATAGAATAGAATAGAATAGAATAGAATAGAATAGAATAGAATAGAATAGAATAGAATTCTTTATTGGCCAAGTGTGATTGGACACACAAGGAATTTGTCTTTGGTGCATATGCTCTCAGTGTACATAAAAGAAAAGAAAAGATACATTTGTCAAGAATCATAAGGTACAACACTTAATGATTGTCATAGGGTTCAAATAAGCAATCAGGAAACAATATTAATATAAATCGTAAGGATACAAGCAACAAGTTACAGTCATAAGTGGGAGGAGATGGGTGATGGGAACGTTGAGAAGATTAATAGTAATGCAGCCTTAGTGAATCCCAGCCCCCTTGGTCAAAGATCCCAGTCCCTTTGGTCACAGGAGCACAGAATAACAGAGTCACAGAGTTGGAAGGGACCTTGGAGGTCTTCTAGTCCAACCCCCCTCCCCGCTACTCAGGCAGGAGACCCTATACCATTTCAGACAAATGCTTATCCAATATCTTCTTAAAAACCTCCAGGGATGGAGCACCCACAACTTCTGAAGGCAACTTCTGTTCCACTGGTTAATTGTCCTCAGTGTTAGGAAGTTTCTCCTTAATTCCAGGTTGCTTCTCCGTTTGATGAGTTTCCATCCATTGTTTCATATCTTCCCTTCTGGTGCTTTGGAGAATAATTTGACCCCCTCTTCTTTGTTGCAGCCCCTCAAATACTGGAATACTGCTATCCTGTCCCCCCCATGTCCTTCTTTTCTCTAGATTAGCCAAACCCAAATTCTGCAACCGTTCTTCATATGTCTACGGAGATCCTCATGGTTGTCCCAAAGTTGCTTTTTTCTCCAAGAGGCAACTGTACTTTCTGGGGGTTTTTTTCCACCCTTTGAAGATGTTTCGCTTCTCATCCAAGAAGCTTCTTCAGCTCTGACTTCCATTCCCCACCATCCAGTCAGAACTGAAGAAACTTCTTGGATGAGAAGCGAAACATCTTCAAAGGGGAAAAACAAAACAAAACCCAGAAAGTCCAGTTGCCTCTTGGGAAAAAAAAGCAACTTTGGGACATTCTTCAGATGTTTTAGCCCCCAGCCCCCTAATCGTCTTAGTTGCTGTTCTGGACACTTTTATCCAAAAGTCTCAACCTTTTTTTTGTGATGTGGTGATCGAAACTGGATGCAGGATTCCAAGTGTGGCCTTACTAAGGCTTTATAAGGCGGTACTAGTAATTAACGTGATCTTAAGTTCCATGTAGCAAGATTGCAACGTCCTCCGGAAAGAGAACGAAATGGGAACTGAGCAGTGAGAAGTGCAGGATCAAACACGGCCACTGGGGAAAAAGTTGGTGTGTAAGACATAACACTGGATGGAGGGGTCAGGACAAGGCACTATGGTCCCTTCAAATGCTGGGTGTGCACAGGGGCCCGAGGGCCTTAGCTAAATAAAGCAATGGCTCTGCTCACCCGTAATGCCCAAGGAAAGAGAGAAACCCTAACACTTTCCCCATAAACAGCACACAGCTCTAAAAGATGGGTGGGGGGAAACACCTCCCTAGCTAGAAAAGAAAAAGGGCCCAGGAAATCCCCTCCTCTCTTGCAAAATACTCTAGGACAGACAGATAAGCCTGCCCCAGCCTGGGCATTTATTTATTTATTTATTTATTTTTGTCAAGTATGTGTTGGTAATATACATAGATATAACATTGTTTATATACATAAGATGGGTACTGATAAGAGGGAACATTAGGACAGGGACGGTAGGCACGCTGGTGCACTTATGCACGCCCCTTACTGACCTCTTAGGAATCGGGTGAGGTCAACAGTGGACAGTCTAAGGGTAAAGTTTTGGGGGTTTGGTGACGAAACCACAGAGTCAGGTAGTGAGTTCCAGGCATTTACCACTCTGTTGCTAAAGTCGTATTTTCTACAGTCAAGTTTGGAGCGGTTCACTTTGAGTTTGTATCTGTTGTGTGCTCGTGTATTGTTGTGGTTGAAGCTGGAGTAGTCGTTGACAGGAAGGACGTTGTAGCAGATAATTCTATGAGCTATGCTTAGGTCGTGCCGAAGGCGACGTAGTTCTAAGCTTTCTAAGCCCAGGATTTCAAGTCTGGTTGCGTAAGGTATTCTGTTGCGTGTAGAGGAGTGGAGGGCTCTTCTCGTAAAGTATCTCTGGACACTTTCTAATGTATTTAGGAAAGAAAGGAAAGAAAGAAAGATTCTCAACTCCATTTTGCACAGATATATATATATATTTTTTACTAAAGATCAAGCGGTTACAGCGTAAGAAAAGCCAGATCTGAGGATTCCCGCGCAAAGCCAATATTTTTTTTCTTCTTCTCCTAGGCCAGTGATGGCGAAGCTATGGCACACGTGCTGGAAGTGGCACACAGAGCCATCTCTCCGGGGACGCCAGCCATCGCCCGTTGCTCTTCCGGGTTCCAGCGCTCCTACGCGCGCGCACCAGGGAGCTGCTCTTCCAGTTTCTGGTGCTCCCTGCGCGTGCTCCCATTTCGAAAAGATTCACCAACACTGTCCTAAGCTCTCCCCTCTGGTCATCTTGCTAGTGTCCAATAAAGTTCAAATTAGTTGTTTTGGTAACCGTTCTAAAGTTTGGCGCCTCTTCGGTGGGCGTTCGCATGCCGTTCCCATGTCTGTGTCCTTGGATCGTTCAACCGTTGTCTCTGATTGCCACTTCTGGTTCCTGTCATTCCCCCTCCCCTTCCCTGCATCCTCCATCTCCCCCCATTCCTTTATGGCAAGCTGCTCTCAAAGGGAAATTTATTTATTTATTTATTTATTTTGTGAGATTTATATACCGCCTCACAGTGCAAGCACTCTCTAAGCGGTTTTCACCAGTAAGCAATGTATTTTTATATTGCCCCCAACAATCTGGGTCCTCATTTTACCTACCTCGGAAGGATGGAAGGCTGAGTCAACCTTGAGCCGGTGAGATTTGAACAGCTGAACTGCTGAACTAGCAGTAGCCTGCAGTGCTGCATTTAACCACTGCACCATCTCGGCTTATATTGTTTAGTTGTTCTTTAAATGTTGTACGCCGCCCTGAGTCCCCAAGGAGTAGGGCAGCATATAAGAACACTAAAATAAATAAATAAATTAAATAAATAGTGTAAGGATTCCTGGAGATTAAGCTAAAAGATCTCTCAGGTCCTTCAACCTCATAACCGACTCTTATTTATTTATTTATTTTGTGAGATTTATATACCGCCTCACAGTGCAAGCACTCTCTAAGCGGTTTTCACCAGTAAGCAATGTATTTTTATATTGCCCCCAACAATCTGGGTCCTCATTTTACCTACCTCGGAAGGATGGAAGGCTGAGTCAACCTTGAGCCGGTGAGATTTGAACCACTGACCTGCGGATCAGTATCAGCTTAAGTGGCCTGCAGTACCTGCCTCTAACCGCTGCGCCACCTCGGCTCTTATAAGGCAGAAATAAGGCAGAAATGGTGCAATAGCAGATATGATTCGTCACGCAGGAAATCTTGATCGCCATAAACCTGGTTGATAATATTGGCTGAAGCCACCTGGGACTTGGTTTCCCCCCGGGATTGATTGATTTATAAAATTCACAGGCTACCCATCTTATCTCTTTTTTATATACACATACAGTAGTGGCCAAAATTGTGGAAACCTTTTGGGAAAAGCGTGCAGTATTTTTGAGGTTTGATGGCTAATAACACCGCTTTGTTTTGGAGTAGTACCATAAAATTATACATCAATGGAAAGATAATTTAATCAAGAATGTAATGCAATTCTCCCACCCACAAGAATAGCAAAAATGAGTCGGAATGCATCAGCACTATGCTGGAAATGTAAAAGAGCTCCTGGAACATATTAACACATGTGGTGGGAGTGCCAAAAAACACAAGAATACTGGGGAAAAATAAGGCAATGGTTGGAAGAAATTTTGGAAATAGAATTGGAGTTAAAACCTGAATTATTTTTATTAGGAATAACTATGGATAAATTTGGAAAAAATATATTATACCTTATGTTACATATCTTGACCGCTGCAAGGATAACATTTGCCCAAAATTGGAAAAATAAAGAAATACCCAAGGAAGGAGAATGTTTAGATAAAATATTAATATGTGCAGAAATGGATAGATTAACGCTGCAGTTGAAGGACAAATCAGATATGGAATACTATGAAACCTGGAACAAACTATATGAATGGTGGGATAAAAGAAGGGCCAAGATTAAATGATTTTGGGAAAATTGGAGGACTTTTTTAAAAAAATTGTATATTGACTTTTTTTGTTTTTTGTTTTCAAAAAGAAAAATAAGGATAAAGAAATGACCTTGTGTAAATAGTTTAACTGGATAATCCGTTATGTACATAACTTTTACGTATTTAGATCTTTGTTATGTCTTGTTGCTTGTATGTTTGCTTGTTTTTAATTGTTCTTTAAATAAAATATTTTTTAAAAAAATTACAAGAATGTAATGCAATAACTTTTATGCCGCCTTTCCAAGGGGCACCTATGGAGAGTGGTCAGAAAAATCCAGAAGGAACGTGGCTGATGTGGATTGACGGCTTACGTGGGATTGACGGCTTCGTCTGCGGCATCAGACAGGCCCATGGTGAATGCAAGGCTGACATTCTGGAACCCAACCGAAAGCCCATCTCATCCAGGTGTTTAAAAAGGCTGCTTCCTGCCAGCTAGGCAATCGCCCAACTCACCTGAGAAGGGATCTGCCCATGGGTAGGTTCTACTTACCTTCCCTACCGGTTCGCATCGCATCAGAAGTGCATCACGTCACATCGCACAAATGACCTTTGCCAGCCGCTTTCAAGGAGCGGTGAGCGGAGGACCAGTTTGGGAGCGTGGCCAGCCGGCCATCGCTGCCGGTTTGGTGAGCGGGGGCAAATTTCTTCCACCGGTTTGGGCGAATCAGTCACCACTGGATCTGCCTTTTAAACATTTGAAGCAGCTGAACCAGGCAACGGGGTTTCTCTCTCACGCAAGGCGATGTAAGGCGACGTAAGGCAGTTCCCCAAGGAAAACCAGAGACAACCAGAGACAATCACCCGCCCTCCCCTTGAAATTGTGGTCTTTAAAAACAAGAGAAATATTTAATATCTACTACCAACCTGTCCTATGGATTTCTCTGCAGACTTTGCCTGATGTTCCAAGGAATCGCAGGGATGGAGCTTCAGGAGGCTGGAGACACATAAATCCAGGATCCCAATTTCTTTTTCCTTTTGTAAGAGTAGTTCCTCATAGTTCCTACCGGTGGGTGGGGAAACAAGTTTGTCCGTTAATTTGGAACGATAGGCATTTAGGAACAAATACATCTGATAAAGAATGGTAAAACAGGTACCATAGTATCACCATGCAAATTTACTGCTGACGTAGGAGCTTGCGGAGGTCAACCTGCGTATATCACCCTCTCTTGTCCCTCACATGTTAGGGACTCCCATCTTTGGGAAGAACCTCACAGATACTCAGATGTGGTTGAGTTGAGTCAAAGCTTGTTCTTTCCCCATTCCAGACCCCAATAGTCCTCATACCCCAGAATAGAACTCCAACAGCGTCATTAGGGCAAAGAAACAGAACTGAGTATCCATCGCCTACTGATAATATTACGTCACATATGGAAAGAGATCTCTTGCTCTGTGTAGATCAGGGGTGGGTTCTACTTACCTTCCCCACCGGTTTGCATCGCGACGGAAGTGCACGTTTTGCGCGCGCGCATCACTTCCCGGAAATGACCCTCTGCGCATGCGCAGTACTAAAAAAATGTCAGGCAGTGATTTTTATATTGCCTGTTACATGTATATGCAGGGAGCTGCATCCCTAGTCATTATAATGGTTTATTTCTGAGCACGTGATTGATATGTTCTTGTACGCATGTGCACATTCCTTTCTCCGTTCATTTTTCTGTTCCTGGCTTCTATCGAAGCAAGACGTGCTTTAAATATCAGAAATGTAGACTAATGAGGATTTATTGTTTTGTACCGAAATAAATATTTTTATTTAGACTTTTAAACTGCGGTTTCATTTCTAATGTCAGAATTCCGGGGAAAGATCTATTTTCTCCTTTGTGAGATAAATTTCGCCTCTGTCAAAAAAAAACTTCTGCGCATGCGACAAAGCAAAAAACAAGATGGTGGCGTCTATAGCGCCGCCAAGAGAACCGGCTCGGGGGCGTGGCATGCCTGGGTTGGCAAGTTACTACCGGTTCTATAGAACCAGTCCGAACCGGGAGGAACCCACCTTTGGTGTAGATGTCAAAAAGAAATGGGTAGAGGGCGGAGTGATGAACCATCCTGTAAAACAGGACCCGAGTTTGACTGACTCAGGAATCAGCTCCAGAATCAAGAGGAGAACCAACAAAACATCATTCCCCTCCCCCAACTCCTAACCCCCCCTGGCCAGATCCAGAAGGCTATCAGAAGACAAGAAAGATACAATCTGAGCAATTTTTGCTGCAATGAAACCTCAGTCGCACCAGGCATCCAAGCGTCCCGGCCAAACCCCAAATTAATTTTCAACCTCTAGCAGGTCAGAAGTGGGGAGAGGTCTTGGCAAATTCCAGGGCTAACAAAGAGTAATCCATCTATGAATCAAGGGGTGATGACAACGTCTCCCCAACCCCAGATCGTGTCCCATTCCTTAAGACAAAAAATCTGATTTTCGTGGGCTCCCTCCGTAGCCTGTAAGCGAGACCCCTCGATAAAAAAGATCAGGTCCTTAAAAAAATTGGAGTGTGTGGAAATTGGTACCTGCTCATTCTGGTTCGCTGGCTGGGAATTCTGGGAGTTGAAGTTCGCCAGGCTTAAAGTTGCCAAGGTTGGAGGCCCCCAACCTAAAGGGTCAACGATAGATTTCAAAGTAATCATTATGATTCATGAACCCTTATGATGGAATTAAATTTTATAGCTCTCCGAAGGACGGTGCAAGACAAACGATGAAATTATTATTCTCAAATTGCTGTAAACGCATTAAGGGCCACAATTTTTTAAAAAACTAGTTTTATACCATAAATATTAGTTGCGACAGATCATAAATTAATTGCTGCCGTCTCTATATAAAATATGATTCAGGATACTGATGCCATCAAAAGTATAAGGCTATAAAATACGTTTATCGGGCCAAAATGTCTTAAAAGGCAGTTTTTTTGGGTGCCAAAGTTAATTATTCTTCACCCAAGAAATTTAACACTGTACATCCTGAAAATATGTTTTAGAAGTATATGGAATAAATATTTAGTATTTGAGATGTGGCTATATGAATCCAAGCAAAAAATGAGCAATATTGATGTTCTTAACTGCTTTTTATACTGCAGGTTCTGTTCCATGGTTTTCATGTATTATTTTTTTTTTACTTTTTCATATTTTAATCTGTTTTTATATTGTTTTTAATTGCTGTAAGCTGCCCAAAGTCACATACTTGAGGCAGCTATGAATGAATAAATGAATATTTAAATAAAATACAGGCAGTATAAATAATTAAGACTTTGAAACTAATTTTTCATACCTACCTTCTGTGGATGGCTGGAAGATTTCAGAATTCAGTAAGCTACCCATAGTAACTTCCTGAACAAGAACGGCTGGGGAAAGAAAGATAAAACATTGTTTTCCTGTTAATATAGTTGAGTGTCACAGGTTTCCACAAGTTAATGCAAATGCTACCTAGAACATAAAATGCTGTAGGTAACACTACCTACCTACCTATCTATCTATCTAAAATGCTTCTCTCTCTCTCTCTCTCTCTCTCTCTCTCTCTCACACACACACACAAATTTTTTATTATTACCAAACAATTCTTAATGTCATGTTCTTTCTTCTTTCTTTCTTTCTTTCTTTCTTTCTTTCTTTCTTTCTTTCTTTCTTTCTTTCTTTCTTTCTTTCTTTCTTCCTTCCTTCCTTCCTTCTTTCCTTCTTTCCTTCCTTCCTTCCTCTTTCTTTTTTTCTTTCTTTCTTTCTTTCTTTCTTTCTTTCTTTCTTTCTTTCTTTCTTTCTTTCTTTCTCATCTATCTATCATCTATCTATCTATCTATCTATCTATCTATCTATCTATCTATCTATCTATCTCTATCTATCTATCTATCTATCTATCTATCTATCTATCTATCTATCTATCTATCTATTTACTATTTATCTATCTGTCTGTCTGTCTGTCTGTCTGTCTGTCTGTCTGTCTGTCTGTCTATCTATCTATCTATCTATCTATCTATCATCTATCTATCTATCTCTCTATCTATCTATCTATCTCTGTATCTCTGTATCTATCTATCTATCTATCTATCTATCTATCTATCTATCTATCTATTTATCTATCATCTATCTATTTATCTATCTGTCTGTCTATCAACTATCTATCTATCTATCTATCTATCATCTATCTATCTATCTATCTATCTATCTATCTATCTATCTATCTATCTATCTATCTATTATCTGTCTGTCTGTCTGTCTGTCTGTCTGTCTGTCTGTCTGTCTGTCTGTCTATCTATCTATCTATCTATCTATCTATCTATCTATCTATCATCTATCTATCTATCTATCTATCTATCTATCTTTCATCTCTCTCTCTCTCTCTCTCTCTCTCTCTCTCTCTCTCTCTCTCTCTCTCTCTCTCTCTCTCTCTCTCTCACACACACACACACACACACACACACACACACACATGAAGTTTTTATTATTACCAAACATTTCTTAATGTCATGTTTTTTTCTTTCTTTCTTTCTTTCTTTCTTTCTTTCTTTCTTTCTTTCTTTCTTTCTTTCTTTCTTTCTTTCTTTCTTTCTTTCTTTCTTTCTTTCTTTCTTTCTTTCTTTCTACCTACCTACCTACCTACCTACCTACCTACCTACCTACCTACCTACCTACCTACTGTAACTATCTCCTGGCCACCCCCGCCTAAGATAATTTGAGGCTGAACGCTGGGCACAATGAAGACGATCTCAAACCCACTAATGTATATCTTAATTGAGAGAGGTGTACCTTTTGTGTATTTTGTCTATTGTTCCCTCTACTTCCACTACACTTGGGAGGCTGTGTCAAAGTTATAAATGCAAAAGGGAAAACAAATTAAAAAACCCGCTTTGGAGATACGTGCAAACCGCCGGGTGGCTGGATGAAGGCGAATTCTTCAGGAAATGAGTTAAGCAGCGCACCAGAGCCCTGAAGATCTTCGATGCTTTTTCTCTGCATGAGTGGGCCTGAGGGATGGATGGGCAGGAAGGACAGAATGGGAAAAGGGAGGAATGGACAGGAAGCTGCAAATACCTGTTGGAGGGGAAGAGGGGGGCAACCTGCCCCCTTCCCAGCTCTTCAGTTGCAAACTGAGGGTGCGGAGACCCCTTTCTCCCAGACCCCACTTTGCCAGCCCAAGGAACGGTCGGCCTCTAGTCCTGGGAGTCCAGGGCACTCTGCACACGCTCAGAGGGCACCAGCTCCGACTTCAGCCCAGGACCTCGTGGCGGAAGAGCGAGGAGGGGCCGGGCCGGGCCCTAGCCAGCTGGCGCACCTGCCCTGCCCCTCCCCGCTTCCTCCTTCACCTGTCCACGAAGCAGGATTTCCTCCTCCGCCCCGGGCGAGCTGAGCCCCGCGGGCAACGCCATGGACAGCGCCGCGGCCGCCCGATCCCTCCTCGGCCTCTGCCTGCTGCTTACCGTGAGTCCCCTGCCCACCCCACCACCCCTGCCCAAGACCCCTGCCCACGAACCCCGCTTCTCCCGGCGGGCGGCTTGGCTGCAACGCTGCTGACTTCGCGGGTCGTGTGTGAACGCGGATTCTCGGGCTTTGCCGGAGCCCGGGATGGACCCAGCCGGTGGGCAAACTCAGATGGGCACCTTGGGGCAAAGGAGAGTACACCGCGGTGCCCACCGGAGCTTGGCCAGCCCCCTTGCTTGAGCAGGGGCTGGACTAGAAGACCTCGGATGCCCCAAGGTCCCCCCCCCCCGGCTTCCCGTTGGCTCCGTTCTGTGTGAAGTCCGGCTGAAGAATCCGTGTCAGATTTAGAATGAATGAGTTGGAAGGGACCTTGGAGGTCTTCTAGTCCAGCCCCTGCTCAAGCAAGGGGGCTGGCCAAGCTCAGATGGGCACCGCGGGGTCCTCTCCTTTGCCCCAAGGTCTCCCCTGGCTTCCCCTTGGGTCCGTTCTGTGAAATCCGGCGGCAGAATCCGTGTCAAATTTAGAATGAACGAGCTGGAAGGGACCTTCGAGGTCTTCTAGTCCAGCCCCCTGCTCGAGCAGGAGACCCTATGCCATTTCAGATAAGTGACTGTCTAGAGTCTTCTTAAAAACATCCAGTGATGGAGCGCCCACAATTTCTGGTGGCAAGCTGTTCCACTGGTTAATTGTCCTCACTGTTAGGAAGTTTCTCCTTAATTCCAGGTTGCTTCTCTCCATTCTTAGTTTCCAACCATTGTTTCTTGTCCTGCCCTCTGGTACTTTGGAGAATAATTTGACCCCCTCTTCTTTTTGGCAGCCCCTGAAATACTGGAATGCTGCTATCATGTCCCCGCTAATTTTTCTTTTCTTTAGACTAGCCAAACTCAAATCTTGCAGCCGTTCTTCATATGGTTTAGTCTCCAGGCCTTTGATCAACTTAGTTGCTCTTCTCTGCACTTTTTCCAAATTCTCAACATGGCGACCAAAATTGGTTGCAGTATTCCAGATGTGGCCTTACTAGGGACTTATAAAGCGGTGCTAATACTTCACATGATTTTGATTCTATGCCTCTGTTTATACAACCAAGGATATTCAAATGATCCTCCACTAGGACTCCAAGGTCCCTCTCACAGTTACTGTTTTTGAGCCAGGTCTTCCCTAATCTGTACTTATACCTTTGGTTTTTCCTGCTCCTTCTCCCATTAATTAGCACTTAATTAATTAATTAGAATAGAATAGAATTAATTAATTCTATTCATTATTAGTATTAATTAGTTATTAATTAACGACTTTCCAACATGACTTTCATGTATAGTATAGTATATGTGGTACCTTGCTCAACAGTAGTAACTGTGAGAGGGATCTTGGAGTCCTAGTGGACAACCATTTAAATATGAGACAGCAGTGTGATGCAGCTGCCAAAAAGGCCAACACAGTTCTAGGCTGCATAAACAGAGGGATGGAATCAAGATCACGTGAAGTGTTAATACCACTTTATAATGCCTTGGTAAGGCCACACTTGGAATACTGCATTCAGTTTTGGTTGCCACGATGTAAAAAAAGATGTTGAGACTCTGGAAAGAGTGCAGAGAAGAGCAACAAAGATGATTTGGGGACTGGAGGCTAAAACATATGAAAAACGGTTGCTGGAACTGGGTATGTCCAGTTTAATGAAAAGAAGGATCAGGGGAGACATGATAGCAGTGTTCCAATATCTCAGGGGCTGCCACAAAGAAGAGGGAGTCAAGCTATTCTCCAAAGCACCTGAGGGTAGAACAAGAAGCAATGGGTGGAAACTAAACAAGGAGAGAAGAAACTTAGAACTAAGGAGAAATGTCCTGACAGTTAGAACAATTAATCCGTGGAACAGCTTGCCTCCAGAAGTTGTGAATGCTCCAACACTGGAAGTTTTAAAGAAGATGTTGGATAACCATTTGTCTGAAGTGGTGTAGGGTTTCCTGCCTAAGCAGGGGGTTGGACTAGAAGACCTCCAAGGTCCCTTCCAACTCTGTTGTTGTTGTTGTTGTTGTTGTTGTTGTTGTTGTTGTTGTTGTTGTTGTTATTTCACAAAAAATGTAATACACAGCAAACAAGATTTATATGCTGGATTATATTATTATTATCATCATCATCATCATCATCATCATCATCATCATCATTATTATTATTATTATTATTATTATTATTATTATTATTATTATTTCACAAAAAATGTAATACACAGCAAACGAGATTTATATGCTGGATTATATTATTATTATTATTATTATTATTATTATTATTATTATTATTATTATTATTATTATTATTATTATTATTATTATTATTATTATTATTATTATTATTATTATTATTATTATTATTATTATTAAATGTAATGAATAAATACGGAGAATGGCTTCTATAGCGATTGTTAAAAACAACCCCTGGAACCTTAAGGCAAAGTCCAATAATTCTTCTTTTTCTTCCTTAGAAAAGCGGGATAACCTTTGGGAGGGAAACGTTGCTGACCACGCCAATGACTCCCGAGATTCAGCGCAAGACATTTTCTGAGGATTTTATTCACCTGAATGTTCGGAACAAAACGTTGCGGAATGGCGTTGGCATTTCGGTGGCCTATTTCTGCTCAAAGCCTTGCATCGTAACTTTAGAAGCCAAAGCCTCTTTGGAATTCAGGAATGGCGTATCGGTGTACAAGAAACGATGGGAAGAAGAGGATCCCGTCCGGAAGAATCAAACGGTCAGCTTGACTTTCCCAAATAGTATGGTCTTCAGAGACGATTATCTTATCAAGCGATCGCTAAATGTGGACTATGTGATCCTCTACGCCTGGATTACTCACAAGGCGGCCGTGGTCCACCACGCAGCACAAGCAGAAAGCTACTGGCGTGCCGTTGTACGGGATTACAGTTTTTTGGATCCCGTTCCGCCTTTTGAACGCCCGTACAAGGAACATAAGATGTGCTTGACCTGGAGCATGGAACAGACATGGAAACGCCAAGCAAACAGGATACCGCGGTGTCCTCACGAGAACGGTAAGGAGTCACGGATTTCTTCTCACTGTGTTCTGAGCTAGGCTTCCTGATAAATCATAAAACACAAACGTAGTCTCCAAAAAACTTATTTTTATTTCAACGGCTGTGAATTCTGTTCATTCCGAGCCGTGATAAGTCCCAAACAGTGTTAATTAGTCCGATAGAAGTCTGCCACAGTCTTTCAGAAGAAGGCTGATAAGCACCAACCTTTATCTCTCTCAACACGCTGCCAAAGAAGGCCTAATGGGCAAGGAGCTTTGCAAGGCCAAACAGAACACGGATTCAGAACGGAGCTGCTGAGCTACACCAACCAGAATTGAACCAAGTTGCTTCCTGCAACGAGCACCACTTTTTGTTCCGCTTTTATGGGAGGGGCCAATCATCTCCAAGCCTTACTCCCGAGTAGCCCTTTCCATGCATTTATGGTGGTTGCAGCATCCCGAAGTCACCATTTGCTGCCTTCCCAGCCAGTTCCCAAAAAGCAAAGTCAATGAGCGAGGCTGGATTCGCTTAGTGACTGGACGATTCCCTTACCAACTGCAGTGTTTCATCAAAGAACTGAATGGGAATATGAGCGAAATAATTCTTGAGGGTTTTTTGTTTTTTTGTTTTGAAAAACCAATCAAAACGGTCTTATTTTTTACAGACCTGATGGAGATCCTCAACTTTCCATATGCATCCAGTGGAGAGGGGACCGGAATTGTGAAGAAGTTTCAGAAATTTAAAAATAGAGAACTTGATGCCATCCGGAAACATCACATGAGTTATCCAACGTAAGCAGTTCCTAACAATAAAAAATGCTTATTCTTTTCTGAAATGTGTATAGGCTGCGCACTTATTTATCTTGTGACATTTTTGCAAAGCTACTTAGCCGGCTTGATTAAACTTTTCTCAAGATTTCAAACTTAAGTGGCAATAGTGAAGCTGTTCATTTGTTTTTACTTTAAAAAACAAAAACAAAAAAATGTTTTTACTTAAATGCCTATTTATGCCGTCTTCACCGGTCCGTCGCGCGTCGCCATCTTTTTTTCAGAATTTCTGGGCTTTTTTTGCTTCCTGCTCATGTGTGGAAGCAAAATCACATGAGTGGGCATGCACGCGTAGTGAGCGATTGCACGCACGAAATGTGGTGATGCTCACGCAGCGCACCGGTAGCGAGGTAAGAGAGCAACCCGCCCCTGATCAATAGATGTCCTTCAACGGAAACATCTCAATGGACCCTTTTCCATTTAGGTGAAGAGATGAAACCTCACCTGCTTTGAACTGAGTGGATGTTATTCAGATAGTCTCAGTAGACAGTAAGCTGTTTTCTCACCCGTGTTTTGTGTTTGTACAGCTTTACAATCACAGCCTGGCTTTATTTGCTGCGCTACTGTGAGAGATTGTTGTGCGGTATCCTGTATTTCATCGATTCGGGAGAAATGTACGGTACCCCTGCTGTATTTCTAACCAATACAGGTAAGAGGAAGAAAATTCCAGGTGGATTGAATGAATGCTGCCTTAGATACAAAGCAAATTTAATTTGATTTTCTCTCTCTCCCTCCCCTAAAACCGTTCTTAAGAAAGTCAGTTTGGTAGAAGGATCTTAGCAATAGCAATAGCACTTAGACTTATATACCGCTTCATAGTGCTTTACAGCCCTCTCTAAGCGGTTTACAGGGTTCAGCATATTGCCCCCAACAATCTGGGTCCTCATTTTATCCACCTCGGAAGGATGGAAGGCTGAGTCAACCTTGAGCCTGGTGAGATTTGAACAGCTGAACTGCTGAACTAGCAGTCAGCTGAAGTAGGTTGCAGTGCTGCTTTTAACCACTGTGCCACCTCGGCTCGACTTGATTGTGAGTTTGATCTAGATGGGGACTATAACTGTTTAGTTTAGTTTACTTTATTATTTATTTATTTATTTTAATTTGTCAAGCATATATGATTACAAGCAAAGTATAAACAAAGTATAAACATGATTGTGTGTGTGTGTGTGTGTGTGTGTGTGTGTGTGTGTGTGTGTGTGTGTGTGTGTGTGTATATATATATATTATATATATATATATATATATATATATATATATATATATATATATATATATATATATATATATATATATATATATATATATATATATATATATATATATATATATATATATATATATAATATAAGCATGAATAAAAGTAAAAAGAGGTAAGAATATATGTGAACATTAGGATAGGAACGGTGGGCACAATTGTGCGCTTATGTACGCCCCTTACAGACCTCTTAGGAATGGGGTGAGGTCGATGGTAGATAATCTGAGGTTGAAGTTTTTGGGGTTAGGGGAAGAAACTACTGAGTCAGGTAAAGTGTTCCAGGCATTGACCACTCTGTTGTTGAAGTCGAATTTTTTGCAGTCAAGTTTGGAGCGGTTTACATTAAGTTTGTATCTATTGTGAGCTCGTGTATTGTTGCGGCTGAAGCTGAAGTAGTCATTAACAGGTAGGACATTGTGGCAGATAATTTTGTGAGCTACACTTAGGTCAGATCGAAGGCGGCGTAGTTCTAAATTTTCAAGTCCCAAAATTTCACGTCTGGTTTCATAAGGAATTCTGTTGTGAATAGAGGAATGTAATACTCTTCTTGTGAAGTATCGCTGGACATTCTCAATTGCGTTAATGTCTGATATGTAATGTGGGTTCCAGACAGATGAGCTGTATTCAACAATTGGTCTAGCAAATGTTTTGTATGCTCTGGTTAAGAGTACAATGTTACCAGAGGAGAAGCTATGCAAGATTAGGTTAACCACTCTTAATGCCTTCTTAGCTATGTTGTTGCAGTGGGCTCTGGCACTTAGATCGTTAGAGATGAGTACTCCGAGGACCTTTACTGAGTGAGGATCGTCAACAAGGTCATCTAGTTTGTATTTTGTGTTCTGATTATTTTTGCCAGTGTGTAAAACTGAGCATTTGTTGATTGAGATTTGAAGTTGCCACTTGTTTGACCATTCAGATACATAGTCAAGGTCTTTTTGAAGGTTTGTAGTATTGTCGGTCATTGTCATTG
The DNA here is from genome assembly GCA_023053685.1 of Diadophis punctatus similis. Taxonomy (NCBI): domain Eukaryota; kingdom Metazoa; phylum Chordata; class Lepidosauria; order Squamata; family Dipsadidae; genus Diadophis; species Diadophis punctatus. Next base: position 107,227 of record JALIGW010000068.1, read on the forward strand.
CACCTGCGGATAGCTTTCAGAGGGTCCATTAAATTGGATGAGAAAAATAATAAAATAACAGGTTAGGTTCCAGGTTGAGCAGATTTATTGCTCATGCCTAATAACAAGAATATAGTCAACTAACAAGTCAGCACTAAATTGACTCTACATATGATTTAACAGAAAGGAAGGCTTTGACCGATTCTGGGAACGTAACGACTCCAGGCTTATTCCTCTCTTGACTCTGCCCCCAGGTTCTGCCTGTCCTTCCTCAGCCTATTCCAAACGAGATATATATATATATATATATATATATATATATATATATATATATATATATATATATATATATATATATGTGTGTGTGTGTGTGTGTGTGTGTGTGTGTGTGTGTGTGTGTGTGTGTGTGTGTGTGTGTGTGTGTGTGTGTGTGTGTGTGTGTGTGTGTGTGTGTGTGTGTGTGTGTGTGTGTGTGTGTGTGTGTGAATATGATATATTATTTTTGAAACTTTGGATTACTGTATTTGAGCGTAATTGAAGTTTGCGGATTTTGCCAGACCCCCAAAGAGTCACCAGGAATCCAGCTCGACTGGGAAGAGATTGTATGTATGAAGTGACCAACTGTTCATCAATGACAAATCTACTTTGATCCTAAGTATCTTCATGGGTTGGGGATCACATTTCAGGTTATCTTCACATCCAAATGCACCTTGTCAAAGGAGGGGACCTTGCAGTGAAGACTACCTTCCCCCTTCCTCTAAAGCGGTGGTTTCGACTGGATCTCTCCATTAATGGACAAGAGGTATCTCCCTCCCTCCCTCCCTCTCTGTTTCCCTCCCTCCCCCTCCCTCCCTCTCTCCCTCTCTCTTTCTCTCTCTCTGTTTCTGTTTCTCTACCTCCCTCTCTCTCCCTCTCTCCCTCCCTCTCTCTTTCTCTCTCTCTGTTTCTGTTTCTCTCCATCCCTCCCTCTCTCTTTCCCTCTCTCTGTTTCTGTTTCCCTCCCTCCCCCTCTCTCCCTCTCTCCCTTCCTCTCTCTTTCTCTCTCTGTTTCTGTTTCTCTCCCTCCCTCCCTCTCTCTTTCTCTCTCTCTGATTCTCTGTTTCCCTCCCTCCCCCTCTCTCCCTCCCTCCCCCCTCTTTCTGTTTCTCTCCCTCCCTCCTCCTCTCTCTGTTTCTCTAACTAATATTTAACTTTTTCTTTCAGATCGACATAACAATTGTTGGGAAGAATATGAATATCTTTCAACGTCAACTTTTTAAGTAAGGCCAACTTCTCCTCTATTCATATAAGTGTCTGTCTATCTATCTATCTATCTATCTATCTATCTATCTATCTATCTATCTATCTATCTATCTATCTATCTATCTATCATCTATCTGTCTGTCTGTCTGTCTGTCTATCTATCTATCTATCTATCTATCTATCTATCTATCATCTATCGATCTATCGATCTATCATCCACCCATCCTTCCATCCATCCACCCACCCAACCACCCACCCATATTGTAACTCTTCAATCTTGGTTAAAAAAAGCCACTCTGATAAAGTATTTTATTTGCATTGTCATGTAAGACTCAGGGGTGACCAGAGAATGCCGTTTGAGTGATGATATCCATGAAAATGAAAGCACTTACCGGTATGTTCTTTTGCGGCCTTCTGACAAGCAAAGTCCACGGGGAAAGCAAAGTAACACAACCGTGTTACTCATTTTACAATTGCCAGGGATTCACATAAGAAGTGGTAACCTAGGGCAAAAGTCACTTACCAAATTTCTCACTTAACAACATAAATTTGTTGGCTGGATTGTGATCATAGGTGGAGGACTTTCTGTAATTATTTAGCCCAGTTGGGACACCCTGTCCGCTGTGTGTCCCAACTGGGCTAAATAATTACAGAAAGTCCTCCACCTATGACCACAATTTCAGGATGAATAAATCGTGTTTTATTGCAGGATGAATAAATCGTGATCTCGCAAACGTTTTCTCTTACAGAACAAGCACCCAATATTTAATTGTGCAATCCTGCAGCATTCCAGAACTGTAATGCAGGATGGGATTCCTCCGTTTTACCGTTCCGTCTTTGGCTCTTTCCAGAATGGAAACCTAGAACGATGATTTGTCTTCTTTTCCAGTTTTCAGCAAGATTTCTACTACGATGACACTGACGGGTACTTGGTTTTGGGGGGCAGCGGATACGTGCCAGGAATCGAAGGATATTTTGGATCGGTGAAATACTACCGTCTGAACAACTTAGAGACCAAAAGGGTGAGTGCATGAAGGATGGAAATACGGAGAGGCAGAGGGAGAGCCGTCTCTGCGTGACGAGCGTTGTTTATAGTTGTAGCTTCTGATAACTTGGTGGACGTTATGGTTTCTTAGCAGAGAAATATTCACATCTGAATACAGAAGGTTCCAATAAAGGAGAATATTTGTAGCTCAGGGTTGAAATGAGGGCTCCTTGGTGCTCTCTGAGCTTGCTTGTTTTCTTGAAGACGTTTCATGACCCAACTAGGTAACATCATCAGTGCTAGAAGGGGGTGGGATTTGCAGAAAGGGGGAGGGGGAGGATTGTGGGGTCCTCGATGCTCTCTGAGCTTGCTTGTTTTCTTGCAGACGTTTCATTACCCTTAACTAGATAACGTCATCAGTGGTCAGAAGGTTCTCAAAGTGAATATAAAAATAAAACCAGAAACTTTTCTTCTGGGTTTAATGGAAAAAGGTGGGGAGGGAGAAATTTGGAACTTTGATGTTATATATGTTGATGGCAGCAAGATTACTTTATGCACAAAAATGAAAATACACTTAAATTCCCTACAATGGACGAATGGCTGCAAAGGTTGATGGAGTTAAAGTGAATGTTTTGATTAAAGAAAAAAAACACAATTACTTTTGTTTCTACTTGGAAACCACTTCTGGACTTTGTGCTTGGGGTGGGGGGGAAATGAAACTTGGATTTGGGGATTTACCGATGAGATAGCTTTGTTGTTATAGAAATGGCTAATTTATACTATTGTGTAAAAGTAAAAAAGTTGAGGTTTGATGTTATTATTTTATTCTACTGCACCAAAGGGAGTTGGGAAATGCCTTCTCTTTCTTTCTTTCTTTCTTTCTTTCTCTCTTTCTTTCTTTCTTTCTTTCTTTCTTTCTCTCTTTCTCTCTTTCTCTCTTTCTCTCTCTCTCTCTTTCTTTCTCTCTTTCTTTCTTTCTCTCTTTCTTTCTTCTTTCTTTATTTTTCTTTCTTTTTTCTTTCTCTCTTTTTTCTTTCTTTCTTTCTTTCTCTTTCTTCTTTCTTTCTTTCTCTCTCTCTTTCTTTCTCTTTCTTTCTTTATTTTTCTTTCTCTCTTTTTCTTTCTCTCTCTCTCTTTCTTTCTTTCTCTTTCTTTCTTTATTTTCTCTCTCTCTCTCTCTTTCTTTCTTTCTCTTTCTTCTTTCTTTATTTTTCTTTCTCTTTTTTCTTTCTTTCTTTCTCTCTCTCTTTCTCTTTTTTCTTTCTTTCTTTCTTTCTTTCTTTCTTTCTTTCTTTCTTTCTTTCTTTCTTTCTTTCTTTCTTTCTTTCTTTCTTTCTTTCTTTCTCTTTGCCCTACACTTTTCCCTTCCCCTTTCCCTCCCCTATTTTCCTGCCATTTTCTTTTGTATTTTTGTATTATATATCATAAATTAATCAATTAATAAATAAATATGAAGAAGAAGAATAATAGTAATGCAGCCTGACTAAATAGTCTGACAGTGTTGTGGGAATTAGTTGTTTAGCAGAGTGATGGCATAGGAGAAAAAACCTGTCCTTGTATCTAATTGTTCGGGAACCATTTTTCTCGAAAGTGCCAGTATTCCCTGGACAAAGCCTACAATTACTTTTTTTGTTTAAACTGCCAACCCCGTGAACTAAATAGACTATTTTCCCTCCCTTCCAGTTTTCTCATCCATTCTCCAACAGAGACATTTCAGAGAGAATTGAGATGTACTATCAGAAACGTGCTAATATCCAGAGCAGAATAACTCATCACAGATTCTCACCGAACTATTTTGAAGAAAATCAACAGTGTAAGTAATCGCAATTGATTTTATCACACACTTATTCAGGCTCACTTGAGGCATCGGGAGAAATCGGACAACCTTTTGTCTGAAATGTTACAGGGTCTCCTGCTTGAGCGGGGGGTTGGACTAGATGACCTCCAAGGTCCCCTTCCAACTCTGTTATTCTGTTAAGAAAACCATTTGCTTCTTCTTTTTTTATGGCAATTTTACTCAGGCCTTCTTGAGAACTATTACTTGGAACTGAGCAACAAATACAGGAGCAAGTGTATTGCTTTGGAGTGGGAGAAAGGACCAAGAGGAGAAGATCACAGCATGATTGAAGATATGAAGGGCACAACTCCACATTTTCCAGAAGGTAATGTCCTTCTTTGAGGCGGCAGGTAGCCAAGATCATGGCCACTCTTGCAAACGTAGCCAAACATGTCCACCAACCCACACCTGATGGTGGAAGAAGCAGGGGCAGAAACCAGCTCACTGGCTTGATAATACGTTGTGTCTTCCTATCTTAGTATCCCAACCCAAGAAGGATCTAGCCTTCAAAATCGGACGCAGGTTGTTCGAGGCAGCTGCTCAAAACCTATCACGGACGGATGGTTTGCGCCATATCAGTTCCTCCATCTTGGCCCTGAGGGATTCCAGCCATTGTGGATATTCTAGAGCCTCTTATGTTCTTGGTGTCATCTTCGAAATTGGACTAGGTGTGTCTCCAGACCCACTTCAGGTAAGAAGTTGGCTACTCGCCTTCTGCTCCGGGATTTAGAGGCATCTGAGGGGCTCCATTACTTTCATCAACCTCCCCGAAACTCTGTCATGAGGGTGTTCGCTTCTGGCTGGCTGGGGAATTCTGGGAGTTGGAGTCCATGCATCTTAAAGTTGATTAAGGTTGAGGAAGCCTTGATATGGCGATAGCTACAAGTATAGCTGTAGTACAGACACAGGCAGTCCTCAACGTACGACCACAGCTGAGCCCCAAATCTCCGTTGGCAAGTGAGAACTTTGTTAGGGGAGTTTTGCCCCATTTAAACGAACTTGCTTGCCACCGTTGTTAAGGGAATCTCTGCAGGGGTTAAGTTAGTAGAACGTTTGTGAAGTGAATCTGGCTTCCCCATTGAGGTTGCTGGTCAGAAGGTCGCAAGAAGGGATCGAGTTGTACTGTGTTCTAACCAGTGGGAGGAAGGAAGGAAGGAAGGAAGGAAGGAGGAAAAAGGAAAAGGAAAGAAATGAAAAAGAAAAGAAAAGGAAGGAAGGAAGGAAGGAAGGAGGGAGGGAGGGAGAGAAGAAAAAAGTGAAAATGAAGGAAATGAAAATGAAAATGAAAATGAAGGAAGGAAGGAAGGAAGGAAGAAAAAATGAAAAGGAAGGAAATGAAGAAAAGGAAGGGAGGGAGGAGGGAGAGAGGGAGGAAAAAATAAAAAGACAGGAAATGAAAAGGAAAATGAAAAGGAAGGAAAGAAGGAAGAAAGGAAGGAAGAAAAAATGAAAAGGAAGTAAATGAAAATGAAAATGAAGGAAGGAAGGAAGGAAGGAAGGAGGAAGGAAAAATGAAAAGGAAAGAAATGAAAAGGAAAAAGAAGGGAGGAGGGAGGGAGGGAGGGAAGAAAAAATGAAAAGGAAGGAAATGAAAATGAAAAGGAAGGAAGGAAGGAAGGAGGAAAAAATGAAAAGGAAGGAAATGAAAATGAAAATGAAGGAAGGAAGAAAGGAAGGAAGGAAGGACTAGCAATCACACTTGCTGTAGATTTATATCCCACTTCACAGGGCTTTACAGCCCCCTCTAAGTGGTTTAGAGAGTCAGCCTCTTGCCCCCAACAATCCGGGTCCTCGTTTTACCAACCTCGGAAGGATGGAAAAACTGAGTCAAGTGGTTGAGAAATGCTTGAGCAAGAGACTGGACTAGAAGACCTCCAGGGTGCCTTCCGGCTCCATTCTGACTGATCGATCGATCGATCGGCTGAGCTCCTCCTTCCACGTTTCTGAATTGGCTCTTGTTTATTTGCGATTGGCAATATAATATAATGCTACTTTTCTGGGTTTGACCTAAAGGCTTCCCCAGTGCTAATACGATTGCCAACTGACTCATCCTTTGCAGGGATTGCTCTACAGCTTGGTTGCAGCTCAGGAAGGGGACCGGCTGGCTTTGATGAATCTTGGCTATAAGCACTACCGAGGGATTAATCATTATCCCCAGGACCTTGAGGTCTCATATGCTTACTATAGTGACGTGGCTCTAAAGACGCCCCGTGACCAACAATCCGGAGCAGGAGATCAGGTAAAGTGGTTGTCTCTGGTAGATATTTACTCCTGGCTGATTCTTTCAATGCACTGCTAAAAGATAATCAAGTAATCCTCGACTTACGGCCGCAATTGAACCCAAAATTTCTGTGGCTAAGTGAGAAATTTGCTCAGTGAGTTTTCACCCATTTTACGACCTGGCTAGCCCCTGTTGTTAAGCGAATCACCGCAGTTCTTAAGTTAGTAATCCAGTGGTAAAGCGAATTTGAACTTTCCTTGTCAGAAGGTCACAAAAGGAGATCGCCTGATGCCCCGGGACACTGCGACCGTCATAAATATGAATCAGTGACCAAGCATCTGAATTTTGTGCCCACGGGGGATGCTGCAATGGTCATAAGTGTGAAAAATGGCCGTAAGTCACTTTTTTCAGTGCCGTTGTAATTTTGAACGGTCACTAAACAGAGTGTTGTAAGTCGAGACCACCTGTATTATGTTGCCTGGCTAGATGGCAGCACCAAACCATCTGCGATTGGTTTTGAAAAGCTAAGAAGGTTTGGACTTGGTTGGTAGCTACACTATATGTGCTTTTGTAAAAAGTCTAGTATAGATTAAAAATAGTTTAAAGGTGAGTTAAAAATATTATGAAAATACTTATATATAAAAGAAAAAGAAAGATCTGTTTACTTTTGGAAGTGTGTGTGTGTGTGTGTGTGTGTGTGTGTGTGTGTGTGTGTCCGTGTGTGTATGTATCCGTCCATCCCTGAAATTGCCAAACAGTCTCCCATATATATACACTAAAAAGTCAAACATATCCATAACAAGCCACTATTCACTTCAAGAACATTATCTGTCTGTCTGTCTGTCTGTCTATCATCTATCTATCTATCTATCTATCTATCTATCTATCTATCTATCTATCTATCTATCTATCTATCTATCTATCTATCTATCTATCATTTACAGTATCTATTATCTATCTCTATCATTATCTATCTATCTATCTATCTATCTATCTATCTATCTATCTATCTATCTATCTATCTATCTATCTATCTATCTCTATCTATAGATAATGATAGAGATAGATAATCTATCTATTTATTTATCTATCATTTACAGTATCTATTATCTATCTCTATTATCTATCTATCTATCTATCTATCTATCTATCATTTACAGTATCTATTATCTATCTCTATCATTATCTATCTATCTATCTATCTATCTATCTATCTATCTATCTATCTATCTATCTATCTATCTATCTATCTATCTATCTCTATCTATAGATAATGATAGAGATAGATAATCTATCTATTTATTTATCTATCATTTACAGTATCTATTATCTATCTCTATTATCTATCTATCTATCTATCTATCTATCTATCTATCTATCTATCTATCTATCTATCTATCTATCTATCTCATCTCTCTCTCTTTCTCTCTCTCCTTCTCTCTCTCTTTCTCTCTCCCTCCCTCCCTCCCTCTTTTTCTCTGCCTCCCTCCCTCTCTTTCTCTCACCCTCCCTCCCTCTTTCTTTCTCTCTCCCTCCCTCCTTCCCTCCCTTCCCCCTCTCTCTCCTAAAGCCCTGGAATTCCCAAACAGCCTCCCATCCAAACACTAACCAAGTATACATAATAAATAATATGCATAAGCGCACCACTGTGCCTACCGTCTCTGTATTACTGTCCTATTGTCCTCATTTATCTGTACTTTTTTGCTTACGTTATGTTTGTACAAATACCTACTATCTTGTACATGTTTGACAAATAAAATAAATAAATAAATAAATAAATAAATACATACATACATACATACAGGAAGCCACGTGCTGAAGATCAAAAGCGAGGACACTGGAAGTCCCGTGGCCACACTTCTTCTGGGGTGGGGCTGGTCTCATTTCCCCTGGAGCTTGCAGAACGAGTAGTTGCCACTTCTGTAGAAAGACGGATATTTTGCCGTGATGGATTTACGGTGTTTTCTCTCTCTTCCTCCTTTGCTTTTCAGGCCTTGGTTGAAGCAATAAGGCTTCAGGATGACGTGTTATTAAAAGCCTTGGCCAAAGAAAATGGGGACATTTTCATGTGGTTGAAACATGAAGCAGTAAGAGGAGATTCCGCCGCACAGGTAAAATGGAGTCTGTACCTTTAAAAAAAAGGATGTATTTTTTTTCTATATTGAGCTGAATTAAATGGTACTTATTGTATTTTTTGGATTATAAGACGCATCTTAGTTTTTGGGGAGGAAAATAAGAAAAAAAGATTCTGCCTATCAGCATCCATCTGGCTAGCGTCCTTAGCAAACAGCCTGGAACAGGTAATTTAGCCTTGCAAAGCTCCGTTTCAGAGGCTGTTTTTAGCCTTGCAAAGCTCCGTTTCAGAGGCTGTTTTCAGCCTTGCAAGACTCCGTTTTATACATTTCTGCAATGGTATGTGGAAATGAACTTGGAAGACAGCAGGGAGGACTGTGAAGCGGACAATCGGGCCATGTGAAAGATGTCTCAGCCAAAGGAGGAGGTGGGGGAGGGGCGGACTGGGAAACATTTCAGACGGGACCTTCCCTAGTTTTCCAGAGATTAAAAGGAAAAGGAGGGGGAAAATATTTTGACTTTTGCACTTCTGTGAATATAACCTTATAGTAAAGATAAGAGCTAAGGTGCTGCTGGTGCTGCCTTTCTTCTGGGCTACCTTTGCAGGGCTAACAATTTCCTTTTGTAACGTTTTGTCTTGCTGTAGCAACGTCTGGGACAGATGCTTTTCTGGGGCCAACAAGGAGTAGAAAAAAATCTAAGGAAAGCTGTGGAATGGTATGCAAAGGGCGCCTTAGAAAATGAAGACCCGGTCTCTTTATTCGACTATTCCATTGTGTTATTCAAGGTAAATGTTAATTTTTTTTAAAAAATGAATACTTCTGGGGGGTGTTTTCCTATTCTTTTTAAATTGTGTAATGTTATTACGAGGAAGGTGGGAATGAGGGAAAGGAAGGAAGGAAGGAAGAAGGAAGGGTAACCAAGAGGAAGGAAGGAAGGAAGGAAGGAAGGAAGGAAGGAAGGAAGGAAGGAAGGAAGGAAGGAAGGAAGGAAGGAAGGAAGGAAGGAAGGAAGGAAGGAAGGAAAAGAGAGAGGGGGAGGAAGGAAGGAAAGATGGAAGAAAGGAAAAGGGAAGGAGAAAGGAAGGAAAGGTTGAAGGAAGTAAGGAAAGAAGGAAGGAAAATAGGGAGTAAGGAAGGAAGGAGGGAAAAGGACGGAGGGAGGGAGGAAGTAAAAGAGTGGAAGGAGGGAGGGAGGATGGAAGGCAAGAAGAAAAAGAGGGAGAGAGGAAGGAAAAGAGGGAGGGAGAGAGGGAGGGAAGGAGGAAGACTTTTGCTTAAATAACAGCCTTTGATGTCCATTGCTACTGTATATATCTATTTATATCACGTTTGGTTGTTTTCTTAAAATGTTGTACGCCGCCCTGGGTCCTTAGGGAGTAGGGCGGCATAGAAGAACCTCCAAATAAATAAACAAATAAATAAATCACTTCCTGCATTCTTTCCCACTATTAATTGCTGGAATTATCCACCTTTATTCCTTTAGCAACTGTATACACGTTCTCCAATAGTTCCGAGTCCGGACTATATTATAAAATTGTAAAATTGTTTCCTCCAAGTTGAGAGGAAACACTTTAAGCCCATCTATGTCAGGAGTGAAATTCAAAATTTTTCCCTACCGGTTCTGTGGGCGTGGCTTGGTGGGCGTAGCAGGGGAAGGATACTGCAAAATCCCCATTCCCTCCCCATTCTGGAGGTAGCCAGGGGTGGAATTTGCTGGTTCTCTGAACTACCGTATTTTTCAGAGTATAAGACGCATCTCAGTTTTGGGGGAGGAAAACAAAGAAAAAAGGCCTCTGCCTCCCAGCAATTTGCCTCCCAGCAAACAGCAAATAGTACAGATGATATACACTGTTTGCTGTGTATTTCTGTGCATGTGTGTCTGACCCATAGAAATAGCAAAGAATTGAAGAAATGTACATTATGGCAGCAAATTAATGCCAGAAAGTTTTCTTAAATGTAGTCACACTAACACCTCCCAATTATTTTAATAGATCTATTCCAAACATGACTAAGTCAGGGTTTAACTCAGCTGCCTTATCTTAATACTAAACAGGACACTGTTACATTTCAGATTATACTTTTACAGATCTTTAAATTTGATGTGGCTTTCTGGAAGTATAGTTATTCTCTACTATTTAAAAGAAGATACAATAGTACTGGGCCTCTTCATTTTGTTAAGTTGTCTAGAACAATAATAAAGCAGTCTTTAAAAAATAAGTCTAATAATTTGAACATTCTATAGACATTTATAGTTATTGACTTACCTCCTTGCAGTTTCAGCAGTCCAACATTGCCAGCAGTCCACCTCCCAGCAATTTGCCTCCTTGCAGCTACCGTAGTTTCACTTTCATTTTAGCACGTGGCTGCAGCCTCTCAGCTGAGAGTCGGGAGGCAGATAATCACTTCCTTGTGCTAATCAGGCTGTGCGCTGTTTGCTGCAAGGGGGTAAATTGCTGGGAGGTAGAGGCCAAAGGGTGGGGGTGGCTGGGTGGGGCTACATTCGGTGTATAAGACACACCCAAATTTTCACCCTCTTTTTTGGGGGAAAAAGGTGCGTCTTATACTCCGAAAAATACGGTACTCAAAATTTCCGCTATCAGTTCTCCAGAACCTGTCAGAACCTGCCGAATTTCACTCCTAATCTATGTACATCTGCACATTTTCTGTTCATGGCGGATTAAAAAAAACTTCTCTGGGGTTAAAGGCAGGTTTGGGCGCCATCAGAATGCCAGGTGCCTCCTTTGCAGACCTCCGCCTGTCTCTGGTGATATGGTCAGGGTGCTGGCCGCTAATCACGTCGGCTTCTGATCACGTCAATCATGCCATCGACTGCAAAGCCGTCTTGAGGTTCTGTGCTCCATCGTTCAAAAAATGACTTACTCCTCCAAAGAATTGAGCCAAGCTTTTTTTAAAGCATTCAGCAAAACCAGCGCAAAACGAACGTTCTCCTGCAGGGTGAACTGTGGTTCAATGGGAAGAGACGTCTCTTTCCATCACCCACTTCAAAGCCGATCCTACTCTGTTTCTCTTCCGGGTGGTCCTCGTCTTATGACCACAATTGAGCCCGATATTTCTGTCGTTAAGCAAGACACTCGTTAAGCGAGTTTTGCCCCCTTTTACAAACTTCCTTGCCACAGTCGTTAAGTGAATTTGCTGCAGTTCTCAAGTTAGTAACACAATTGTTAAGTGCATCAGGTGTCCCCCTTGACTTTGCTTGTCAGTAGGTCGCCAAAGGGGGGGGGTCACATCACAGGAAACCACCTCCCCCGGGACTCGGCCACCGTCCTAAGTACATGCCAGTTGCCAAGCGTCTGAATTTCGATCACGTGACCATGGGGATGCTGCAACGGTCGTAAAACGGTGCAAAAAATGACCATAAGTCACTTTTTCCCCCGGTGCCATTGTAATTTCAAATGGTTGCTAAACAAACTGTTGTACTCCTTCCTTTGTAAACAGAAGATTTCAATTTTTGATAAAGTGCTTCTAATCCCTTTCCGATATGGAAAAAAAAGAGGCTTAAGATATTTGGAAATTATTATTATTTTCTTGTTGTTTTAGGGCCAAGGGGTGAAAAGGAACCGACGCCTGGCTTTCCAACTGATGAAAAAAGCCTCTTCAAAGGTAGACACAAGATCAGTTTTTCCTACCTAAGTGTAACACCTTGCTTTTCTCCCCTTCAAATTTCGTTTTGTTGCATACTAACCAGTACTATAGTAGTAGTAGAGCATCCGTGATGACATCCAGGCAGGTGGACAGAGCCTCTCGCCACCGTCACTTCCGGTTCACGCGAACCGGGGCGAACCGGTAGAATACCACCACTGATACTAACCTTATTAAAAGTTTGTTGCAAAATCAAAACCAGAAGCACACACCAGAGGTGGGTTCCTGCCGGTATGCTCTTACCTGTTGGTCGCCGCAGAACCAAAGAAGCTGGTGGCGTGCACGGCACGGGGCTTCCCCCGCCCGCTTTCCCCCGCCCGCCTAGATGCCGCCATTTGCGTTCTTTTGCCCTCTCTGTCACAGAATGCTTTGCGCATGCGCAGAGGGCAAAAGAATTCAAATGGCGGCGTTTAGGCGGGTGGGGGAAAGCAGGCGGGGGAAGCCCCGCGCCGCGAACGCCACCGGCTTCTTCGGTTCTGCAGCAACCAACAGGTAAGAGCGTACCGGCAGGAACCCACCTCTGGCACACACAGATGACTGATTCAGCTGGATTCATAAACTTCTTTATAAACGTAGTAACAGATGAATTTACAATACCATTAGCAGAGTTCTTCTTCAAGCAGTTACAAACAGCAGAGAACAATTAGCTTCATTTCAGCAGAGTTCAGAGTGGAAGAGTACAGAGTGGAGACTGGAGCCACACCCAGCCTTAAGCTTAAGTTTCAATTTCGATTCTCTGCACAGACTCAGAAGTGGTTAGCTCCCATTGCCTGATTCAGTTGCTATGCCTATTCATTGGCTGACCTTGTTACCATTGGCTCTCCCAGTTCATGAATATCTTAACAAACCTGTGTGGCAGTTTGTCCATCTTTACTTGATTTTTTTCTTCTCTCCTAACAGGGATTCCCCCAAGCAGTCAACGGCCTTGGCTGGTATTATCACAACTTTAAAAGAGATTATGCCAAAGCAGCCAAATATTGGCTGAAAGCCGAAGCCATGGGTAGCCCAGATGCCTCCTTCAACCTTGGGGTTTTGCATTTAGATGGACTGTATCCAGGAGCGACAGGTAGAAATCGGGTGAGTGTGAACTTTGCACTGTCCCATTGTAAACCAGCATTCTGTAAACCAGCATTCCCCCAACCTTTTGGGCACCAGGGACTGGTTCCTTGGAGAGAGATTTATTCACCTTCCGACAAGCAAAGTCAACGGGAAAGCCAGACTCACTTAACAACCATGACTAACTACAGCAGTCATAAAACAGGACAAAATTCACTTAACAAATGTCTCACTTTTAGACAAGAAAAACAAAATGCACAGGTACAGTATATGTGGTACCTTGCTCAACAGTAGTAACTGTGAGAGGGATCCTGGAGTCCTAGTGGACAACCATTTAAATATGAGCCAGCAGTGTGCAGCAGCTGCCAAAAAAGCCAACACAGTCCTAGGCTGCATTAACAGAGGGATAGAATCAAGATCACGCGAAGTGTTAATACCACTTTATAATGCCTTGGTAAGGCCACACTTGGAATACTGCATTCAGTTTTGGTCGCCACGATGTAAAAAAGATGTTGAGACTCTAGAAAGAGTGCAGAGAAGAGCAACAAAGATGATTTGGGGACTGGAGGCTAAAACATATGAAGAATGGTTGCATTCTTCTTCTACTGGTTGCAGGAATTCGAGATGTCTAGTTTAATGAAAAGAAGGACCAGGGGAGACATGATAGCAGTGTTCCAATATCTCAGGGGTTGCCACAAAGAAGAGGGAGTCAAACTATTCTTCAAAGCACCTGAGGGCAGGACAAGAAGCAACAGGTGGAAACTAATCAAGGAGAGAAGCAACTTAGAACTAAGGAGAAATTTCCTAACAGTTAGAACAATTAATCCGTGGAACAGCTTCCCTCCAGAAGTTGTGAATGCTCCAACACTGGAAGTTTTTAAGAAGATGTTGGATAACCATTTTTCTGAAGTGGTGTAGGGTTTCCTGCCTAAGCAGGGGGTTGGACTAGAAGACCTCCAAGGTCCCTTCCAACTCTGTTATTCTATTCTATTCTATTCTATTCTATTCTATTCTATTCTATTCTATTCTATTCTATACTTAGCAACAGAAATTTTGAGCTCAATTGCGGTCGCGATTGGAGGACTACCTACACTTAAATTATAAATGTGTTTCATGGCAGCTAGTAACTTGTGTTAAACTATTTTGGTTTTTTTTTAAAACAATGTAGATGGAAGTTACACATACCTGTCTAATATCTTTTATTTTCCCCCCTTTGGCAGACTGCTGCTGCTGGCTATTTCTATAAAGCAGCAGAAAAAGGTCACACGGAAGGGACTTTGCACTGCTCCCAGTTCTACATTACAGGAAATCTACCAAGCTTTCCCAGGGATCCGGAAAAGGCAGTACTGTAAGTAAGGAGAAACGATTGCAAAAATATTACTTAACATAATATATGTAATAACAGAGTTGGAAGGGACCTTGGAGGTCTTCTAGTCCAACCCCCTGCTTAGGCAGGAAACCCTACACCACTTCAGACAAATGGTTCTCTGATCTCTTCTTAAAAACTTCCAGTGTTGGAGCATTTACAACTTTGGAGGCAAGCTGTTCCACGGATTAATTGTTCTAACTGTCAGGAAATTTCTCCTCAGTTCTAAGTTGCTTCATTCCTTGTTTAGTTTCCACCCATTGCTTCTTGTTCTACCCTCAGGTGCTTTGGAGAATATTTGACTCCCTCTTTTTTGTGGCAACCCCTGAGATATTGGAAGACTGCTATCATGTCTCCCCTGGTCCTTCTTTTCATTAAACTAGACATACCCAGTTCCTGCAACCGTTCTTCGTATGTTTTAGCCTCCAACCCCCTGATCATCTTTGTTGCTTTTCTCTGCACTCTTTCTAGAGTCTCCACATCCTTTTTACACCGTGGCCCTAATTTGGTTGATCCTAATCTGTAGTAGGTGGTTAGTATGGTAGACTTGCATGCAGCCTTCCTAACTGGGATTCCAGGCTAGCTAGGGATTGTCATAAACTCTGCAGGAGCTCTTGGTGATAAATAAGCCAATAAATAAGCATCCCTCTTTTGAACTTCACACTCTATACAGCGTTAGCACTGGTAGGAATTCTCACATCCCATGATTTCTCCTCCGCCTCCTCCTCCTCCACCACCACCACCACCACCACCACCTCCTCCTCCTCCTCTTATTTCTGGCACTGACGATGTTACCTCCTCATCTTTCCAATGGTATGTTGGAATGATCTTGTCAGTCATCCTCCTCACATAACCACATGTATCATCAATTTAATTTCCCACCAGGAATGCCTGACTTAGCATCTTTTCCATGTTGGCATCAGCAATTAGATAGATAGATAGATAGATAGATAGATAGATAGATAGATAGATAGATAGATAGATAGATAGATAGATAGATAGATAGGTAGGTAGGTAGGTAGGTAGGTAGGTAGGTAGGTAGGTAGGTAGGTAGGCAGGCAGGCAGGCAGGCAGGCAGGCAGGCAGGCAGGCAGGTAGATAGATAGATAGATAGATAGATAGATAGATAGATAGATAGATAGATAGATAGATAGATAGATAGATAGATGATAGTTAGATAGATAGATAGATAGATAGATAGATAGATAGATAGATAGATAGATAGATAGATAGATGATAGTTAGATAGTTAGATAGATAGATAGATAGATAGATAGATAGATAGATAGATAGATAGATAGATAGATAGATAGATGATAGATAGATGATAGATAGGATAGATAGATAGATGATAGATAGATGATAGATAGATAGATAGATAGATAGATAGATAGATAGATAGATAGATAGATGATAGATAGGTAGATAGATAGATAGATAGATAGATAGATAGATAGATAGATAGATAGATGATAGATAGATAGATAGATAGATAGATAGATAGATAGATAGATAGATAGATAGATAGATAGATGATAGATAGATAATAGATAGTTATAGATAGATAGTTATAGATAGATGATAGATAATAGATAGATATAGATAGAGAGCGAGATAGTTGATAGCTGTTAGAGAGACATTAGAGTATAGTAGAAGATAGAGAACAATCCATCCATCCATCATCTCACCAGGTAGAGGCACTGCTGCCTCTTAAGAGGCGATTTTCCCACGTCCTACCCATTGTTTAGTTTAGTTTACTTTATTGTCATCGCACCTCATACAACAAAATTAAATGCCACCTTCAGTGTACATTGTAACTATAAAAATAAAACACCAACACACCTCCTTCTCATTCTATGCAATTGAATTGAAAACCCCTGATATTGCATTAATATTGCACTATACAGTAGAATTCAACATAGTTACTGCCCTGGGATAGAAGCTGTTTTTCAGCCTATTTGTCCTTGTTTTTATTATCCTGTACCGGCTGCCAGATGGTAATAGTTCAAAAAAAAAAGGGTGCCCAGGATAAGATGGATCTTTAAGAATGTTTTAAACTTTCTTAAGTCAGCGGGAGCTATCAAGCTCTTTCCAAGAAGGGAGGGGGCAACCAATGATCCTCTGGGCAATGACATTGACCCTCTGGAGTCCTGTCCCATCTGCCACTGTGCAATTGGCAAACCAGACACAGGTGCAGTAAGTTAAAATACTCTCTACGGTGCAGCGGTAGAAGGTCACCAGCAGTTTTTCATTGGGGCATCCAAGCTAAAGGACGGACGGACTTTATTCAGACATAATGGCGCTTCCCTTGTTTAATCTTCCTCCTTCCATTTGTAGCTGGGCAAAATACGTGGCAGAGAAGAATGGCTATTTAGGCCACGTCATCCAGAAGGCACTCAAAGCGTACCTGGAATTGTATTGGTAAGTTTGTTGTGGATTTTGACACCTGGAAAACGTGTTTTAATTAACATTGTGAGTTGTGTTCTCAGTTCCTCATCTTACAGGTAAGTTCTCAACTTACAACAGTTCCTTTAGTGACCGTTCGAAGTTACGGCGGGCACTGAGCACAAGTGACTCATGGCCATTTTTCACCCTTGCAGCATTCCCATGGTCACGTGATCAAAATTCAGACGCTCGACGACTGATTCATATTTATGACGGTTGCAATGTCCCCCGGGGGTCATGTGATGTAAACATGGCAACCTTCGGATGAGCAAAATCATTGGGGAAGCCACTGAGTCACTGAACAACCGTGTCACTAGCTGAACAACTGCATTGATTCACTTAACGACGGTGGCAAGAAAGGCGGTAAAAGGAGGAAAAATTCACTGAAGAAATGTCTCACTTAGCAACAGAAATTTTGGGCTCAGTTGTGGTCCTAAGTCGAGGACTACCTGTATTACCTTGTTTCCCCCAAAATAAGACCCTGTCTTATATTTTTTTGAACCCTGAAATAAGCGCTTGGTCTTATTGCCATGCACTCAAAAGCCCGATTGGGCTTATTATCGGGGATGTCTTATTTTTGGGGGAAACAGGGTATGTATTAATTTAAAGCTGCATTTTTCATCTTTTTTTAAAAAAAAATTATTTTTGAGCTTTCCCCCCACTTCCTTATACCCCTGGAAATGCTTTATAGCGCACTCATTTCAACCCTGTGAAGATCTTTTAATTATCTGGGCTGTATTGATGGAAAGGCAATATTTCCAACATTGTCTGAAGTTTCTTTATTTTAGTTTAATTGTGTTTTTTTTTCTCTTCTCTTTGATTTTAGGAATGAAGCTCTACTGTATTATATCCTTTCTGCGGAGACAGGAATTGAGGTATCGCAGACAAATTTAGCACATCTCTGTGAAGAGAAACCGGTGAGTATTTTCCCCCATTACTGCTTATTCTTCTTTCTCTTCTCCTCCTCCTCCTTTCTCCTCCTTCTTCTCTTTTTCCTCCTTCTTCTCTTTCTCCTCCTCCTTCTTTTTCTCCTCCTCCTTTTTCCTCCTTCTCTTTCTCATCTTCCTCCTCCTTTTTCTCCTCCTCCTTTTTCTTTTCCTCCTCCTCCTCCTCCTCCTTTTTCTCTTCCTTCTTCTTTGTCCTCCTCCTCCTTTGTCCTCCTCCTCCTTTGTCCTCCTCCTCCTTTGTCCTCCTCCTTCTTTTTCTCCTCCTCCTCTTTTTTCCTCCTTCTCTTTCTCTTCGTTCTCCTCCTCCTCCTTTTTCTCTTCCTTCTTCTTTGTCCTCCTCCTCCTTTGTCCTCCTCCTCCTTTGTCCTCCTTCTTTTTCTCCTCCTCCTCTTCTTTCCTCCTCTTTCTCCTTCTCCTTCTCCTTCTCATTCTCTTCCTCCTCCTCCTTCTTTTTCTCCTCCTCCTCCTCCTCCTCCTCCTCCTTTTTCTCTTCCTTCTTCTTTGTCCTCCACCTCCTTTCTCCTCCTCCTCCTTTCTCCTCCTCCTCCTTTTTCTCTTCCTTCTTCTTTGTCCTCCTCTTTTCTCCTCCTCCTCTTCCTCCTCCTCCTTCTTTTTCTCCTCCTCCTCTTTTTTCCTCCTCTTTCTTCTTCTCCTTCTCCTCCTCCTTCTTCTTTTTCTCCTCCTCCTCCTCCTCTTTCTCCTCCTCCTCTTCCTCCTCCCCCCAAGTCATTTTTTTCCCATTATGCTTCCCAGAACTTGACAAAAAGATACTTCGCCACCGACTGCATTTGGAAGTACTATAACTTCTCCATTTCTCAAAGCAACGCTCCCTCATTCGGTATGTATACCAGCAGATTAAAAAATAATGCCCTGTGAATATTGTGGAGTCATGGAATATAATCTTGGGTGGTGGTGGTGTTTGTGCGTCACCCAGCATCAAATAAGAAGCATTATTGCTTCTGATTAAAAGCATTTGGTGCTGAAGTTCTAGGCATCGGTTTTTAAATCCTAATCTGTTAAGTTAAATATAACAAACAAAAACACACTTCCCAAGCTTTAACACAGGTCTTTCTTTCCATAGCTTACTTGAAAGTAGGAGATTTTTACTACTATGGCTATCAGAACCAGAGCAGGAACTTGGATATGTCAGCCCGAATGTATGCACAAGCAGCATTGAGGGAAGATGCACAGGTGAGTAGCAGGTGGTCAGCATATCAAATGTGAAATCTTCAAAAACGGCATGAGGCTATGTTCAAGCTTCCCCATAAATGGAGCAGACAGTCTCTTAGAATCACACCAAACCCAGATTATTATTATTATTATTATTATTATTATTATTATTATTATTATTATTATTATTATTATTATTATTATTATTAGTAGTAGTAGTAGTAGTAGTAGTAGTAGTAGTAGTAGTAGCAGTAGTAGTAGTAGTAGTAGTAGTATTAGTATTAGTATTATTAGTATTGTTAGTATTAGTATTAGTATTATTAGTATTAGTATTAGTGTTAGTATTGTTAGTATTGTTAGTATTGTTAGTATTAGTATTAGTATTAGTATTAGTAGTATTATTAGTATTAGTATTAGTATTATTAGTATTATTAGTATTATTAGTATTATTAGTATTATTAGTATTAGTATTAGTATTATTAATATTATTAGTATTATTAGTATTAGTATTATTAGTATTATTAGTATTAGTATTAGTATTATTAATATTATTAGTATTATTAGTATTATTAGTATTATTAGTATTATTCGCATTTGTATGCTGCCCACTCCACAGAGACTCTGGGCAGCTCACAACAATAAGAAATCTACATGCAAATAATAAATATACAAAAAACATTAAAAACAATAATTAATAAAAACATTAAAAATGTTAAAAAACAACAATTTAAAAACCCCATACAATTAATTCATTCATGGGGCCAAGAGTACTCAATGTTATATTGAAATCATTGGCCCCAGGCCTGTCGACAAAGCCATGTTTTAACTGCTTTTCTGAAGGCTGGCAGGGTGGGAATTATGCGGATCTCGGGGGGGGGGGTAGTGTATTCCAGAGAGCCGGTGCTGCCACAGAGAAGGCCCTCGTTCGTGGGCCCGCCAGCCGACATTGTTTGGCTGACGGGACCACCAGCAGACCAACTCTGTGGGC
Organism: Diadophis punctatus similis; assembly: GCA_023053685.1. Taxonomy (NCBI): domain Eukaryota; kingdom Metazoa; phylum Chordata; class Lepidosauria; order Squamata; family Dipsadidae; genus Diadophis; species Diadophis punctatus. The sequence continues at coordinate 127,197 of JALIGW010000068.1, forward strand.
TCTAATCGGTCTTAGGGAGGTATGTTGGAGAAGGCGTTCTCAGAGGTAGACTGGTCCTAAGCCATGTAGGGCTTTAAAGGTGATCACCAACACCTTGAATTGCGCTCGGAGACCTATGGGCAGCCAGTGCAGTTCGCAAAGGATGGGTGTCACATGGGTGTACCTAAGGATTCAGTCACCCAGTCCCGGTTCCAAGTTATGACTCTGTAACTGTCTGGTTTGGCACAGCAACCAAACAGGACAGACACAGACTCCAACAGATAGTTGGTACTGCAGAAAAAACCATCGCAACCAGCCTGCCTTCCATTGAAGACCTCGCTATACTGCACGAGCCAGAAAGGGGGCTGAGAAAATATCTACAGACCCCTCGCATTCTGGGTGTAAACTCTTTCAGCTTCTCCCCTCAGGACGCCGCTATAGGGCATTGCACACCAAAACAACTAGACACAAGGGCAGTGTTCTGCCCCAGCTAAGAACGTAACGCCACACCCAATTTGTACGAACTTATTTAATCCAATAATCACTACTAATAAACGTCTTAGCAGTGAATATGCACACAGCAATCTACAAGCAGTCTTTTCTTGCAAGCAACCAGCTGCTAATTACTCTTCATTAACAGCTGGTATCCGTTCAAAGAGTCTTAAAGCAAAGAACAACAATTAGGTCTTGATATCTTAAGAAACTTCAGAGAGTTGGCAAAATGCCTAGAGATAGTCCTTGATAACAAAGCCGAAGCAGGGAAACAAATCAGAAGTTTTTCAGACACGAAAACACACGATGACCAGATGGATTTCCAAACGTTGTTTCCTGCAGCTTTTCAGCTGCCTCTGATGTCCTTAAGTAGACTAGGGGAGTGGCCAATTAGCCCCAAGTCTTACTCCCGAGGAGATCTCCTCCGGAGTAACCATTCCTGTCTCTTAGCAGCTCTGTGAGCTCTTGCATTCAGAAGAGGAGAAACCTCTTCTTCCTCATCACTGCTATGAGGTGCTGGAGGTTCCGAAGGCCCTGGCTAAACCTCTTCCTCTGACACCGAGTCCTCACCAGCCTCCTCACTGTCCGACTCGGGTGTCAGCTGCACAGGCCGCCGGCGCAACACCAAGTTGGTCTCCTCTCTAACGGGATCCGCTATCAGCTGTACGGGCTGCTGGCGGGCCACAACAGGCAGCTTTTTTCCACGTGCCAACACACTGCTAAACAACTATTTCCCACAACACTGTCTTATGCCCTTGGGAGGTCAAACCACATAGACAGGCTGGGTTACTATTATTCTTTCCATCTTTCCTATTACCTATTTCCTTAGCTTCTTCACTTGTTGTTTCTTATGATTTATGTTGATTGCTTTTATTTGGTATCCTATGACTATCCCTGAGTGTTGTATCTTATAATTCATGATGACTGTATTTTATGATTGAGTGGTGCGGTGGCATAGAAGTGGACCTCTCGCCTCACAATCAGGAGGCTGTGAGTTCGATCCTAGGTAGAGGCAGATATTTCTCTCTCTGGGCACGTTGAAATTATATCCGCTGAATATAACTCCACATTGGCAACAGGAAGGGCATCCGGCCAGTAAACACTCAACTCCATTCAGTTGCCCAGACTCCACCCCGCAAGGGATTTGGGGGTCATTAAAGAGACAATGATGATTGTATTTTATGATTATGATCATGATTTATCACTTGGTGCTTGTATGTACCCTGAGAGCTTCTGCATTGGAGGCAAATTCCTTGTTTGTGTCCAATCACACTTGGCCAATAAATCTATTCTATTCTATTCTATTCTATTCTATTCTATTCTATTCTATTCTATTCTATTCTATTCTATTCTATTCTATTCTATTCTATTCTATTTTCTGATATTATTCTATTCTATATTCCGATATTCCGATATTCCGATATTCTATTTCTATTCTATTCTATTCTATTCTATTCTATTCTATTCTATTCTATTCTATTCTATTCTATTTTATCCTATTATTATTTTATTTTCTGATATTATTCTATTATATATTCCGATATTATTCTATTTCTTTTCTTTTTTTCTTTTCTTTTTTTTCTATTCTATTCTATTCTATTCTATTTTATCCTATTATTATTTTATTTTCTGATATTATTCTATTATATATTCCGATATTATTCTATTTCTTTTCTTTTCTTTTCTTTTCTTTTCTTTTCTTTTCTTTTCTTTTCTTTTCTCTTTTCTTTTCTTATTTTCTTTTCTGATATTATTCTATTCTATATTCCGATATTATTCTATTTCTTTTCTTTTCTTTTTTCTTTTATTTCTATTCTATTCTATTCTATTCTATTCTATTCTATTCTATTCTATTCTATTCTATTCTATTCTTTTCTGATATTATTCTATTCTATTCTATTCTATTCTATTCTATTCTATTCTATTCTATTCTATTCTATTCTATTCTATTCTATTCCATTCCATTCCATTCCATTCCATTCTATTAATTTTCTGCAGGAATATTCCCAGCAAGACTGTCCAACTAACCATCATTTTATTTCTTCCAGGGATTCTTCAATTTGGCTCTTCTTCTGGAAGAAGGTTATTCTATTCCAAGTTACATTTTAGATCATTTAGAAATTGACAGCACTGTCCACTCCAGAAATATGTCCCTCCGTCAAGAGCTTTACGAAAGGTAGGCCTGTTCTTTTTTCTTTTTCTTTCTTTTTTTTGACAGATGCTGAAGTCGGAGTTGAAGATTTAGAGGGGCGCCTGTGGAGCATTAGTCAAAAACGAGTTGTGGAAACGAAGCCTTCGATTCTTCTTCTGCACCAACGCTTGAAAGAAACGGGCCTTTTATTTATTTTTTGTAAACACGGCAGAGGTTGCAACAAAGACAGGAGCAGCTTTGACCAAAGTCTCAGTGATTATTCTGAGGCCTCGTTTAAAAAAAAAAAAGAGATGAGGTGAATTCCGATTCAAAAATGCTGACAATTGTCACTTTCGGTTGAAGTGAGCAAGTGAGCAAGACATCCGTTTTGCAACAGGGCAACCTTTCAAAGGAGATCAGATGCTTGAACTACAATTAGGGTCAAGCCGGGCTGGCGTGAAAAAGTTTTTGGGGTTTTAAGATTTTACCAAATTTTACCAAATTTTAATTATATTGTCTTAAATCAGGGCCACATCTAATATTTTCTTTTAAATGTATATATATTTTAATGTTTATATTGTATTTTTACTTGGCTGTTCACCGCCCTGAGTCCCCGGAGAAGGGCGGTATATAAATTTAACTATAAATAAATAAATAAAATAAAATAAATAAGGAACGTCTCCCTGGGATAAGGAGAGAGTTTTGAGATAACCCATAGGTACTCTGCGCAGATGCTTCTTGTAAGTAGGCTGGAGGAACCAATGTTTTGCTGTCAGCTTATGAGCTGAGTAGCTGGGAGTCAATTTCAAAAAATCAGAGTTGGAAGGGACCTTGGAGGTCTTCTAGTCTAACCCCTTGCTCAGGCAGGAGACTCTATACCATTTCAGACAAATGGTTGTCCAATCTCTTCTTAAAAACTTCCGGTGTTGGAACACCCACAACTTCTGGAGGCAAGTCATTCCACCGGTTGATTGCCCTCACTGTTGGGAAATTTCTCCTTAATTCCAGGTTGCTTCTCTCCTCGATTAGTTTCCATCCATTGCTTCTTGTCTTGTCTTCTGGTGCTTTGGGAAATAGGTTGACCCCCTCTTCTTTGTGGCAGCCCCTCAAATAGTGGCGATCAAGGAAGAAACCATCTATGCTCATGGTCCTCAATGCAGCCTTTTTTTTATTATTCAAAAAGTTTTATTAGTACAAAGTACAAACATTTTTCTCTTTTCTCCCCCCCTTCCCCCCCTTCCCCCCAGACCCCTCCCCACCCCCCCTTCCCCTCCCCCCCCCCTCACCACCACCCCCGACTTCCCAGAAAAAGCACAGGGTATAGTATTCAATAAACATAAAATTAAAATATACTAACAGATTATTAATTTCAAAATTTCTCTAGTTCTTTAACTCCTTGTTACTCAAAACCTTTTAAACATAATCTAAAAATTAAACATATCTCACTATTAGACTATTTGTATCTTCTTAATCTGATACTTTTTTTGAATATAATCAGTCCATCTACTCCATTCCAATATATATCTCTCATATATCTTATATATATGAGCCGAGGTGGCGCAGTGGTTAAAAGCAGCACTGCAACCTACTTCAGCTGACTGCTAGTTCAGCAGTTCAGCTGTTCAAATCTCACCGGCTCAAGGTTGACTCAGCCTTCCATCCTTCTGAGGTCGGTAAAATGAGGACCCAGATTGTTGGGGGCAATATGCTGAACTCTGTAAACCGCTTAGAGAGGGCTGTAAAGCACTATGAAGCGGGATATAAGTAAAGTGCTATTGCTATTTGAATGGTCTTTGAGATATGATGAGATTTTTGCCATTTCAGCCAGATGTACAACTTTTAATGTCCATTCCTCGATAGTAGGAATATCTTCCTTCTTCCAATACTGTGCCACCAGCAACCTGGCAGCTGTTATTAAATTCAAAACCAATTTAGTCTCTATTACAGTACAATCCGTAATTATTCCCATGCAGCCTTTTTTAAGGAGACAAAAATCAAACCTCATTCCTTAACCATTTGGAATTTTATTTGTTGCTTTGGAAATATTACAACCCTTCAAAACAGCAAGTATTACTGCAATCACTCGGCGAGTGGTTTTCTTGGGGGGAAAAAAGAATTTTAAATACAATTGTTAAAACTCGGGGAAAAACATGACTTTTTAAATTAAACAGCAAAAGTGTGCTTAAAATACAGATTTTGGACCGTTGACAATGAATTAAGGGCCCAAGTGGAACTAGAATTATAATTTTAAATTAATTAGAAGAATGCCTCCTTTGGGAAACTGTGGCTGGTTTTGTTTAAGTGAAAAAGAAATAGGATGGGACTTTGAGGATTGGAGACTAGAGGGAGCTAGAGGATAATAAAGAGTATAATTGAACAAACAATGGAGCAAAATATTTAACAGCGAGTTTTCTATGGATAGTTTTGAAAACCAGTCTTCAAAACTATACGACATGATGGATAGATGGAGCGTTAAGGAAATTGCAGAAGGGGAATAAGACATTCCGGATAAGTTTGGAAATTAATTTGAAAGTGGATATAAATATGACAAGCCATGAGAAGGATATGGAAAAAGATCTATTGGACCTACAAATGAACTAGTCCGATGTTTCATTTGCCTAAAAGAGATACACCACTACTAAATCAGAAAAAAAAGAGAGATAGATAACTTTTTTCTTATTGGACGTACAAATGAAATCTTAGCGTTCTCAAAGATTAAAAAAAAGATGTCAAGAAACCAAACTCTGGGACTTTAATTGAAGGAGTTAAAAATCAAGATAGTTAAAAGTAGAGAGGAAAGACATACAGGGTTCACTTATTCAATCAAGGTTAAGATAGTTAAATCTGGTAACCCTCTCTTCTCTTCTCTTCTCTTCTCTTCTCTTCTCTTCTCTTCTCTTCTCTTCTCTTCTCTTCTCTTCTCTTCTCTTCTCTTCTCTCCTCTCCTCTCCTCTCCTCTCTATCTCTCCTCTCCTCTCTTCTCCTCTCCATCTCTCCTCTCCCCTCCCCTCTTTGTCTCTCCTCTCCTCTCTATCTCTCCTCTCTATCTTTTCTCCTCTCCTCTCCTCTCTTCTCTTTGTCTCTTCTCTCCTCTCCCCTCCCCTCCCCTCTTTGTCTCTCCTCTCCTCTCTATCTCTCCTCTCTATCTCTTCTCCTCTCCTCACCTCTCCTCTCTCCTCTTTGTCTCTTCTCTCCTCGCCTCTTCCCTCCCCTCCCCTCCCCTCTCCTCTTTGTCTCTCCTCTCCTCTTTATCTCTCCTCTTTATCTCTCCTTTCCTCTCCTTCCCTTCAGTCCCTATTTGGTATCCTATCCTATGACTATCCCTGAGTGTTGCATCTTATGACTTATGATGATTGTATTTTATTGTTATGATCGTGATTTATCCCTTGTTGCTTGCATGTACACTGAGAGCTTCTGCACCAGAGACAAATTCCTTGTGTGTGTTCAATCAAACTTAGCCAATAAAGAATTCTATAAAGCCTAAAGCTTACATATTATTGAACTTTTTTTTTAATACGCTACATAATGTTCTTTCACAGATGCTGGAATTACAGCAACCAAGACTCTGTCAGCCCATGCACGTTAGCCTTGCTTTATCTACGGCTGAGGATTTTGTCCGACAACATTTTGCATTCCGATCTGGTGCGTACTCGTCCATTGCCCTTTGAGTAAATGCTGGAGATTTTGTGGCTCTAATATCAACTTCTGCTTTGTTGCAGATCTATTATTTGGGCTGCTTATCTCCCTATTTGTTGGCTGCTTTCGTCATTTGGCGTTTCTGGTTTCTTTCAGGTAATTATTTACAATAGAAATAGCAATAGTATTTAAACTTATATACCGCTTTACTGTGCTTTACAGCCATCTCTAAGCAGTTTATAGAGTCAGCCTCTTACCCCCAACAACCTGGGTCCTCATTTTACCGAACTCGGAAGGATGGAAGGCTGAGTCAACCTTGAGCCGGTCAGGATCGAACTGCTGGCAGTCGGCAGAGTTAGCCTGCAATGTTGCATTCTAACCACAAGGAAGGAAGGGAGGGAGGGAGGGAGGGAGGGAGGGAGGGAAGGAAGGAAGGGAGGGAGGGAGGGAGGGAGGGAGGGAGGGAGGACTAGCAATAACACTTAGATATATACCGCTTCACAGTACTTTTACAGCCCTCTCTAAGCGGTTTACAGAGTCAGCCTCTTGCCCCCAACAATCTGGGTACAAAGTAAAATGCCGAAGCAATTACAGGTGGTCCTCAACTTATGACAGTTCATTTAGTGATGATTCGGAGTTACAATATCGCTGCAAAAAGTGACATGGCCATTTTTCACACTTACGACAGTTGTCCCATGGTCCGATGATTTAATTTGGATGCTTGACAATTGACTCACATTTATGACGGTCGCAGTGTCCCTGGGTCACGGGATCCCCTCTTGCGACCTTCTGTCAAGCAAAGTCCATGGAGAAGCCAGATTCACTTAACGACCATGTTACTAACTTAACAACTGCCGTGTTCCCTTTCACAAAAGTGGCAAGACAAGTCGTAAAATGGGGCAAAACTCACTTAACAAATTTCTCACTTAACCACGTAAATTTGGGGCTCAGTTGGTGGTCGCAAGTCGAGGATGACCTGTATAGCTTTCAGAGGCTGTATTTCCTGTCAGTATGTAAATATGAAACTGTAAATTCTTGTAAATATAAAAGTGAAATACATTTCCTTGTTGGTTAGAGAGGGGCATATGCCACAAATAAGCAAATCCATCTTCAAATTGGATGGGTTTTCCCCACCCAAAAGAAAGTCCAAGTCCCTGCCCCAGCACCCACATGTCCATCACATGGTCCAATCAATGCACCATCCCAACTGGAGATGCCTCCCAGGAACACCCCTCCAGGTGCAGGGCAGAGTGACCTTGACTCTCAAAGAAAAGAATGTTATTTTGACTACATATCTCCCAGGGGTGGGTTCTAACTTACCTCGCTGCCGGTTTGCTTCCTCACACGCCGCGTGGCCACGCCTCATGGGCACGTGGCAAAAAATCCGAACCCTCCCCATAAGCCCAAAACAAGATGGCGATGCATGTGCAGTGCCGGAAACTCAGCTTCTGCACATACTCAGAAGAAATTTTTTTAAAAAAAATTCAAAAAAAAAATTTAAAAAAAAATTTAAAAAAATTAAAAAAAAAAGAGATGGCGGTGCCCATGGACCAGCACTGACTGAAACAGTTCCGTGACGTCATTGTGATGTCACCAGCGGGTTGCTACCGGTTCGGATGAACCGGTCCGAACCGGGAGGAACCCACCTCTGATATCTCCCTAGCTCCATGCAATCCCCCTCCCAGTTTCCCACACTGCTAAATGTGGCAGGCCTGAAGATCCAAGGCCCAAGATGGTTTCCAGGCCTGACACTTTATGGGGGTTTTTTTCGGTGTGTGTGTGTGGAACACCTATTTTCTGTCTTGCTGTATGAGCTGTCTCTCCTTTTTAAAAAAAATTTACACCGCACCCGCAAATTATGTCTCTCTTGAAAGGGAGGTTGGAATGACAGAAGGCTACCCATATTTTGTTCTGGTCTAAAGAACCACAGCCCTGGCTTGGTATCCAGCCCTGATTATTAAGAGAAAAGACACGAGGATATCACCAACTGGTTTAAGCCTGTTTTTTTAAGGCACTTGCAGACTCAAGCATTCCATGAGGTTAAAAAATGAGGGAGATTAATAGTAGATCATTAACAAGGCCAGCTAATGGGTAGCGAGAGGAGATAATGCCCTTTGCAGGTTTCTTTCTCTCTCTCTCTCTTTGTCCTTTCACCTTTGGAGAGCACCTGAATAACCACGGGGTTGAGCTGATAACTTGACAGCGTAAGGTTAAAGTTATCTCTTTTGAAGGAAGCCCCGTTCCGACGGAGATAATTCACTCCAGAGAGCATGGAAATGTTAGCAGACAGGATCTTTAATTGTTCCCCGTTGCATATATGAAATTTAACAGGGTGTGTGATTCTGTGATTGATCAAGTTATGGTCGGGGAGGCTTGTAGAAGAAAGACAAGATAGAAAATTCACAAACAAAAGAAACACCAATCGGTCCATCCATCCATCCATCCATCCATCCATCCATCCATCTATCCATCCATCCACAAACTTAATTCCTAATGCTTCATAAGACGAAACGACCAGATACGATTAAAGATTACCCTGAAAATCGATGTCAATAGTAGCTCACTTTCTTTAAAGCTGATCTCACATTTCGCAGCCTGCTCGGTTAGAACTTTAGAATAACTTTATTGTCACTTTGAAGGGGCCCCCGATCGGCATACGTGAAAATGAAATTTCGTGGCACACATCTCTGCGACCGTCGTAAATATGAATCGCTTGCGAGGGATCCAACTTTTGATTATGTAACCAGGGGGAATGCTGTAACAGTTGTAAGTGAGAAAAAACTTAGAGAGTCCTGAGTATCTTTTTGGTGCAATTGTAACTTGGAACGGCGACTAAACAAATGTGCCGTATTTTTCGGATTATAAGACGCACCGGTGTATAAGACGCACCAAGATTTCGAAGAGGTAAGTAAGGGAAAAAAAAGGTTTTGCCCTCCCACAGCCCCCAGGAGCACTCTGCAGACCTCCCAAACCCTATGCGCACCCGTTTTTGTGAAAAATGGGCCGTTTTGGGGGCATTTTTGACAAAAACAGGGGCGCTTTTGCCCTTCCCCAGCCCCCAGGACCCCCCAAACCCTCTGCGCACCCATTTTTGCATAGGGTGGGGCATCGGGAGGTATTCAGTGTATAAGACACACCAACATTTCCAACAGGGGCGGGTTGCTCTCTTACCTCGCTACCGGTGCGCTGTGCGCGCATCGCCACGTTTCATGCATGTGCACGCTCACTACACGCGCGTGCCCCCTCACGCGATTTTGCTTCCACGCATGCACAGGAAGCAAAAATCACTTAAATCTTGTGAGGGGACGCGCACGCATGCGATTTCGACAATTTTTTGCTCCTGCGCATGCGCGGAAGCAAAAAATTGCCGAAAAATTCTGAAAAAAAGATGGCGACATGCAACGGACCAATGAAGATGGCACCAGAGCCGTCGCGTGCAAATTGCGTAATCTGCTGGTCGCTACCAGTGCGGCAGAGTCGACCGCACCGGTAGGAACTGATTTCCACCCTCTTTTGGGGGGAAAAGTGCATCTTATACTCTGAAAAATACAGTAAGTCAAGGACTTGTACAGCTTTTCTTGAACTTGTGTCCACAATAAAGAATTCATTTCATTCCTCTTTGGATGTGTTGTGCAGCGGTCACTCATCTGGATAATTCACGGGTGGCTGAAGGAGGACCGCTTCCTAGCGATGAAGACCCAAACCAGAGGAGGTCAGCAGAACACGAAGCATCTCCTGACCCAAATGGCTTTGAGGACGATTCAATCAACCCCCAACATTCCTGTTCCAGAAGCTGAAAACGCGTGGGAGAGTCGCCTTCAGAAGGAAAACATCTTCCTTTTCCAAAGCGGTTGCAAAATGTCCCCTTTTCTCTTTTGATTTCTTTTGAGAGCCTGCTGAAGGAGCATGCATGACCCTACAGGAAGTCAACAGCCTTCGAAATCAAGAGGAAGTAAAGGGATGGGGAGGAGTAAGAAGATCATGCTTGCAAAGCATGTTGAACGTTTTCTAATTTACTTTATAGCGCCTCCTTGTTATTATTAAAAAGGACCTTATGCCGCAACTTCAACCACTTTTGAACGAGGATGAGACCATTCTTCTAAGCCCCCCCCCGCTTATTCCTCAATTTGGGTGCATGCAGGACTTCATTGCTTACATCTGTCTTCAGTTGGTGATCAAATAAAGACCCTAATTTGTTTTATATAATTTTAAAAAAGAAAAAGGCCCATGTGTCTATGGAGGTTCTCAGTCATCCAGGTCATGGTTGTCCCAAAGGTGCTTTTTCAAGAGGCAACTGGACTTTCTTGGTTTTTCTTTGAAGATGTTTCGCTTCTCATCCAAGAAACAACTTCTTCCTCTTCCTCTTCCTCTTCCTCTTCCTCTTCTTCCTCCTCCTCCTCCTCCTTCTCCTTCTCCTTTCTCCTCCTCCTCCTCCTCCTCCTCCTCTTCTCCTATCCTATCCTATCCTATCCTATCCTATCCTATCCTATCCTATCCTATCCTATCCTATCCTATCCTATCCTATCCTATCCTATTGTCCCAGCACCGCAACCCACAGAAAAACATACACACAACTGTTTGCTACTCAGGTGCCAGGTACATGGGGTGGTACTGCTGCGACATGAGCGGCTCCACGTCCTCTGGGTCCTCCATCATCTGCGCGGGACGCGGGCAAGTCACAACACCTATCCTATCCTATCCTATCCTATCCTATCCTATCCTATCCTATCCTATCCTATCCTATTCTATTCTATTCTATTCTATTCTATTCTATTCTATTCTATTCTATTCTATTCTATTCTATTCTTCTTTTTTCTTCTTTCTCCTCCTCCTCCTCCTCCTTCTCATTCTTCTTTCTCATCCTCCTCCTCCTCCTCCTCCTTCCTTCCTTCCTTCCTTCTTCCTTCCTTCCTTCCTTCCTTCCTTCCTTCCTTCCTTCCTTCCTTCCTTCCTTCCTTCCTTCCTTCCTTCCTTCCTTCCTTCTTCTCAAGAAGCTTCTTGATGAGAAGTTAAAAGTCTTCAAAGAAAAACCAGAAAGTCCACTCGAAAAAACACCTTTGGGACAAAAAAGCCCCATGGTTTACACCTGCTCCTTATTTATATACCATATTTGATTATCTGTTATCATTTTGGCTTTAATTCCGGATAATTCCATCAGAACCAATCACCCTGTTATTCAAGGCAATTCAATACCGTTATCCTGATTATGGCTTTGGATGGGATAGAGCAAAGGTGGAGGGAAGGAACAATTTTCTGGAGTGAGGATAGGGTATATTCACAAATGAATATTGCATCCAGGTTTGGTCAACACATTGCAAAAAAGATGTTGCGACTTTGGAAAAAGTACAGAGCCGAGGTGGCGCAGCGGTTAGAGTGTAGTACTGCAGGCCACTTTAGCTGACTGTGATCCGCAGGTCAGCGGTTCAAATCTCACCGGCTCAGGGTTGACTCAACCTTCCATCCTTCCGAGGTAGGTAAAATGAGGACCCAGATTGTTGGGGGCAATGTAAATATACATTGCTTACTGGTGTAAACCGCTTAGAGAGTGCTTGCACTTTGAGGCGGTATATAAGTCTCACTAAATAAATAAATAAATAAATACAGAGAAGAGCAACTAGGGTGATTAACGTCTGGAGGCTAAAACATACGAAGAACGGTTGCAGGATTTGGATTTAGCTTGTCTAGAGAAAAGAAGGACTATGGGGGGAACATGATCGCAGTCTTCCAATATTTGAGGGGCTGCCACAAAGAAGAGGGGGTGAACCAGAGGTGGGTTCCTACCGGTTCTAACCGGTTCTTTAGAACCGTTAGTAAACCGGTGGTGATGTCACGGAACCGGTTCTGTCGGTGCCAGTCCGTGGGCGCCGCCATCTTGTTTTGGGCTTTTGCACATGTGCAGAAGCTAATTGTTGCTTCTGCACATGTGCAGAAGCCGAGTTTTCGGCAGTGCGCATGTGCAAAGCATGCCTGTGCGGCGCAGCCCCGCAGCGTGCAATGCGCACGCAGCCACGCGACATGGGAGGAAGCGAACCGGGGGCGAGGAAAGTTAGAACCCACCCCTGGGATGAACCTATTTTCCAAAGCACCAGAAGGCAAGAAAAAATGGATGGAAACTAATCAAGGAGAGAAGCAACCTGGAACTAAGGAGAAACTTCCCAACAGTCAGAACGGCCCTTGTAGGTGCTCCATCACTGGAGGTTTTTAAGAAGAGACTGGACAGCCACTTGTTTGAAATGGGATAGGGTCTCCTGCTTGAGCAGGGGGTTGGTCTAGAAGATCTCCAAGGTCCCCTCCAGCTTTATTCTGAATTATATAGCCATGTCTGGGTCAGTCCTGCTATTAATAAGCGCCTATCCCTATAACTTGAACAGCTCATCCCCTATTAATTAATTGCAGGACTTGAAAACTGACCAGTAACATTTAACAAAATATCAAAGTTGGAAGGGACCTTGGAGGTCTTCTAGTCCAACCCTCCGGTCAAGCAGGAAACCGTATGCCATTTCAGACAAATTTGTTGGGAACAATCAGAGAGGAGAAAATTAATGATTAAGTGTTGTCAGATCATGGCGCTCATATTTTGTTTGACTTGTAGTGGAATTGTCTCTATTCACTTCGGAATAATTGTTTGGGCCTTAAAAGCCTCAACCAGGTTGAAACCTGGATATTTACAGGGCCATTTTTTTTCATATATTCCTCCTTTCTTGCATTCTCTGTATTGCTCTGGATATCACAACTATGGAGTTAAGAGGTTTTAATGCCAAGCTGCAGGGGATAATAATAATTTAAAACACCAAGATTTTATTTTTCTAGAGTTTGATTAAAACGCTGTTGCTCAGAAAGCTGTTTGGCTGAAAATTATTTAAATGCAGTTCCTGTGGCTGCTTTATTCCATGCTACTGATAACTTATTGATCTTACATTGTTATATGACTGTATTTTGCAAATTACCTTCCATTAGCTGAGCCGGAAGGGGTCAAAAGGAAATACGTCTATAAGACAAACCAAGAGATATAGCTTAATGAGAGAATTCATTAGAGTAAACTAGAAAGGGGTTAATAATCTTAAACCTGCCTATTCTTATCATTCAGATGTTATGATGTCAAACAGTAATTATTTAACAATTATGATTACAAATAGAGTAGGTTTATAACCGTAATTTCCTGCCATAAACTATAATATTTACTGAATATTGGAATATCAGAAATTGAACAGGCTTTAATTACAGTCACGAAGGTTGAAACATATAATTTTAGGGTAGCTTTCAGATCAGTATTTGGCATGGATTTCTTTCTTTCTTTCTCCCCACCACCTCCAGTAAGTAAGTGTTTGTTAAACATCAACTCCTTGTTATCATAAGGCAAAGAGATAGCAAAGCTGGATTCTGTCTCAGTCTGTAGGGATTATGGTCAGCCTCAGAAATTTGTGCTCAGAACTGGAATGGAATGCAATAGAATGTAGAGTAGAGTAGAGTAGAGTAGAGTAGAGTAGAGTAGAGTAGAGTAGAGTAGAGTAGAGTAGAGTAGAGTAGAGTAGAGTAGAGAATAGAATGAATAGAATACAGTGGAATGGAATGGAAAGAAATAGACTGCAATAGAAGATAGAGTAGAGTACAGTAGAATAGAGAATAGAATGTAGAGAATAGAATGAATAGAATACAGTGGAATGGAATGGGAAGAAATAGACTGCAATAGAAGATAGAGTGGAGTGGAGTGGAGTGGAGTGGAGTGGAGTGGAGTGGAGTGGAGTGGAGTGGAGTGGAGTAGAGTAGAGTAGAGTAGAGTAGAGTAGAGTAGAGCAGAGCAGAGCAGAGCAGAGCAGAGCAGAGCAGAGCAGAGCAGAGCAGAGCAGAGCAGAGAATATAATGAATAGAATACAGTGGAATGGAATAGATTGGAATGGAATGGAAAGAAATAGACTGCAATAGAATATAGAGTAGAGTAGAGTAGAGTAGAGTAGAGTAGAGTAGAGTAGGGTAGGGTAGGGTAGGGTAGGGTAGGGTAGGGTAGGGTAGGGTAGAGAGAGTAGAGTAGAGTAGAGTAGAGTAGAGTAGAGTAGAGTAGAGATTATAATGAATAGAATAGAATAGAATAGAATAGAATAGAATAGAATAGAATAGAATAGAATAGAATAGAATAGAATAGAATAGAATAGAATAATAATAATAATAGAATGGAATGGAATGGAATGGAATGGAATGGAATGGAATGGAAAGAAATAGAATGCAATAGAATATAGAGTAGAGTAGAATGGAATGGAATGGAATGGAAAGAAATAGAATGCAATAGAATATAGAGTAGAGTAGAGTAGAGTAGAGTAGAATAGAATAGAATAGAATAGAATAGAATAGAATAGAATAGAATAGAATAGAATAGAATAGAATAGAATAGAATAGAATAGAATAGAATAGAATAATAAAATACAGAATAGAATAGAATAATAAAATACAGAAGAATAGAATAGAATAGAATAGGATGGTTGGCGATAGTCATAATTAAAAATGACTAAGACAACCATGGTTACATTTGTTTAGATCAAAGAAGAATCCCAGCGATCACAATAGCCCAGCAAAAGTGGGCTATTTTTTAAACATGGTTTATATTACTCTTTCCAAATTACATATGCCCTATTATGACCCAGTATTATTACCCAGGAACATATTCAAGACACGGTTATGTAACTGCTGACCCTTGAGGGCATGTTTACACTCATGTGAAACGGTGTGATTTTTTTTTTTATTTGCAGAAATCAACCGTAATAACCAGGTGCCTGGGTATGGAAGGCCACCGTGACAGCTGTAATGACGTCAAATTGTAGATACTAGACAAGGAAAACACGGGGTCAACAGTTTCTTGATTGGAAAGGAGTAATAAAACATAGCTAGGAACACAATATCTATATAGTTTAAATATTTTTTTAAACCATGACTCCTAGACTGTGAGAAGCCTAGAGCCAGCTGATGAAGAGGCTTTTTACAATAAGCTTAGATATGCAATAGTGGCAAATATCTGTAGCTCGGGCGTAGGATGAGTGTGGAGGTTCGTTCTCCGAGGTTATGGGTTGGTTTCTGAACGTTTTGTTACCAGGCTAGGTGACATCTCCAGCAGAGTTTAGGGGATGTGAGTGTTGGTGTTCTTCCGCTTATAAGGGCTTCGTGTGGTCAGTAGGTCTTGTGATGGGGAGGTCACGTCAGGTGAGGGTCATGTCAGATATGGGTCTTGTGATGGGTCAGGTGTGGGTTGTGTCAAGTGAGGGTCTTGTGATGGGTCGTGATGGGTCAGATGGATCACGTCAGATGACGGTCTTGTGATGGGTCTTGTGATGAGTCAGGTGTGGGTTGTGTCAAGTGAGAGTCTTGTGATGGGTCAGATGGATCATGTCAGATGAGGGTCGTGATGAGTCTTGTGATGGGTCGTGATGGGTCAGGTGTGGGTCACATCGGATGACAGTCTTGTGATGGGTCAGGTGTGAGTCATGTCAAGTCAGAGTCTTGTGATGGGTCAAGTATGGGTCACATCAGATGAGGGTCATGTGATGGGTCATGTCAGGAGTCTAGAACAGAACAGAACAGAACAGAACAGAACAGAGTTGGAAGGGATCTTGGAGCAGAGGTCATATTCAGCCGGTTTGGACCAATTTGGGCGAACCGGTAGTGGGCCAGCCTGCCCTGACCACCCACCCACTAATCCTGGCACTATGCCGTCCTATTTAGCCACATTTTCAAGCCGCACGCATGCGTGCAAGCTGCGCATGTGAGCAAAATGCATACATGGAAGGCCACGCACATGCATGGAAGGCGTGTGTGTGTGACTGTAGTGAGCGTACGTGTGCGCTCACATTTTCGGTGCTGGGCAAACCGGTAGGGAAATTATGTGACTCCCACCTCTGCCTTGGAGGTCTTCTAGTCCAACCCCTTGCTTAGGCACGAAAGCCTATCCCATTTCAGACAAACGGTTGTCTAATCTCTTCTTAAAAACTTCCAGTGTTGGAACATCCACAACTTCTGTACCACTGCTTAGCAATAGCACTTAGACTTATATACCGCTTCATAGTGCTTTACAGCCCTCTCTAAGCGGTTTACAGAGTTCAGCATATTGCCCCCAACAATCTGGGTCCTCATTTTACCCACCTCGGAAGGATGGAAGGCTGAGTCAACCTTGAGCCGGTGAGATTTGAACAGCTGAACTGCTGAACTAGCAGTAGCCTGCAGTGCTGCATTTAACCACTGCACCATCTCGGCTCGGTAATTGTTCTAACTGTCTGGAAATTTCTCCTTAGTTCCAGGTTGCTTCTCTCCTTGTTTAGTTTCCATCCGTTGCTATCTTGTGATGGGTCTTGTGATAGCCAGGTGTGGGCTGCATCAAGTGAGGGTCTTGTGATGGGTCTCATGATGGGTCATGATGGATCACGTGTGGGTCAGGTCAAGTGAGGGTGGACTCTATACCTGGAGTCCTGGAGTCTAATATTTCAGATATATGGCTGAACTCTATAATATCCTCTATATTTAGAAAATTGGAAAAAGGACTGGTAGAAACTCCATTTCCTGTGGTTCAAATATTGTTTTGTTTTAGAATCCAATCTGGGTCGGTCCCCGGGACAAGAGGTTTACTCTTCCGAGCTTTCAGACTCCTGCTGGAGCCCACCTTCACAGAATTTCTCTCTAGTGGCTGCTTTGGGCTGTTCTGTGCATGATCTTTACGTGGGGCCTGGCTGTGTGTGGCTTTTTAGTTGTTGATAGACAGACAGAAGGCACACAGGCAGAATAACAGAGTTGGAAGGGGCCTTGTAGGCAGGGGTGGGCTTTAAAATTTTTAGCAAGGGATTCTCTGCCCAGTTGCTGGGTGGGCGTGGCCATGGTGGGCGTGGCCTAGTCGGCCTCCTGCACCACGGTGGGGGGGAGGCATTTTTGCCCTCCCTGGGCTCTGGAGGCTTTCCTTGAGCCTCCAGGAGGGCGAAAACAGCCTCCCTAGGCTCCGGAGGCCCTCTGGAGGCCGGAAACGGGCCCATTTCCGGCCTTCCCAAACTTCCGGTAGGCCCGTTTTTCACTCTCCCTGAGCTTCCATGTGCACCCTGAATTTACCTGCATCCAAAATGGGCCACGTGGGGACTCCTGGGAGGGGCAGGGTGGGGTGGGTGGGGCCAGCCAGGAGTGGGATTTGGGGTTTTCCGAACTGCAGAGAATCTTAGCTAGAGGTTCTCCCGAACCCCTGTGAACCCCCAGCAGCCCACCTCTGCTTGTAGGTCATCTAGTCCAACCCCCTGCTCAAGCAGGAGACCCTATACCATTTCAGACAAGTGGCTGTCCAGTCTCTTCTTGAAAACCTCCAGTGATGGAGCACCCACAACTTCTGATGGCCGGCTATTGGCTGTTGTTTCCTTGTGCTGCCAAGTCCTTGGCTCCTAAGTAGCTGATAAACCAGCACTCCTTGATTGACAAGGAGCCCGTTTCTTGTTTGACACTTCCAGATAACTTGTTCGACACTTCCAGATAATATTATCCACACTCCATAATCCGTCTTAAATAGGATTATGGGCAGTCTTCAATAATCTAAGCCACTAGATCAGACGGGCAATCTTCCCCGTTGTGTAATCAATGTCCTCCCCATCCAAGGAAGTGTCCAAAGAATGTCAATCAATCCATGGTCTGTCCCAAATGCAGGTGATCAGAGGTGGGTTTCTGCCGGTTCGGACCGATTCTATAGAACCGGTAGCAGGAATTTTCCCCCATTTGCCGAACTGGCAGTGATGGCCGGCTGGACACGCCCCAAAATTGGCTCTCTCGGCAGCACCTACGGCGGCGCCATATTGTTTTTTGCTTTTGCGCATGCGCAGAAGCTGGGTTTTAAGCACTGCGCATGTGCCCGTGTGCACATGAAGCACCCACATGCTTGTGCAGCGTGCCCACGCAGCACGCAATGCATGCATGCCTGTGTGGCGCGTGGGGAAGCGAACCGGCAGCGAGGTAAGTCAGAACCCACCCCTGCAGGCGATCCAGCAATAACGAAGATCCCGTCTCTTCTACTCCACCCAAGAGCATCGATGTGCATCAGCCTGGACATTTGCAAAAAAGAAACAAAATCTATGAAAGAAACTTCTTGGGTGCTTAGCTGGCATTCTGCTAACATTTTTTTAAAAACAAATTTTATTAATTTTCTATTAATTACGTTTCTTAGTGCTTAACAAACATCGTGTTGTCTGGGTATTTAATTTGCTTAACAATACAGATTCCATTCTTACTCTTTGCCCCTTTTTTCCCCAACCACTGGTAATATAAATCCCATGTTTGATAATATTCTGTGTCTTCTTTCTGTTTGATTTTCAATGTCAGTCTACCCATTTCTGCACAGTCAACCGTGTTTTCCCCGCAAATAAGACCTTGTATTATATTTTTTTTGCCACCAAAGAAGGCACCAGGTCTTAGTTTCAGGGGTGATGACGTCCACTGACTCACCTCACTTGCGCACGTCGCTCCCGGCCTCCTTTTCGCTGTCAGAGGCCTTCAGGAACTCCTTCTGCAGCCACCAGCAAGGCTTTCCTGAAGGCCTCTGCAGCCGATAACAGAGCTGTGGATGAGCTGTGTTAGCGGCTGCAGAGGCCTTCAGGAAAACCTTGCCGCAGCGGTGAAATCTACTTACCTTCCCTACCAGTTCGGAAACGGGCACTTTTTCACCCTCTGCGCACACGCAGAAGGCTTTGCACATGCGCAGAGGATTTAAAAAAGGAAATGGCGGCATCCAAGTGGGTGGGCGGAGCATTGCGCTGCTTCTCTGAACCACCGGCGGACACCGCCACCAGTACGCCCGAATCAGGCCGAACCAGTAGAATTTCACCCCGCCTGGCCGGCTGCAGAAAAAATGGTCCAGCAAGGCAGGTGTTAGGGTGTACGAGGCCTGGCTGCAACTGTCCGAAAGTAAGTAGTAGGGCAGTGCCACCCCCCTCATTCCCTGTCACGGTGTGATTATTGCGTTACATGTATATGCAGGGAGATGCATCCCTATTCAATATAATGGTTTATTCCTGAGCACGTGATTGATATGTTCTTGTACGCATGTGTGCATTCCAATCTCCACTCTATCCTTCTTGCTCTGTCTTCCATTGAGAGAAGACGCACATTCATATTAGAGATGTAAACAAATGAGGATTTATTGTTTTTGTACCGAAATAAATATTTTTACTTAGACTTTTAAACTGAGGTTTCATTTCTAATGTCAGAACTCCGGGAAAAGATCAAACATCTCCTCTGTGAGATTAATTCTCACATCTGTCATTCCCACCCTAGCTTAATTTTTACCCGTGCACCCTGAAGTGGGTGGGGTCTTAATTAGGGCTTATTGTTGGGGATAGGGCTTATATTGGGTGCAAATGAAAAAAATCAAGCTAGGACTTACTTTTGAGGTAGATCGTATTTTCAGGGAAACATCGTAGTATCTTCTTAATGATCTCTTCATCTTGCGGTGTTTCTTCATCTTTCCAATATTGTGCAAAGCTAATCTTTGGTGCATGTAATTCTGCTCACATATTAAAGCAAGCTCTGCAGGTGGACCATTCAAATAATGGAGAAAGAATTGGCTACTGGGATGTACTGGGAGATCCAGTTGGGTGTAGTGCTGAAGGCATCAGGCTAGAAACCACTTGACCATGAATTCTAGTCAAACCTTAGGTACAAAACAAGTTGGGTGACCCTGGGCCAGGTACAGGTAGTCCTCAACTTACTACTGTTCATTTAGTGACCATTCAAAGATAACAACAACACTGAAAAAAAGGGACTTGTGAGCATTTTTCACACTGACGATTGTTGCGGCGTCCCTGTGTTCACAGGATCAAAATTCAGACTCTTGACAACCGACTCATATTTATGACGGTTGCAGCGTCCCCCGGGGTCACGTGATCCGCTTTTGCGACCTTCTGACAAGCAAAGTCCATGGGGGAAGCCAGATTCGCTTAACAACCACCGTGCCACTAACTGAACTGCAATGATTGACTAACAACTGTGGCAAGAAAGGTTATTAAAAAGGGCAAAACTCGCTTGACAAATATTTCATTTAGCAACGTAAATTTTGGGGTCAATTATGGTCGTAATTCAAGGACCACCTGTTTCCTCCCAACCCTTGTCTTGTCCAGGAATTGAAAACCCCCTGATTGATTGATTGAACGATCAGAGTAGCATTCTACGTAGTAGAAAATAAATGTATGTACATGTATGTAAGGTTATAAATGAAATGTGTTAGGACTCCCGGTTGGGTTGGCAATATATAAATCAACAATGTATGTTTGTATATATTGATGTAATATAGCTTTAAATGTATGCTATGTTCCGACTGGCTGTAGTGTTGCAAGTTGCCATAAGAGGGAGCTAGAGATCATAGCTTATTCTCTCTGTTACTGTCTATATGATTCTCTGTTGTATATCTCTAATACTCTCTCTGATATTCTGATATGTTTGTAACCTGTGATATCTTTGTTTAATGTATATAACACAGACAAACTGGTAAGAAGAATCTGTACTTCTAGATACTGACTGATTTGAACATGTATGACTTGGACAGTCTATTTGGACTATGCTAACTCTTAAAGTAAAAACTATATGCACTTTAATGTATCTGTGTGTGTGTGACTGAATTCATACCTACTGCAATATCCCGTTTCTATGTGCATGTCCTTGATAACTCAAGGGTTGCTCTGCACATACCTTAACAAAATGCACACATAATGATATAAGATAATACATTATTATACCTGCGGGTTTTTTATAAAAAATAGAGTTTCGTCGTTTATTGTCTTTTTAAAATCTTTTAATTTTCCATTTTCGGCATTGCATTCCATATCCTGCAATTCTTTTCCAATGAGACATAAACCATGCCGAATTACAATATCAGTCCGTTTTACATTGTTGGTCATTCGTAGTTTTATCCACAGTTAAGGAAGAACCCTCGTTACAAAACAAACAAAAGCCAAAAGGACTAAGATGTATATCGCAATATTTTAATGCATCACAGAAATGAAAGTATTTGGTGTTTTTTTTTTTTTTTGCTTTTTCAACAAATCTTATTAAACCAAGCAATATTCCCGCTCATTCTTTTCTAAAATAGGACATCCCAAAGCTATTTTACCGAACTCTTTCCCCAACCCTCTTCCCCAATGTTCCTTATAAACAACACAACATTGCAAAATACGCAATACATAATTCAAATTTCACAAGCAGGATTCCTTAGAGAACATATACAAAACTGTACACTAAAAAACACACACACGTTATAAATAATAATGGGAAATGCTAAAAAGAGATGCGGTTACCATGATCTGATCTTATCAGAGGGGTCTCTGGAGGCCACCTAGACGTCAATTTCCCTGAGGCTGGAAACCTGCCTATTGTCTTCCACTGCAACTACCTTCATACCCCAGCAAGCGAACTTCAAGTTAACAAGAGAGCACCAGGTTTATTTTATTTTATTTATTGATTTATTTTATTTGTCAATAAGGTTGGAGAAAGAAAATGCAAGGGACATTCATGATTGGACAGGAGAGATGGGGAAATTACATGTGACACTGATGTTGACGTACAGTTGAACTTGTGGGTCCTTTCCTCATTTTTTCCCTCTTTTGTACTGTTAGTATGTACAAGGTGGGTATGTTGAGGCTGATGGGGACACATTACATGAGATGGAAGCCACCTTCCTGTCTGATCTACAACTTTAGAAAGAAGGAGGGATCATGGTTGACGCAGGTTGTCTTGCTCTAAACATCTGATCAGAGAGCCTTCAAAACCATCTCCAGATTCAAATTTCACCCGCCGACCAAAACCTACTTCCGTATCTGATGACCCTAATGTGACTTGGGCAAAGAATTTGCTCATATTTTGGGTTAAAGCGGGCTACGTTCATTGAATGGTTGTAAAACAGGTCATACAATCAACTAAAGACATTGAACTAAACATTTGGAATTGTATCATGGCAAACATCAGTGGCTAGTTGCATGCTGAGTTCTTATCGCATGTTTTTGGGAGTTGGAAGCTCCATAAAATCAATTAAATGAATTCTATAATTATGAAGCAGCGGCCACAGGCATGTTGTTGTGCTTCAACTTGGAAGACCATCTACAGAGTCACTGGTGGGATGTCCACCATCGATGTAATGTTCTAGGAAATTGGTGGAGATGGTAGCAATTATGGGACTTGACTTTGTTTCCCCATCTTCCCTGTTCAAAAAAAATATTTTGTTTCCTTGCTGATTGAGTTTGCCAGTCTTCCTTCCACCTTAGGAAGAAAAAGTTGGTTTACAATCACCTGATTAAGATACGAAGACATAAAACCAAGTTCTTGGTTATGTTTATGTTCGATCGGTACTACGTATATTTCTCTACATAGGGACTGAAAAACATGAGCATTATCCATCCAGTAACAAATGATTAATTAAGGGAATTTGCTTAATTGATAAATTGATTCATCCGCCCAATAAAATATTGAAGAGCTAAAATATTGGTTCATAAAGCCGAGAGATATAATATTTGATTATGTATAAACGTAAGTGTATTGTATATTCTCTCTTTTCTAATCCTAACCTTGTCCAGTTTACTCCCCTTCTTATGCTTCTGCCGGGTTCCACATAAAATAATATTAAATCAGCCCAAAAACATTTTCTGCTTCTCAACTTTTGTGAACATGGCTGCTAGTTCTTCAACTGTCAGCTGCTCTAGTTCTTAAACCAGCCGCCATGTTGGCCCTTAGAAATCCAACTATGTTTTACTTGGAAAGCGTTCCCATTTCCCCACTAAACGACGATTCCACCAAAGGGAACAAGAGGTAGATTGAGTTACAGCATCAGAATCGGTCAACCAGAAAGCAGAGATCCATACAAGGGCATTTTTCTGCTCTTCGGAGAAGTTTTTCAGAAGACCAAAAATCTACGGAATTGAGTGTCGGTATTCTGTTTAACAAATATGAATGACCCCCCCCCCACTGCTAATATCGGTGATTGAGTGTGGAGACATTTTTTTGGTCCCCAAACAAGCAACATTATCATAAGAAAGATAAAGTTCTCATCAACAACAGGTGGGACTTGATTGCAAAGTTGAGCCGCCATTTTGATGCTTTTGACCCTTCCTCACCGCTACACCCTTGGTTTAATAAGTGATTTATTTTGGTTGTGCCATGCTGTTTCTGCCAGGTGCCGATTATTATTAATACCATAGAAACTTCACATCTATGATATTGCATCGAAATGAATCCCTTTCTGCATAACGTTGATTAAATGTTGACGGTTTGTTCTCCGGACTTCCAAACTTTGCGTCGAAACGTCTTGTTTCAGTTCTTCTCCGCTTTTATTGATCTCACCTGGTGACCTTCACACGGCATGACCAGCTGGTCACATGACCCACTGACCACATGAGAACAATAAAAGTGGGGAAGAACCAAAGATGCTTCAACCAAAGTCCCGTTGAGGAGGTCATCTAGCCCGGAGATGAAACGTTTGGAAGCCGAAGAGCAAGCCTGGAGAACAAACCAACATCTTACCACCCAAATATCTTTTCTAAGTTGGTTAACTCTTGAGCTTTCTTAAATGCACTTTGAGTCCGGCAGGTCCAGGCACTTGTACAAAGTGGTCTCTTTCCAGTACAAATACACACCCAAGCTGCTTTGCAATGAAAAGTTATTTCGGGTGAATCACAGGGAATTTACTTCTGAGTAAACTTGCATGAGATTGGGGTGCAGGATCACTTCCTCTGCTTTCCAAGAAATGCCCATTTAAGCACTTTTAAATTTCACTGATATCAGTAGCAATAAATGGAAGACACAATTTCTCCACTGTAACCTATCAAGAGCTTTTTTTAAAGCTGAATTTGCCTTTTTATTCTTCTTGATATTTTTAGCCAGCAAATACTAAGGTCATTATGCGGACTTCCAGCCTGTATTGCTACCTAAGCTACCTAAGCTACCTAAGTCTCAATGATTCTGACAAAAGAGATTCAAGTCTGTGCATTTTGACTGGATCGCCAAGTAAATATAATTCTATATCTACATCTAGATAAAATTCTTTATAGTAGCACATTCCAAGAAATGTAGATAGTTTTGCAATAAATGGCATCATGAGGAAGATGGATACATTATCAGTTGTTGGAAAATCAGCCCACGAGGCAATAAACAGATAATAACTGGATGCAAGGGGACATTAAACCGTAATAGAGCATAGCACATTTTCAAGATATGAATTAGTTCTCTTTTTGATCTGGGTGACATAATACTTTACCTTGAAGCAAAATGCTAATTTTTTTCCCAGCAGCATGGGCTTACAATAATCTTGGTATCCAGGTTTCATTCTGGTTGACTGGAAAGGCTTCTCAGTGGCTTGAAATGAAAACGGTGGGGAGTTATTTCCACATGCCAACAAAAGTTACGAATCGCAACTTCTTCTGCATAAATTTGTTCCGAATATCCAAAGAGCCTCTTGGTGTAAAGAGTTTCTCCAAATATGGGGCAAACCTGATCTACAAATTGCTTCTCTTTGATCTGAAGGCTGGTTTGTATAATGCTGCATGTCAACAAACTATTGTTTAGAGTGGACTCAAGACACCTCACCGTGGCCAACGCACTGTGGCCAACCCGCCACACTCCTCGCCACGGGACAATTCAACAATTCAATTTAATTCTTTAAAACAATTTAATTTTTGTCATTCCCATTTCATTCGGTCCTTCCTTTGACGTCTTTTCTGTAATGACTCCATTCCACTATTTCTTTGATATTAGTATAACTCTTGTTCCATGGCTAGTTGACCATGTTGGCCATGGCAAGTTGGCCCGCAGTGAGTTGGCCATGGCGAACTGGTCAGGGCGAGTTGTCCTAGATCCATTTACAGAGCGGTGAACACAATCAGACATCCTCACACCCGACAACAGAGGTAAAAAGGTTGTGTGTAAGAGCAATAGGCTTTCTCTCACCCAGCTTTGGGACATTCCATGAGTAAATGTTTCCGGAACATGAGGTATATTTTTAGGGCAATTCACTTCTTAAAAACACATTATTTACATAATTTAATCTTGTCAGAAGGAGAAAACCTTGTGAATGCCCCCCTGTACCCTCTTCTTCCTCGCTATCTTGTGTCTATAAATCAAAAAATGGCGTTCCTGCATATCCTACGGAGATATAGCAGCTCAATTCTTCAACAATTGTTCTCTCAATTCAGCTTTCAAATAATTTAGGCTCGAAAAAAGACAAGTGCTATAGAAAGGTCATAAATTGCACAAACCACAGAACCTACAGTACTAAAATATATGGAGAGATAATTTCTTTAACGCACAACTTAACCGGCACTTCTTGAAGGTTTTAGAAAATTCGTTTGGTTGAACAGATCCGTGTGGTACACACTATATTACATTATGTTACAATGGCATAGGCCTGAATTCTCCAAAACATCAGATTGAGAGGATACAGTTTTAAAGCTCTTGCTGAAAACCTGATCCAGCTAGTGATATATTTATATCATACAGCCCATGGCTAGATGTCCTACTTGTGGGTCTACTGATGCTGAAGAACACGGAGTAGATTGAACTTCTACAGGACTGCAAATGAGAATCTTAGCAGTGATGGGCAGAAGCACTGTTGGCCCATAGATCTCTAAAAAAAAAACAAGTGGAGTACTTGTCCACAGGCCTTCTTTAGTCTGGAGACAAGTACAGGACGTCACTTGTTACCTGACTTGAGCAGATGTGAGGTAAGGCCTTGACCTTACTGACGATTTGAATGCGCGTCTTGAGATTTAGACACGACTTAAGGGTTCCTGACAACTGTTGTTACCCATCCCTGGTTAATCTTCTCACGGAGTGCAAGTCACTGGTCCGCGTTCCCCGTTTTTCCCTCTAGGCAGGCCCCGCAAGCGTTCCGTCCTTGGGCCTCCGTTCTCAACTTCCCCCTCTCTGCTACAACGCCGTGGTGCTCAAGTCTGCTTTCTCTGCTTTCGTGGCCTTGGAAAGACAGTTCTCTTCGTCGGCCAGCGATACGGGGTTCTCGTGAACTTCCATCGCTTTCGTGTGCTTGGCTTCCTCGCTCGGGGCGGCCTCCTTGTTACGACAACATTTGCAGCAGCAGCAACAATATCTGCCGCAGGCGACGCCTGCGGCGGTTATGACTTCGTCCCAGGGCCGCAAGGAATGCATCCATCGAGGAAGGAAATCCCAACTCCGAAGCTTCTCCGGGAGCAAGTGTGGCTGCTTCTTCTGCAGGAGGTGGACGGTGAGCACCAAGACCAAGACCACAAAGACGGGGACAGCCACAGCCACCAGGTAGGGCCAACCGGCCACCGAAAGGCCGAACACGGCCAAAGGAATCAAGAAGAAGCAGGAGAGGAGGTAGAAAATGGCGAACCATCGGTACTTGGCGGTGATGTTCCCCAGAGCTTTTGACAAGCGAATGGGGATACGCATAAAAGGAATTGGGTACCAAAGGATGATCCCCGAGATGTTAAAAAAGAAATGGCACAAAGCGATCTGGAAACAAAACAGAGTTCAAAGCAGACGTCAGAGGAACATCAAGACAGTGCACTGCACGTACATACCATACAATTATCTCTTGTTTTATTTTCTGATTCTGAAATCCCCCCCCATTACCTGACTTATTAAGACCTTCCAGGCTGTATAAACAACTCGGTTCTCTCCTACATATTGTTCTGACCTAGGCATTCCCAAACCACGAAGCAGACTCCTTGTGCCGACAAAAAACCCTTTTTATTAAGTTACTGTGGATTTCTCTCATTCGCATCAAACAAAGTCTTTCAAGAGAGCATTTACAGTCACAGACCTTATCTAGCTTGGAGAGCTGCCAGGCCGGTATCTTCAAAACTTGGCAAGGAGTCTCTTGAGAGTCACGAACCAATTAAGCGAACTAAATTGTCTCCTGCAAACTCCCCTCCCCGTTCGCTCCTCTTTTATTCCCTATGGGAGGGGCCATTCATCGTCCACCTGTGGCCTTACTCCCAAGTCGACCCTTGTTCCTCAGCTGTTCCCTTCGTCTGGCAGCTCTGCGCATGCGCACACTGGGAACAGGCTCCAGCTGTTCCTCTGCCTCACTGACGGCTGACTCCAAAGGCAGCTGATAACTGTCAGACGGCCCTGGCCCCATCTCTGCCTCAGACGCAGAGCCCTCGTCCGAGCCTTCCCCAGACTCCAGGACTGGCCCATGTTCCTCCCCAACCTCCTCACCGTCCAAATCTGCTGCTAGCTCTGCTGGCTGCTGGTGGGCCACAACACACACCTCCCAATTCAAAGGAACAGGAGCCATGCCAGAATCCATAACAGCTCATGTGGCAGTTAAAAACTGGTAATACCCGATGCTTGATCGGTTCACACAGTGCTTTTCATCCCCAAATAATAAGCAGTGTATACTTAGATTACGTAAATCTCAAGAACCAGCATGTTTTAAAGCCCCCCTTTCCCCCCTAAAATATCCAGTTGAAGTGAAAGCTTTGCGGAAGTTAGTTATCTCTTCCAAGGGAAGAGTTTGGCTCCAATCTCTACCATCTTCTCGATCTGATAGTGATAGTTTTTGGGAGTTTAATTTCATGAATCGGGGAGTTACGTTTTGTCCTCTGCCTCAGACACACGAGTTGACGCATTTGCTTTAAAATCAAATCCGAATTCCGAACAAAATGGTAGATGTCAGCTTTCATCGGATAAAACGGAATAAGGATCAACTGTCGAAGAAGAGAACGGCCAACCAGAGAGATGATAGCTATATTTCCAACTTTGAAGGCCATCGCAGGAAAGAGGGGGTGGATTTATTCTCCACAGGGTCCACGGGAGGGCAAGAACCAACAGATGGAAGCTTCATAGAGGGGGATTCAAACTGAAAACAGTGCCGACTGGCGGGGCCTAGGGGGAGGGACTTCTCTGTAGGGGCCCCTGCTCTCTGGAACCAACTTCCCCCAGAGATCTGAATCATCCCCACCTTGCTGGCCTTCCGAAAAGCCATTAAGACATGGCTCTTCCTGCAGGCAGGGTTCTGAGACAATTTTACATCTGAGGTCTCCCCCATGTATGCATGGTGTTGTATGTCTTTCTTTTAACTTTTTTAAAATTGTTTTTAATGATTTTATTGTTTGGTGTTCTTTAAAATGCTGTACGCCGCCTTGAGTCCTTAGGGAGTAGGGCGGCAGAGAAGAATTCCCAAATAAATAAATAAATAAATAAAATAAAATACAGGGGGTTGCGAGATCTACAAAGCAGGGGGGGGATATCCTGCCTCCAGGAACCAAGGAAACCATCACAGTAGGCTTTTGAAGCAAAGGTTGGACAGCCATTTGCCTGGGATGTTCTGAGGATTTCTACCCCGAGCGTAGGGCTGAGCTAGAATCCTAGAATTGGGACCTAGTCCAAGGTCTTTAAGTTCCTGTTCAACTCTAAGATTCCACAATTCCACGATTGAGATGACACCAACTCTTAATAACAACTACAACTAAGGATAGGTATTACAAAACACTGCCGTGTGTTAGTTTAGGTGCAATGCCAAGCCATGACAGAGTTACAGTGTTGTGCTTTCTTCTCTCTTCTGATCCTAACTCCAGATCCCCTTACTCCCAGTTACTACAAGCCTGAGGTTTTGGGTTGGTAGCCAGAGGTGGTATTCAGTCGGTTTGGACCGGTTCGGGCGAACCGGTAGTAGTGACCTGCGGGTGGCCGCCCACCCGCCCCGGCGCTATGCCATCCTATTTAGGCACGTTTTGAAGCCGCGCGCATGCGTGCAAGCCACGAATGTGAGCAAAGCATACACGCAGAAGGCCGCGCACATGCATGGAAGGCACGCACGTGTGACCGAAGCGAGCATGCGCACACATGTGCTCACTTTTGCAAACTGGTAGGGAGAGTAAGTGAATACCACTCCTGTTGGTAGCTAAAGTAGCCACGAAGAGTTTCTGGTTTGTTTTTTTCTGAACCAGCAGTGAGAACCACATTTAAACCCTTTGGTTTGAAGGAACAAACTAAAGATGGCCTTTTTAGACCTTAAAGCAAATGGTCATAGCTGAAGACAAAGTAAAAACTTGAGAGAAAGGAGTAATTTTAGTTGAATTCTATGTTCTTCCAACAGAAGAGGCTTTCGAATATCAAAAAGTGCTCACCTGCAAGGAATATTTCAGTCGGTTTCCAGGGCTGGCCATTGCAGCTAGAATAGCTGTTGTGGTTGTCCCAATATTCGATCCCAAGGTTAGGGGATAGGCCCGTTCTATACTTATAACCCCAATTCCTGATGGGAAGAAAACGGGAAGAATCGCATCGTTTGATCGTAATTTTATATAATGCCATAGAGTTCAAAATGTTTCATCCGTTGAGCGAATGGCTTTCCCATAGTGCACAATTCCGAATCACAGTAGGATGCTTGCTGTCAAATGTGGGGAAATCGAAAAATCCAGGCAGCTCAAATGAATATAAAGGTTTATTGCAAGCTTAAGCACTCCACAAGAATCTGAACTGCTAACGGTCAAAGCAAATTGGCGGTAGAGAGGAGCTGTGGTGGCGCAGTGGTTAGAGTGCAGTATTGCAGGCAAACTCTGCCCACTGCCAGGAGTTCAATCCTGACTGGTTCAAGGTTGATTCAGACTTCCATCCTTCCGAGGTCGGTAAAACGAGGACCCAGATTGTTGGGGGCAAGAGGCTGACTCTGTAAACCGCTTAGAGAGGGCTGCAAAGCACCGTGAAGCGGTATATAAGTCTAAGTGCTATTGCTGTTGACTGCCAGCTGCCTGCAATTTGGCAGTTCGAATCTCACCAGGCTGAAGGTTGACTCAGCCTTCTTCCATCCTTCCGAGGTCGGTAAAACGAGGACCCAGATTGTTAGGGGCAAGAGGCTGACTCTGTAAACCGCTTGGAGAGGGCTGCACAGCACTGTAAAGCGGTATATAAGTCTAAGTGCTATTGCTATTGCTAAGAGTCAATGGAATTCAAGGAGGGCTGGGCTTAGATGTCATGTGGGCGCGAAAGGACTCCAGACTGATTACTTGTTTGACGCCTCCTCCCTCAGCCTCAGCCTAATCATCTCCTACATTTGCAGCTGCAAAGATGCTCCTTGCATAAGCTGCCACTTACAAACTCGGTTCTGAAAGCAGAGTTTGCACAGCAATTGCAAACCATTGTCTATGGAGGCTTTCAAACAGCCAGATCATGGTTGTTCTAAAAGCGCTTTTTCCAAAAGGCAGATGGAAGGCATTACTTGGGGTTTTTTTTCTCCCCTTTGAAAATGTTTCGCTTCTCATCCAAGAAGCTTCTTCGGTTCAGAGAAGCTTCTTCGTTTTCAAAGGGAAAAAACCCAAAGAAGTCCAGTTGCCTTTTGGAAAGTATTATAAGTATAAATGAGAATTTTCATTTCTATCCTAGCTTATTGCTTACTGCTAGGATTTTTTGGCATTTTATATTAATTAGCTATTCTAGGAGACAAGACAAAATGTACAATTTACAGGAAGTCCTCGACCTTACGATCGAGCCCAAAATTTAGGTCGCTAAGTGAGACATTTGTGAAGCGATTTATGCCCCATTTGACGACCTTTCTTGCTAGAGTTGTTAAGTGAATCACTGCAGTCATTAAATTAGTAACACCGTTGTTAAGTGGATCTGGTTTCTCCATTGACTTGACTTGTCAGAAGGTCGCAAAAGGGGATCGCGTGATCGCGTGACTCCAGGGCACTGCAACTGTCATAAATACGAGTCAGCGGTAAAGCATCTAAATGAAATGTAAATCACATGACCATGGAAATGCTGCAACGGTCATAAATGTGAAAAATGGTCGTAAGTCCCTTTTTTCAGTGCCATTTTAACTTTGAACGGTCACTAAGTGAACCATTGTAAACCATTCCTGTGTTGTACGCCGCCCTGAGTCCCTCGGGAGTTGGGCGGCATATAAGAATACCAAAATAAATAAGTCAAGGACGATTGTATAAAATATAGCAGCTATCCTGTTGCAAATCAATCCAGCAAATGAAAGATAGACAGATTCTAACTTTGTTTAAATGCACACACACACAATAATAATAACAAAAAGCCCTTTATGTTACATACTGTATATACATAAAGCTCTTACCAACAAGTGGAGTGATAGCAGAGGTGAACACTGAACTACTTTGGACAATGAAGGTCATTCCAGCTCCTACCAGCATAGCCAGGTAACCAGTTACCCAAGAAAACGGAAACGGAAAATCTAGAAAACAGAGAAATAAAAGATGCTAGATTCATGCAGCATGTTCTGTTCTACCTAATCCATAGTCTTAAATATCTATAACACAGTTGGAAGGGACCTTGGAGGTCTTCTAATCCAACTTCCTTTTGGCAGGAAGGCCTACACCATTTCAGACAAATGGATGGCCAACATCTTCTTAAAAACTTTCAGTGTTGGAGCATCCAGAACTTCTGGAGGCAAGCTGTTCCACTGATTAATTGTTCTCGCTGTCAGGAAATTTCTCCTTAGTTCTAAGTTGCTTCTCTCCTTGATTAGTTTCCACCCGTTGCTTCTTGTCCTGCCCTCAGGTGCTTTGGAGAAGAGAATACCTCTCGTTTGGACTACTGTAATGCGCTTTACACGGGGCTACCCCTGAAGAGTATCCGGAGACTGCAACTGGTGCAAAATGCGGCTGCGTGTGCTGTGGTGGGTGCCAGCAGATACACCCACGTAACACTCATTCTCCGCCAGCTGCATTGGTTGCCCATTGGTCTCTGGATGCAATTCAAGGTGTTGATTATCATCTTTAAAGCCCTACATGGCTTAGGACCAGGTTATCTCCGGGACCGCATCCTACCTCATACATCCCTACGACCAGTTAGGTCCCACCGAGTGGGTCTCCTCCAGGTCCCGTCAGCCAAACAATGTCGGTTGGCGGGGCCAAGGGGGAGGGCCTTCTCTGTGGGGGCTCCGGTTCTCTGGAACCGACTACCCCCAGAGATCCGAACTATTCCCACCTTGCTGGCCTTCCGGAAAGCTATTAAGACATGGCTCCTCCTGCAGGCGGGGTGAGAGTCCATTTAACCTCTCAATCTCCCCCTTGGTATGAATGGTGTATGTTGGGTTTTTGTTTTCTATTTTTAAAAATTAAAATTATAAAGTGGTATCAGCGCTTCATGTCTGAAATGGTATATGGTCTCCTGCTTAAGCAGGGGGTTGGACTAGAAGACCTCCAAGGTCCTTTCCAACTATTCTATTCTATTCTATTCTATTCTATTCTATTCTATTATTCTATTCTATTCTATTCTATTCTATTCTATTCTATTCTATTCTATTCTATTCTATTCTATTCTATTCCATTCCATTCCATTCCATTCTATTCTATATATTCCATTCCATTCCATTCTATTCTATATATTCCATTCCATTCCATTCAATATTCTATTCTATTCTATTCTATTCTATTCTATTCTATTCTATTCTATTCTATTCTATTCTATTCTATTCTATACCATTCCATTCCATTCCATTCTATTCTATATATTCCATTCCATTCCATTCCATATTCTATTCCATTCCATATTCTATTCTATTCTATTCTATTCTATTCTATTCTATTCTATTCTATTCTATTCTATTCTATTCCATTCCATTCTATATATTCCATTCCATTCCATTCAATATTCTATTCCATTCCATTCCATTCCATTCCATATTCTATTCTATTCCATTCCATTCCATTCCATTCCATTCCATTCCATTCCATTCCATATTCTATTCTATTCTATTCTATTCTATTCTATTCTATTCTATTCTATTCTATTCTATTCCATTCCATTCTATATATTCCATTCCATTCCATTCAATATTCTATTCCATTCCATTCCATTCCATTCCATATTCTATTCTATTCCATTCCATTCCATTCCATTCCATTCCATTCCATTCCATTCCATTCCATTCCATTCCATATTCTATTCTATTCTATTCTATTCTATTCTATTCCATTCCATTCCATTCCATTCCATTCCATTCTATATATTCCATTCCATTCAATATTCTATTCCATTCCATTCCATTCCATTCCATTCCATTCCATTCCATATTCTATTCCATTCCATATTCTATTCTATTCTATTCTATTCTATTCTATTCTATTCTATTCTATTCTATTCTATTCTATTCCATTCCATTCCATTCCATTCCATTCCATTCCATTCAATATTCTATTCCATTCCATTCCATTCCATTCCATTCCATTCCATTCCATTCCATTCTATTCTATTCTATTCTATTCTATTCCATTCCATATATTCCATTCCATTCCATATTCTATTCTATTCCATTCCATTCCATTCCATTCCATTCCATATTCTATTTCATTCCATATTCTATTCTATTCTATTCTATTCTATTCTATTCTATTCTATTCTATTCTATTCTATTCTATTCTATTCTATTCTATACCATTCCATTCCATTCCATTCCATTCTATTCTATATATTCCATTCCATTCCATTCCATATTCTATTCCATTCCATATTCTATTCTATTCTATTCTATTCTATTCTATTCTATTCTATTCTATTCTATTCTATTCTATTCCATTCCATTCCATTCCATTCCATTCCATTCCATTCCATTCTATTCTATTCTATTCTATTCTATTCTATTCTATTCTATTCTATTCCATTCCATTCCATTCCATTCAATATTCTATTCCATTCCATTCCATTCCATTCCATTCCATTCCATATTCTATTCTATTCTATTCCATTCCATTCCATTCCATTCCATTCCATACCATTCCATTCCATTCCATTCCATTCCATTCCATTCCATATTCTATTCTATTCTATTCTATTCTATTCTATTCCATTCCATTCCATTCCATTCCATTCCATTCCATTCCATTCCATTCTATTCTATATATTCCATTCCATTCAATATTCTATTCCATTCCATTCCATTCCATTCCATATTCTATTCCATTCCATATTCTATTCTATTCTATTCTATTCTATTCTATTCCATTCCATTCCATTCCATTCCATTCCATTCCATTCCATTCCATTCCATTCCATTCTATTCTATTCTATTCTATTCCATTCTATATATTCCATTCCATTCCATATTCTATTCTATTCCATTCCATTCCATTCCATTCCATTCCATATTCTATTTCATTCCATATTCTATTCTATTCTATTCTATTCTATTCTATTCTATTCTATTCTATTCTATTCTATTCTATTCTATTCTATTCTATTCCATTCCATTCCATTCTATATATTCCATTCCATTCCATTCCATTCCATTCCATTCCATTCCATTCCATTCCATTCCATTCAATATTCTATTCCATTCCATTCCATTCCATTCCATTCCATATTCTATTCTATTCCATCCCATCCCATTCCATTCCATTCCATTCCATTCCATTCCATTCCATTCCATATTCTATTCTATTCTATTCTATTCTATTCTATTCTATTCTATTCTATTCTATTCCATTCCATTCCATTCCATTCCATTCCATTCCATTCCATTCTATTCTATATATTCCATTCCATTCAATATTCTATTCCATTCCATTCCATTCCATTCCATATTCTATTCTATTCTATTCTATTCTATTCTATTCTATTCTATTCTATCCTATTCTATTCTATTCTATTCTATTCTATTCTATTCCATTCCATTCCATTCCATTCCATTCCATTCCATTCCATTCCATTCTATTCTATTCCATTCTATTCTATTCCATTCTATATATTCCATTCCATTCCATTCCATTCCATATTCTATTCCATTCCATTCCATTCCATTCCATTCCATTCCATATTCTATTCCATTCCATTCCATTCCATTCCATTCCATTCCATTCCATTCTATTCTATATATTCCATTCCATTCAATATTCTATTCCATTCCATTCCATTCCATTCCATATTCTATTCTATTCTATTCTATTCTATTCTATTCTATTCTATTCTATTCTATTCTATTCTATTCTATTCTATTCTATTCTATTCTATTCTATTCTATTCCATTCCATTCCATTCCATTCCATTCCATTCCATTCCATTCAATCTGATTCTATATTCTGTTCTGTTCTGTTCCATTCCATTCCATTCAATATTCTATTCCATTCCATTCCATTCCATTCCATTCCATATTCTATTCTATTCCATCCCATCCCATTCCATTCCATTCCATTCCATTCCATTCCATTCCATTCCATATTCTATTCTATTCTATTCTATTCTATTCTATTCTATTCTATTCTATTCTATTCTAGTCTATTCCATTCCATTCCATTCCATTCCATTCCATTCCATTCCATTCTATTCTATATATTCCATTCCATTCAATATTCTATTCCATTCCATTCCATTCCATTCCATATTCTATTCCATTCCATATTCTATTCTATTCTATTCTATTCTATTCTATTCTATTCTATTCTATTCTATTCTATTCCATTCCATTCCATTCCATTCCATTCCATTCAATATTCCATTCCATTCCATTCCATTCCATTCCATTCCATTCCATTCTATTCTATTCCATTCTATTCTATTCCATTCTATATATTCCATTCCATTCCATTCCATATTCTATTCTATTCCATATTCTATTCTATTCCATTCCATTCCATTCCATTCCATTCCATTCCATTCCATATTCTATTCCATTCCATATTCTATTCTATTCTATTCTATTCTATTCTATTCTATTCTATTCTATTCTATTCTATTCTATTCTATTCTATTCTATTCTATTCCATTCCATTCCATTCCATTCCATTCCATTCCATTCAATCTGATTCTATATTCTGTTCTGTTCTGTTCCATTCCATTCCAAAGAAGTACTTTTGATCTTATAACTGCTACGAAGGCACTTTTTAATTATATTTTTAAAAAACTATTTTTGCACTTTTTGTTTTTTTAGAATTTTGGTTCAAGCTTTGTTTCCTTTCTTGCACTTTTTGCTTTTTCTCCCCGGCTTTTTCTTTTTCTCCCTTCCTTTCTTTATAGTCCCTTCCTTTTTCTCTTTATTAAAGTTGAAAACTTTAATTAAAAAAAATTGATACCGAAAAGAAAAAGGGAAATAAAAAACACCCCAGAAGAAATACTTACCAGTATTGAGTGTTTTCTTGATGACGTTAGCGACTTGTCCTTTAAGGACCGAGTTCAGCAGTTTAACGATCAACACCAAGCAAGTGCAGAGCACAAGCAAAGAGAGAGCGAGGAGGATGAGACCTATGGCCAGATCCTGAAGCTGAGATCCTACAAAAATGTGCTTGCCTACGGAAGGAGAAGAGACAAGTCAACAAATGCTAAGTCACTTATGTCCCGTTGGCAGAGGTGGGCTTCACATAATTTAACAACCGGTTTGCCCAGAATCGAAAATGTGAGTTCACACATGTATGCGGCGTCAACAAACACGGCAATTCGCTCGCGCGCTACATCCGCGCATGCGTGCGCCGTCAAAAAACACAGCAATATAAGACGGGATTGCGCCCGGGCACCACCCCACCTGCAGGTCACAACTACCGGTTCGCCCGAACCGGTACGAACCGGATGAATCCTACCTATGCCCGTTGCAGCTGGTTGGGGTTGACAGTCAAGATGGCTGTTGTACAGTCACAATACTCTGCTAGTATTTTTATGTGCAGTGTTTCAGATGTGGCCACTATCTTGACTTTTGGGATCCAGATCTTGCAGAAACCCTTGGTTTGAACCATTCCTTCCTCCTTTCCCACATTCACATGTAATTAAGCATTAATTCAGACGCTATCAAATTGCACTTCCACAAAGTACAACAGTTCGGCTCAGTGGCCGTTCGAAGGTACAACGGGAACTGGAGGAAGGGACTTACGACCATGATCAAAATTTGGATGCTTGACAACCGGCTCATATTTAAGACGGTCGCAGTGTCCTGGGGTCACGTGATCCCCTTTTGCGACCTTCTGACAAGCAAAAATCAACAGGGAAACCAGATTCACTGAACAACCGGGTTACTAACTTAACAACTGCAGTGATTCGCTTAACAAACTGTGATGGGAAAGGTCGTAAAATGGGGTAAAATTCACTTAACAAATGTCTGACTTAGTAAGAGAAATTTTGGGCTCAATTGTGGTCATAAGTCCAGGACTACCCTTATAGGTGGGAAAAAACTCTCTTGTACAGCATAATGTATTCTGCATTTAGAGGAAGACTGATTTAAATTAAATTAAATTAAATTAAATTAAATTAAATTAAATTAAATTAAATTAAATTAAATTAAATTAAATTAAATTAAATTAAATTAATTAAATTAAATTAAATTAAATTAAATTAAATTAAATTAAATTAAATTAAATTAAATTAAATTAAATTAAATTAAATTAAATTAAATTAAATTAAATTAAATTAAATTAAATTAAATTAAATTAAATTAAATTAAATTAAATTAAATTAAATTATTAGTTTAGTTTAGTGTCATTGCACCTCGTACAACGAAATTAAATGCCCTCTTCAGTGTACATTATAACTATAAAAATAAAACACAAACACACATCCTTCACATTCTATACAATTGTATTGAAAACCCCTGATATTGCATTAATATTGCACTATACAGTAGAATTCAATATAGCTACTGCTCTGGGATAGAAGCTGTTTTTCAGCCTATTTGTCCTTGTTTTTTATTATCCTGTACCGTCTGCCAGTTGGTAATAGTTCAAAAAAAAAAAGGGTGCCCAGGATGAGATGGATCTTTAAGAATGTTTTGAACTTAATTATCTTTGCCCAACGCATTTCTGGCAACAGGAACAATAATATCTAAATTAGTCCTTAGGACTTTGCCTGCCAGCTAATTATAAAGATGAATTCTACACTTAAAATAACACAACCTGGTATCCATTTCCTAACTAACTGCCTTAGCATATGAGGTATACTTTGCAACCCTTCTGGT
This sequence comes from Diadophis punctatus similis, assembly GCA_023053685.1. NCBI lineage: Eukaryota > Metazoa > Chordata > Lepidosauria > Squamata > Dipsadidae > Diadophis > Diadophis punctatus. The sequence goes on from JALIGW010000068.1 coordinate 165,299, forward strand.
TTCTTGGGTTAATTTTAATATGTGGTTGTTGGCATTTTTAGATATTTTTTTTAAATGACCACATGACATCTTCAGACATTGGAGACAACCACTCCAATTCCTTTTCTTTTTCTGTATTTTGGAGAACAGCGCATGGCGCTGCCTTCTGCAACTGGGGTCAACACAACCATGAGGCAGATTGGGGTAGTTGCCTTAAACGGGAGATGTTTAATAGTGGTATTTCTGGTCATGTGTCCCATTTTGTATCTCCTAAAAGGAAACTGCTGCTTGTGGTTACAAACGGAAGATGTTCAAGGATCTGCTCCTACTTCAGGAGGTCCTTTGACCACCATCCAAAGCCACCAGTGATCCAGTTGACCTTCTAACATGATGAAGCTACCGTCTTCTTAATTCCAGCAGCAACGTGTCTTGGGTTATAGCCAGGGGTGGGCTTCAAAAAATTTAGCAAGGGGTTCTCTGCCCGGTTGCTGGGTGGGCGCGGTCATGGTGGGCGCGGCCTAGTCAGCCTCTTGCACCACTGCAGGAGAGGGTGTTTTTGCCCTCCCTGGGCTGCGGAGGTTTTCTTCGAGCCTCCGGGAGGGCGAAAACGGCCTTCCCAATCTTCCGGTAGGCCCATTTTTCGCCCTCCCGAGCCACCGCGTGCGCCCTGCACTTCCCTGCATCCAAAACGGGCCACGTGGGGACTCCTGGGAGGGGAGGGGAGGGGAGGGGAGGAGAGGGGTGGGCGGGGTTCTCCAAACTGCACAGAATCTTAGCTAGAGGTTCTCCCGAACCCCTGCGAACCCCCAGCAGCCCACCCCTGGTTATAGCCCTCTCTCCAGCCTGCCATTTTCCTAGCGTAATATCTGGTCATCTCTTGTTTTGAAAACGGATCTTCTCTCTTCAGAGAAAAAAAAGGCAAACTGTTTCCTTACATTTCGCGAGATACTGTGTTTCCGACACGTTTTTGATGGTCCAGGTCATGTTTCCATTGGTCCAGCAGAGATCGGAAGACGTGCAGTTTTCGGATGCCGGGATGGTCGTATTCAGTGCAGCCTAGGCATTGACATAAAACAGCTCGATGAAACCCAGTCTATTCACATTGTGCTGATTTAGGCTCTATTATTATTCCAAAAAACCACAACCACAACCATGACAGCTACAAAGAATTCACCTTAGCAGTGGAAATTATGGAACTATGGACCCCTTCCTTGTTGGTCCACTTTCTGCCTTCCAACCTCACCCATCACAGTGAAATATTGATTCACAGAATAAGGCCGGGAGGGTCCTTGGAAGTCTTCTAACACAGCCCCCTACCCAAAGCAGGAAACCTTCTACCACCCCAGACACATGGCAGTCCAATTTTTTTCTGTAAGGGGGCGTGCATAAGCGCAACAACGTGCCTACCGTCCCTGTGCTAAAGTTCCCTTTTTAAAAATTCGTATCCTTTTCATGTATTCAAAATCGTGTTTATACTTTTATCTGTTATCTTATATATGCTTGACAAATAAATAAAATCACTAACAATAAATCTTTTCTTGAAAACCTCCAGAGGTGGAGCACTCACTCCTGACAACCCTACAGATAGTTCCCTCCAGCTTTCTTGGCAAGATTTCCTGAAGTGGTTTAAAATTGAGGGGTCCTTAGTGCTCCCCTGAGCTTGGTGGTTTTCCTGCACACGTTTCATGACCCAAACTAGGTAACATCATCAGTGCTAGCACTGACTAGCCCTGATGAAGTTACCTGGTTGGGTCATGAAACGTCTGCGAGAAAACCATCAAGCTCAGAGAGCACCAAGGACCCCACAGTCCTCCTCTCCTCCTCCTCCTCCTCCTCCTCCTCCTCCTCCTCCTCCTCCTCCTCCTCCTCCTCCTCCTCCTCCTCCTCCTCGTCTCTGAAACCCCCCTCCCTTCTAGCACTGATGAAGTTACCTAGTTGGGTCATGAAACGTCTGCAAGAAAACCACCAAGCTCAGAGAGCACCAAGGACCCCATAGTCTTTCTCCTTCTCACTCCAAACCACACTCCCTTCTAGCACTGATGATGTTACCTAGTTGGGTCATGAAACGTCTGCAAGAAAACCACCAAGCTCAGAGAGCACCAAGGACCCCAAAGTCATTCTCATCCTCCTCCTCCTCCTGGCTTTTCTACTCCTTGAATTTTTGTAATATTCAGCATGATTCAAGCTAGGTATATTTATGCGTACATTCCAATTCTAGGAGATCAAAGTTCAGTACAGCCAGTCCTCGACTTACGACCGCCATTGAGCCCAACATTTCTGTTGTTAAGCGAGACATTGGTTAAGTGAGGTTTTGTCCCATTTTACCGCCTGCCTTGCCTCGGTCGTTAAGTGAATCCCTGCAATTAGTCACCCGGTCGTTAAGCGAATCTGTCTTCCCAAACGGACTTCCCTTGTCAGAAGTTTGCAAAAGGGGATCACGTGACCCCTGGTCAACACAGCGACCGTCATAAATCTGAACCAGCTGCCAAGCCTCTGGATTTTGATCCCGTGACCATGGGGAATGCTGCAAAGGTCATAAGTGTGAAAAACCGTCGTAAGTTTTTTCAGTGCCGTTGTAACACTAAATGAACTGCTGTAAATCACGGGCTACCCGTATGATATTCCAGTATAATATATACCATTTCCAAAACAATAAATGCAATCCCAGTCTGGATTTCCCAGAAGAATGAATATCTAGAACATTATCACACATTATCAACCCTCTTCGTTCAGTGAGTAGTTATCAGAGAGATAGAGAAAAGTGACTAATTCAACGATAAGCCAGCCTCTTATCTGCATCAAATGGTCCCTTAACTCAACACTCACCACGCTCGTTTTAGTTTTGCACCAAAGTTTCACCAGGGTTTTGTTCTTTGCTGATTCATCTCCCGTAGCGATTGCGCTTATGACCGATTTATCGAGCTGTTAATCAAAGGAAGCAAAATGGAAATCCCATTTATTGGGTTCAATTGAAGAACGCAGATTAATTTTTCTCTTGCCTTGCATCTTCCAAAAGGCCAGCCCAAGGTTTGAAAAGCTAACACGACATCAAAAATAAAGTACAACTTATTGCAAATGGATCTCAGCAACTATCGGACTGCGTGAGTGGCAGGCTGGTGCGAACGCGCAGCTCGATTCGTGCAAGCGGCGGGCCAGCGTATACGCACATAAACACACAACTCGACTGCAAGATGAACCGTGTGCGCATGAGTGTGCGCGCCGGCCCACCGCTTGTGCGGCCCACTTGCAAAGAGGCCACGGCTCTACCGTGACAAAGAAACATTTTTGTTGTTGTTTAACGTTTATTCTGATCTTCAGGACAAGCTTGGAAGATTAGAATAGACTTGAATCCAGTGTTAGGAAACACGGCATTGTGGCATTTCAATAGAAGAAGCTGCTCTTGTGTTGTTTTTCCAAGGATAAATTTGGCTTCTCTGGGTGCCCAGAAGAGAATGAAATGTATCCTGTACAAAAAAATAAAATAAAAATAGGACTGCCAGCACAGAACAGTGTCACGGTGTGAATATTGCCAGTTGTATGTCTATGCAGGGTGATGCACCCCTATCCTAATATTATGGTACATTCCAATACAAGCAGAACACGTGATATGATGAGTGCGCATGTGTGCATTCCTAAACCACCATTAATTTCTTCTGCCTTAGCTCTTGACCTGAACGGTCGTGTTTCTTAGCAAAGATGTAATTATTCAGGATTTATTGTTTTGTACTGAAATAAATATTTTCTATTAGACTTGGTTTTATTTCTAACTGTCTGAATTCCAAGTAAAGATCCAAATCGCCTCTATGAGATTTTATTCTCATCCTTAACATGGTAGCACTCGGACGGCTTGAATATATTTTTCCCTTGACAAACAGGGATAATAGCGTTAGATTAAATCAACAGGAACAGCATTAGAATCGCATAACGCTTCCAACCTTTCGAAGGAGAAGAAACTAAGAGAAGGAAGAACATGAAAACCAATTTCCAGAAAGTTTTTTTTTTTTCAAAAAGAAGATCGTAAGTCTGAAATACCGTATTTTTCGGAGTATAAGACGCACCGGAGTATAAGACGCACCTTAGTTTTTGGGGAGGAAAATAGGGGAAAACAATCTGCCTACCAGGTATTCATCTGGCTAGCATCCTTAGTCTGGTCAGCTTCAGCACATTATTTTATCCCCTGGTTAGGACTTAAAAAAACCTTCTTCTGAGAGAGTAACAATGAAAGAGCCTGCAAGCCAGTAAGAGCTGGGAAGATAGTTAGCACCTGGTTAGGGCTAGAAAAAAACCTTATTTGGAGCAAGTAGAGCAATGAAAAAAAATTCTGCAAAGACTTAGGGCTGGAAAAACATTCTTTGGAGAGAGTAACAATGAAAAAGCCTGCAAGGTAAGAGCTGGGAAGATCTGTTAGCACCTAGTTAGGGCTGGGGAAAAAAGCTACATTCGAAGTATAAGACGCACCCAAATTTTCAGCCACTTTTAGGGAGGAAAAAGGTGCGTCTTATACTCCGAAAAATACGGTAACCGTGAGGCAATGACACTAGTTATCTAGAGTAGAAAGTTTTAATTTTCTCAAAGAGCAAAGAATGAGTCTAACATTAGGTATCAAGAACCTAAAGAGATTTATATGGGTAAAGACTTAGCTGGGATCCTGAGGTTGGAAAGACAGTTGTGTGCATATTCTTTGCAGCATGCTTCTCAACAATAAAACTCATAAAATTCATGAGGTGCTTGTCCCAAAAGTGCTTTTTCAAGAGGCAACTGGATTTCCTTTGTTTTTCCTTGAAGACTTTTCGCTTCCCACCAGAGAAACTTCTTCAGTTCTGACTGAATGGGGGAGAATGGGTTTAATATTCTTTGCAGTCCTCTGGTCGTTAGGTAATCTCTCTGAGAGTCATTGAGGCCACTTGGAGGTTTATTCCGTTCATCCCCCACCATTCAATCAGAACTGAGGAAGCTTCTTGGATGAGAAGCGAAATGTCTTCAAGGAATAACTAAAGGAAGTCCAGTTGCCTCTTGAAAAAATCACCTTCGGGACGAGCCCTCCATAAATTTTATGAGTTTTATTGTTGAGAAACATGCTGCAAAGAATATGCAAGCAACTGTCTTCAAGAGGCAAGTGGACTTTCTGGTTTTTTCTTTGAAGACATTTCACTTCTCATCAAGAAGCTTCTTGGGAAGAAGGAAGGAGGGAGAAGGAAGGAGGGAAAAGGAAGAAGGGAGGAGGAGGAGGAGGAGGAGGAGGAGGAGGAGGAGGAGGAGGAGGAGGAGGGAGAAGAAGAAGAAGAAGAAGAAGAAGAAGAAGAAGAAGAAGAAGAAGAAGAAGAATAAGAAGAAGAAGAAGAAGAGGAGGAGGAGGAGGAGGAGGAGGAGGAGGAGGAGGAGGAGGAGGAGGAGGAGGAGGAGGGAGAAGAAGAAGAAGAAGAAGAAGAAGAAGAAGAAGAAGAAGAAGAAGAAGAAGAAGAAGAAGAGGAGGAGGAGGAGGAGGAGGAGGAGGAGGAGGAGGAGGAGGAGGAGGAGGAGGAGGAGGAGGAGGAGGAGGAGGAGGAGGGAGAAGAAGAAGAAGAAGAAGAAGAAGAAGAAGAAGAAGAAGAAGAAGAAGAAGAGGAGGAGGAGGAGGAGGAGGAGGAGGAGGAAGAAGAAGAAGAAGAAGAAGAAGAAGAAGAAGAAGAAGAAGAAGAAGAAGAGGAAGTAGTAGTAGTAGTAGTAGAAGAAGAAGAAAAAGTAGTAGTAGTAGTAGTAGTAGTAGTAGTAGTAGTAGTAGTAGTAGTTGTTTTTGTTGTTGATGTTGATGATGATGTTGTTGTTGTTGTTTCTTGGATGAGAAGCGAAACATCTTCAAAGAAAAACCAGAAAAGCCAATTGCCTCTTGGAAAAAAAAAAGCACTTTTGGGACAACCACGACCTGGATGGCTGAGAAGCTCCATGGACGTTATGGAGTGCTTTTTTTTTCATTCCTAGCATTGCATTAGTGAAGGAGAAAGAGGGGGCTGAGCAACCAGTCCTAGTAAACAAATACATAAGGGAAGAATTTACCTGGATGATGAGTTTTGTGAAGGGATCCGTAATGACTTTTAGCAATTCAGGGGCATTTTCCCCACTTTCCAGCTGAAAGGAATCCACAATAAGGCTGGTCAGGCGGAAAAGATACTGAGAGGCAACTTCGATGGGCAATAGTACAAACACGGAAAGCCAGTTAAAGAAATCGTGGACGGTGGCGCCCGCAAAGGCCCTGAAGACAAAGAAGAGGACAGCGGTCAGAAGAAGTTCTGCGGAAAGACAACCAAAGCCGTAAAAGAGGTTCAACAAAAACAATATATTCTTTTTCTTCAAAAATGTAATTGACAACATAGCCAGGTAGAGGCTTCCTGCCTCTGTCTTTCTATATTCCTTGCTTCATGGATTTTCTGGAATAAGAATGGAACGTGCAATGGGAAAACACGATAATTGATAAGGTTGGTTGTTCTTCTGGTCAAATTGATTGTTTTTTAGAATCTTTTAATCCCTTTATTCAGGATGGAGCTGAGAATTTACTGGCCGGATGCCCTTCCTGACTCCTACTCAGAGTTCACAGCAGATATTTTCTCTTAGCACCCTGATAGAGAAACATCTGTCGCTGCCTAGGATCGAATTCTCAATCGTCCTAGTGGGAGGTGAGTGTCTTCACATCTAGGCCTCCGCGCCACTCTGGTCAAATTGAATGAAAGGTTGTGCTATTTATTAAATCCATATGCCACCTGTTCCAAACACACTTATGGCAGCTTAGATCCTAGTTCCAGGAATGGCTTTTAAGGAAATCATTGTTTAGATCATTCTTCCTGTTCACCCTTTGATTAAGGTTCTGAAGAAAGTTGACCCGATTTGTTTGAGGAGTTTAAGAGAAGACTCATTCATTGGCATACAAAAATGAATCCTGAAAATATTGGAAGGGGTAAGTGCCAAAATGCAATTTAAGGCCTATTTCACCCCTGGACGTGCGACCGTCATAAATATGAGTCAGCTGCCAAACGTCTGAATTTTGATCACGTGACCACGGGGATACTACGATGGTTGTTAATTAGTACAATCGAGCGGGTTCAAATTCTTGGTCTGGATAACTTGGCACTGCATCGCTTGTGGTCAGACTCACGTATTGCATACAAAATTGTACGTAGTAATGTTTTGCCTGTAAATGATTTTTTCTGTTTTAATCGCAATAATATGTGTGCGAACAACCGCTTTAAACTCAATGTAAATTGTTCTAAACTTGACTGTAAAAAATATGATTTCTGTAACAGAGTTGTCAAAGTCTAGAATGCTCTTCTACCCGATCCAGAGGTCTTAGCTACAAATTTTCACAGTTTCAGTCACAAATTGACTTCCGTGGACCTCACTTCACACTTACCGTATTTTTCGGAGTATAAGACGCACTTTAGTTTTGGGGGAGGAAAATAGGGGAAAACTATCTGCCTACCAGGTATTCATCTGGCTAGCGTCCTTAGTCTGGTCAGCTTCAGCACATTATTTTATCCCCTGGTTAGGACTTAAAAAAACCTTTTTTGGAAGGAGTAGCAATGAAAACAAGCCTGCAAAGACTTAGGGCTGAAAAAAAACTTCTTCGGAGCGAGTAGCAATGAAAACAAGCCTGCAAGCCGGGAAGATCATTAGTACCTCGTTAGGGCTGGGGAAAAAAGCTTCAAAAAAAAAAAGCTACATTCGGAGTATAAGACGCACCCAAATTTTCAGACTCTTTTAGGGGGGGGGAAAGGTGTGTCTTATACTCCGAAAAATACGGTAAGTGGTCCGTAGAGGGGGCGTGCATAAGCGCACTAACGTGCCTATCGTCCCTGTCATTGTATTTTTATATGATTCCTGTTTTCGTTTCTGTTTGACAACTTACAATAAAAAAATAAAAAAATAAAAAAATAAAAAAATAAAAAAATAAAAAAATAAAAAAATAAAAAAATAAAAAAATAAAAAAATAAAAAATAAAAAAATAAAAAAATAAAAAAATAAAAAAATAAAAAAATAAAAAAATAAAAAAATAAAAAATAAAAAAATAAAAAATAAAAATAAATAAATAAATAAATAAATTGTAAAAAACAGTCAAAAGTCACTTCTTTCAGTGTGATTTTTGAGCGGTCGCTAAACAAACTATTGGAAGATGAGGACTGACCAGGATTGGTATTACAGGAGGCATAAACGTTTACATTTGTACTAATTTTGTAGGTTTTCTTCGGTTGTCTTCCTTGGCAGTGACATCATTACCCTTATTGCTTATTAGCATGTCTTAAGATAAGAATGTGGTACCTTCGAAATTCATTCCTGTCGCCAGCCTGCATGAGAGCCACAATGGTGTTAGTAACCGAAGTCCCAATATTGGCTCCCATTATGATCGGGATAGCATGCTTAACACTCAATACTGCAAAAAATAAATATATATAATAATGATTACAGGTGAAACATGTGACAAATGAAAACTGTTGGCTCATACATGACTACTTCAGTGCATGGAAAGTACCTAATTCTAGTTCTCCCAATTCCTTTCTACCAAACTTTTGTATGAACAGAGTTTTATACAAAAGATAAACAGGCTGTATAAACAGAGGCACAGAATCAAAATCACGTGAAGTACCAGTACCGCTTTGTAAAGCCTTAGCAAAGCCACACCTGGCATGCTGCATCCAGTTTTGGTCACCACATTAGAAAAAAAGATGTTGAGATTTTGGAAAAAGTGCAAAGAGGAGCAACTAAGATGATTAAAGGCCTGGAGATTAAAACATATGAAGAACAGTTGCAGGAATTGGGTCTGGCTAGTCTAAAGAAAAGAAGGACTAGGGGGGACATGATAGCAGTATTCCAGTATTTGAGGGGCTGCCCCAAAGAGGAGGAGGTCAACTTATTCTCCAAAGCACCAGAATGCAGGACAAGAAACAATGGTTGGAAACTGATCAAGGAGAGAAGCAACCTGGAATTAAGGAGAAACTTCCTAACAGTGAGAACCATTAACCAGTGGAACAGCTTGCTACCAGAAGTTGTGGGTGCTTCATCACTGGAGGTTTTTAAGGAAAGACTGGACAACCGCCCATCTGAAATGGCACGGGGTCTCTTGCTGGAGCAGGGGGCTGGACTAGAAGACCTCCAAGGTCCCTTCCAGCTCTGTTCTGAATGCTTGATTGAAACCAAGGCTTTCTTGTTAGTAACTGGCTCCTGATTCAATTTTTTCTCTCCTCTCTTTGTGTTGTTTGGATGTCTTTTCACAAACTGCAGCAGAAGAAGGTCACACACCAGAACACACATGAAGAGTCAGGGTATTTCTCAATAAGATTTCTCATAAATCAATAGCACGTATACCGCTATTGAAAGAATTGTGTCTGGCCGTTGCACGTATGTCAGCAAGGGTCACCGTTTTCACACATGCTTCCTTCCATCATGGGTTTCTAGAGTGTTGCCTTTCTCCAAAGCCACCTTCCTCGTCCATCAATTCAGTGGATCAATACAACTGTTAAGCAAACCATGAGCCCGATCTCACCAGAATAAAACATAGAATAAAAGAGCCAGCGCAGTGGTGGTTGCTCCCTGTTCAGCGAACCGGTAGCGGCGGTAGTGGAAGGCTCCGCCCACCCGCCCGGGACACTTTTGCACATGTGCAGAAGCGTTGCGCGCACGCGAACCGGTAGTGACGGGATTTAGAACCCACTACTGAGCTAGAGGGAACCCTACACCATTTCAGACAAATAGTTGTCCAATCTCTTCTTAAAAACTTCCAGTGTTGTAACACCCACAACTTCTGGAGGCAAGTCGTTCCACCGATTCATTGTTTTCACTGTCATGAAATGTCTCCTTAATTCTAGGTTGCTTCTCTCCTTGATGAGTTTCCATGTCCTGCTGTCAGGTGCTTTGAAAAAGAGATCCTTCTCCCCTCTTCTCAAATATGAGACAGCTCCTCAGATGTTGGAAGACTGCTACCACGTCTCCCCTAGATCAACCCCAAGTAAGTCTGGAGTAAAGATGGAGGTAATCTAGTGTTTGGTAGAAAGAAACATGGAGGATGAACCACCAAGAAAACATTTTCAACACAATGCAATGCAATGCAATACAATAATTTAATTTATCATCTCATTATGAAGCGAAAGCTCTATTTTAGACCAGCAGACTTCCCCTTTCCCCCTGGCTAATATATTTTTTTTTCTTGAGGAAATGACTGAAACAAGAGTTGTGCAATTACAAATTGAGTCTGCCTCTCACTGAAGATTGGGTCCATCTAATTTTTAGGACTGCAAAAGTATAATCTTTATGGCAGTGGTGGGATTCAGCCGGTTCGGGCCGGTTTGGGCGAACCGGTAGTTAAATTGCTGGCTAGCCTCACCCCTTCCTGTCCTGCCCCTTCCAGGAGTCCCCACGCGCTCCATTTTGGCTCCCAGGTAAGTGTAGGGAGACCTCCTAGGCCCAAAACGGGGTGTGGTGATGGCAGTGATGTGTGGTGGTGGTGGCGTGGGGGGGCATTTTCACTCCCAGGAGGCTTCAGGGAGACCTCCTAGGCCCAAAATGGGGAGCAGGGGTGGTGCAGCACGTCCCTCCCGCGGCCCATTTTTGCTCTCAGGGGGGTGCAGGAGGTCGAGTGCTGCCTGTCACACCCACTGGCCAGGCCAACCATGGCCACACCCACCCAGTCACATGACCACCAAGCCATGACCACCAAGCCACGGCCACCAATCCATGCCCACAGAACCGGTAGTAAAAAAAATTTGAATCCCACCACTGCTATGGTATCTTCTAATTTCAAGAAGGACGTCACAAAATACGATCAGGTGTGTCTTTCTTCATCTTACTAACACTGGTAGGAAAAAACAACACTAGCAGAATTGCCCCTCCTGTTTAAAATACCCATAGTTCAGGGGTGAAATTCAGCAGGTTCGGACAGGTTCTATAGAACCGGTGGCACCGATTATGCGCAGTTCAGAGAACCGGTAATTCGCACCACTGACTGGCCCCTCCCCTCCTGCACACTCCTTCTCTCCTCCTTAGGAGCCGAGGTGGCGCAGTGGTTAAAAGCAGCACTGCAACCTACTAGTTCAGCAGTTCAACTGTTCAAATCTCACCGGCTCAAGGTTGACTCAGCCTTCCATCCTTCCGAGGTGGGTAAAATGAGGACCCAGATTGTTGGGGGCAATATGCTGAACTCTGTAAACCGCTTAGGGAGGGCTATAAAGCACTATGAAGCGGTATATAAGTCTAAGTGCTATTGCTATTCTCGGGCTCATACACACAGAGCAAACATGAGAAGGAGGTGAGAAGCAGCCAGGTTGAACGCTAGAAGACTTGGCTGAACTTTTCTGTCGGTTCTGTGGGCGTGGCTTGGTGGGTGTGGCTTGGCCACTCCCACCAAGCCACGCCCACATAACCGGTAGAGGAAAAATTTGAATGTCACCCCTGCCATAGTTGTATGGCAGGCTATTTCTGAGCGGACTGCTGTCTTATTTCCTTATTTTGTGGCTGTCAAACTCTCAAAAGAAGTTATAAAATCCAAAATCTGTTCTATAGTTGACTCACGTGAAGAAGACACCATGCTGACAATGATAGAGGACGATGTGCTAGAACTTTGCACCATCACTGTTACCAGAACGCCGATGACCAGGCCTGCAACGGGATTTGATAAGACAGAACCATCCTTGAAAATGTCTCCTGCTGCTTTGCCTGTAGAAATAAAACTTACAGGTAGTCCTCGACTTGCGACAGTTCATTCAGTGACCGTTCAAAGTTGCAACAGCTGTGAAAAAAGCGACTTATGCCCATTTATCACACTTACGACCATTGCAGCCTCACCATGGTCAAAATTTGGATGCTTGGCGACTGGTTCATATTTATGACGGTTGCAATGTCCCAGGGTCATGTGATCACCTTTTGCAACCTTCTTATCAGCAAAGTCAATGGGGAAACCAGATTCACTTAACAACTGGAGTGACTCTTTTAACAACTGTGGCAAGAAAGGTCATAAAATGGGGCAAAATTCACTTAAATGTTTCACTTAGCAACAGAAATTTTAGGCTCAATTGGGGTCGTAAATGGAGTATTACAGCTTTAAATAACCTTCATAACACTAGAACCTCCATAACAAAAAGAACAATACCTGGAGATGATCTGATGCACCTCACAGGATGTGAACCATAGCATAAAGGACAGAGGTTTACATTTATTAGACATTCTGTTTATATAAAGCACCACACAGAGCAAACAAAGAGTACAGTCACCATGTGCTTTACTGCTCAACTACTGTATTTAACAGCATCAGGTAATAGGAAATTCTACTTAGAACAAAAGAGCATAGAGTATATACCGTATTTTTCGGAGTATAAGACGCACCTTTTTACCCCCCAAAAGAGGGTGAAAACTTGGGTGCGTCTTATACACTGAATGCAGCCCCACCCACCCACCCACCCACCCCCACCCTTTGGCCTCTGTCTTCCAGCAATTTACCTGCTTCCAGCAAAGAGGGAAGAGCCTGTAAAGCCAAGCAAGTCAGTAGCAGTTTCCCGATCTACAGCTGATTAGGTTTGCCACGTGGGAAAATGAAAGTGAAACTAACTACAAAGAGGCAAATAGCTGGGAGAGACAGGCAGATTTTTATTTTTTGCTGAACTGGATGGAAGGGGGTAAGTGAATAACTATAAATGTCTGTAGAATGTTCAAATTATTAGACTTATTTTTTAAAGACTGCTTTATTATTGTTCTAGAGCCAGGGGTCTCCAACCTTGGCAACTTTAAGACTTGTGGACTTCAACTCCCAGAATTCAACAGCTAGCTTTGTTAGCTTTGCTGGCTGTGGAATTCTGGGAGTTGAAGTCCACAAGTCTTAAAGTTGCCAAGGTTGGAGATCCCTGTAAATCTAGACAACTTAACAAAATAAAGAAGCTTTTTAAAATAAATGCTTGCTCTGAAGAGGCCTAGTGCTATTGTATCTTCTTTTAAATAATAGAGAATAATGTATACTTCCAGAAATTTTAATTAATTTTAACAGCTCTGTACAAGTATAGTCTGAAATGTAACAGTGTCCTGTTTAGTATTAGAGTTTAGTTACCTTGGAGTAGATCTATTTAAATAATTGGGAAGAGTTAGGGTGACTACATTTAAGAAAACTTTCTGGCATAATGTACATTTCTCCAATTCTTTGCTATTTCTATGGGTCAAGCACACATGCACAGAAATACACAGCAAACAGTGTATACCATCTGTGCTGTTTGCTGTTTGGCAAATTGCTTGGAGGCAGAGGCCTTTTTCCCTTGTTTTCCTCCCCCAAAACTAAGGTGCGTCTTATACTTCGGTGCGTCTTATACTCCGAAAAATACGGTCCCATAGATCCAAACTTGTAAATACTGCCATCTACTAGCTGAATACTACTGTAGTTGTTGCACCGAAATACATTCCAACAATGAATTCTAAAGTTATTTCGCCAGTCTTTCAAAGATGTGAAAAATGTCCCTTAAATTGTATTTAACTACAATACCTGTCTTCATAGCACGCAAGACTTGTAGGGAAGGAAACTTGTTTCCTTAACTGGAGATGAAGATTACAATGGTTCCCATAGTTTTTTGCATATGGGTGTATACACCGATCTACCTATTTCAAGTGTCTGAGAAAGGTGTTTTATCTATTGCATCTCATGGATAAGACGTTCTCCGTCACAATGTGCATTTCCAAACACTTAAGACACTAGATCAAGAGATTAGTTTGGGTAAGAGATTAAGTCCTAGATTGGCAGCTACCTGCCAGTAGTTACAACAATGCAGGTTGAAGGAAATAAACAGGTCTCTTCCACACCACACCCACAGTATCCCCATGTGATTGGCAGCTCTTATGCCCAGTGGGTCTCAGCGGCTCACTGTGCTCAACTAAGCGAGCCCAGGAAAATTCTCCTAAATGAGTATCTCAGTCCGGGAGAAACCAGGGAAATAAAACATCTCGGTGTATTCAAAGTGACTACACCTTAATTGACTTGTTATAAATAAGTCTGGGAAATTCCTGTCCAAGTTTCCGTGTTTGGTTCAGTCAAATATTAAACGTACGTTATTTAAATCAATGCCTTTTCTGGTTTCCTTGGGATAGTCCATCTGGGTGAGGTTTAGCAACAAGAGAGAGCAAAAGATGCCAGGGCACAAAAAAACATCCCCTACGATGTGTTTTGCATTATTGGTGGCCTCTTCCTTCCCAAAGGTGTTTTTACTTTAAACTTTCTGAGTTTTTTTTAAGACGTTTCGCTTCTCATCCAAGAAGCTTCTTCAGTTCTGACTAATGGGCAGGGAATGGGACGGAACTGAAGAAGACTATGGAAAAGTCTTAAAGCAAAATCAGAAAGTCCAGTTGTCTTTTTAAAAAAAGAGACACCTTTGGGACAACCATGGCCCGGATGGTTGAGAACCTCCATAGACATTTTGGAGACTTTGGTGCACCTTCTCAACTTCTTCTAGACTTTGGGGTCAAAATAACAGTCATGAAGATCTACCCTTCATCAGTGGCTTGACGAAGCTATAAAATGTTTTAAATCCCTACTGGGGAACTGATCTCTTTTAGATAAATGCATTCCTTGGACATCAGCCAGTTAAACATCTTCTCTAGTTACATCAGATTTTCCATATGAACCCAAGACCAAGAAATCCGTATAAAGTTGTGATTAGAAGGTTTGTTCAGGACTGCGGAGTCCCAGGTTCAAGTCCCCCGTCAGCTGTGGAGCTTTCTTGGATACCTCTGACCCCTGCCTTTTCTCTCAGCCCAGTCTAACTCACAAAACTGTTGCTAAACTAAACGGGGTGTGACCTTCTATAGGCTGCCAGAAGCCTCTTAGGAACAGTGTTTACCAACCTCATCAACTTCAACATGGATGGAGTCCAAGGCTGGCTGGGGATTTCTGAGAACTGAAGTGTACCCATCTTAAAGTTTGTTGACACTTCCTTAGAGGAAAGATTAATCACTTCAGCTACTCCTCATCTAGGGAGAGCAACAGTCTTCCCTGTAACGATGTATAGGTGTGAGAGTTGGACACTAAGAAAGACTGGTTGAAGAAGAATTGGCGCCTGTGAACTGTGGTGTGGCATAAATGATTGCGTATACCATGGACAGTCAGAGCAACCAACAAAGAGGTGCTGAATTGTATAATGGCCAGACACATCACTAGAAGCCAACACTACGAGACTACGTCTGATTTACTTGGGCCATGTCTTGTGTGTAAAACTCATTGGAGAAGTCAATGATGCCCGGAATGATTAGTGGAACAAGAAGAACATGTTGACTTGATACTATCAAAGCTAGTATAAAGATGAACATCCAACAACTGAAAGAAGCTGTGATTGACAGAGTAGCAAGGACTTGCCTATAAAGTCTTCAAGACCGAATAGTTAAAACTTTCTGTCATTCAGATTTCATTTTGTCCCTCCTTTTGCATCCTTTTTTTAATGATTCTGTTCCGCCATTTCTTTGATATCCGAATAACTCTTGTCCCATGGCGAGTTATCTCGCAATGAGTTGGCCATGTCAAGTTGGCCATGTCAAGTTGGCCTTGGTGAGTTGGCCTTGGCTAGTTGGCCTTGGCTAGTTGGCCATGGCGAGTTGGTCATGGCAAGTTGGCCTTGGCAAGTTGGCCATGGCAAGTTGGCCTTGGCAAGTTGGCCATGGCAAGTTGGCCTTGGCTAGTTGGCCAAGGCGAGTTGGCCATGGCAAGTTGGCCATGGCAAGCTGGCCTTGGCGAGTTGACCACAGGGAATTGTCATAGACCCATCTACATTTGCTATTCTTAGTACCAATAATCCTGATTATATAATGGCTTAAAAACAGAATTATTTTTTGATTCTTTTTGAACCGCCATAAATGCTTGTTGTAGCTTTATTTGCACATTCCTCAGTGGTTCTTCTTGAGTTGCAATACTTAAAAAATATTTATTCTGCAGAAATGAAGCCGATAAGACTTTCTGTACACTTAAAGAAAGTACATTGTGATCACTGAGTTAGAGACATAGAGATACTTGAAATTCTTGCCTTACCTCCAACTAACTGGAAGGCAGAGCTGAGCACGTCCAAGGAGCAAACGAAAAAGTAAAGCAATCCGAGCAGAAGAATAAATTTCCCGATGCCTCGCAAAATATAAAGGACTTTGTGTTTTCCATCAAGCTCTGCAAAAGACAAAGGGGAATGTTCATAGAATGGAATAGAATAGAATAGAGTTCTTTATCAGCCAAGTGTGATTGGACACACAAGGAATTTGTCTTTGGTGCAAATTCATGTGTAATTAGCATTAACATAAATTAGCATTAACACAAATTCATGTGTAATTAGTACCAAATATAAGTCTCGAATCTCAAAAATTCTCATCTATAAGTTCATGGAGTCAAGGTTGATATGGTGAGCCCTGTGGATAATATACCAGAAGGAATGTTCTCATCATTAAAATTTAACTTCAGCTAAAAGGAGATTTTTTTTAAAAAAAAACGGAGCTTTAAAAACAGCCATATTTTAAAAGGGCCCTTTACTTTGAAAGAGAAAATACCATTTGGCGTTTAGATTCCTTTATTGATGGAGCCTGTCAGGACATGGGAATAAGAAGAGAGGCTTGGAGGGCAGAAGGTTGGTGTCTTTAAAACGCAGTCCTTGAACCCAGGTCTCTCTGGCAAAAGCCAGAGTGAATTTCAAGGAAGTCAGATTGTCTTGGCCAAGGAAGCCTTAGCTGAAATATCCACCAACTCTTTCAGAAAATATGCCGTAAGTCCAATTTTTTAAGATTCTCAAACATTTCAAAAAATTTATAGCTACTCCAGCTAGAAGTTTGAAAATAATGGCATATAGGAAAATAAACATCATAATCCCACCCCTCTATCTCTTTCTTCCTTCCTTCCTTCCTTTCATCCTTCCTTCCTTCCTTCCTTCCTTCCTTCCTTCCTTCCTTCCTTTCTTTCTTTCTCTTTCTTTCTTTCTTTCTTCTTTCTTTCTTTTTCTTTTTCTTTCTTTCTTTCTTTCTTTTTCTTTCTTTCATTTTTTCATCTATCTATCTATCTATCTATCTATCTATCTATCTATCTATCTATCTATCTATCTATCTATCTATCTATCTATCTATCTATCTCTCATCTGTCTATCTTCTATCTACCGGTATCTATCTATCTACCGGTATCTATCTATCTACCGGTATCTATCTATCTATCTATCTATCTATCTATCTATCTATCTATCTATCTATCTATCTATCTATCTATCTATCTATCTATCTATCTATCTATCTATCTATCTATCTATCTATCTTCTATCTACCGGTATCTATCTACCGGTATCTATCTATCTATCTATCTATCTATCTATCTATCTATCTATCTATCTATCTATCTATCTATCTATCTATCTATCTATCTATCTATCTAACCAATCTACACAGAGAGAGGAAGAAAGAAAGAAAGAAAGAAAGAAAGAAAGAAAGAAAGAAAGAAAGAAAGAAAGAAAGAAAGAAAGAAAGAAAGAAAGAAAGAAAGAAAGAGAAATGATGGGATATACCAAAAATCAGGTACATAACCAGTATCAGGCCCCATAAATAATTTATTATATACTGTAAATTACATCCAAAGTTCAAATTGGTTGCTATCTTGTTTTAGAGACTTACTTTCTCTATTGATGCATGACCTTCAAACATACTTAAGTACAACAACATTAATTAATAAAACATATCATGGTTCAGGCAGATTGATAAGATAGATAGATAGATGATAGATGATAGATAGATAGATAGATAGATAGATAGATAGATAGATAGATAGATAGATAGATAGATAGATAGATAGATAGATAGATAGATAGATAGATGAGATAGATAGATAGATAGATAGATGAGATAGATAGATAGATAGATAGATAGATAGATAGATAGATAGATAGATAGATAGATAGATAGATAGATAGATAGATAGATAGATAGATAGATAGGCAGGCAGGCAGGCAGGCAGGCAGGCAGGCAGGCAGGCAGGCAGGCAGGCAGGCAGGCAGGCAGGCAGGCAGGCAGGCAGGCAGGCAGACAGACAGACAGACAGACAGACAAATAGGTAGGTAGAGATATGTAGATAGGTAAATATATATGCCTGATAACATTTGCAGAATTTTTGGTGCTGTGCATTAACTGAGACCCAATTAGGAGAATATCAAACGTGGAGGAAGAGGTTATCACTTAATATTGCTTTGTTATCGTTCGTTGTGGTGCACCGCACCCCATTTTGTCCTCCCAGTCGGCCATTTGCTTTCAAGGCAAAAGAAACGAAACAGAGAATGTTGAGCTTATGAATGAAGAAATCATGCCATCCAGAACAAAACCCATCCAAACGCTCTTTTCTATTCTCCCCTCCCACCCACCCACCCCACCCCCAGATATATAATGTTCCATGAGAAGAACTTAAATGGAAGTTCTTAGAACCTGGGGAAAATGTTAACAAAGGCCATCAGTTCTCTGATGACAGAGCCTCACCTGACCATTGGATTCCGGTATCCTGAAGCTCTGGAAGTTTCCACGGATCTTCCTCTTCCTCTTCAGACACAGCGGTCAAGGCAATGGTGGAATACGCAGGCAAAAGTTCCACCTGATTCCCCACGGAAATGACCCCATCTAATGGACCAAACAAGCAAGCCAACATTACCACCAGTTCACCAATGGGAGAGGTGGAAGTATTTTTTTTTTAAAAAAATGGTTGTATTGGAGATACGGAAGAAAGGAGGGGACAGATCAGAAGAATGCACTTCAATTTTACCTTTGGTGGTGTCTTTCCTCTCTTCGTCAGACATGATCTTCTTGGATTTTGAGGGAGGGTCTTCAATATATTTATTGGTGTCTGGGTCTTCCAGTTCAGGCCACGGAGCCATGTCCTGCAAGACATTGTGGCCGAGGAGAAAGATCAATATTGAACACTCCGCTATCAGATTTCCAAAGGTCCATTATGTCAAACTTGGAGAAACAGACAACCAATTCCTTAAAAGCAACTGGCTTAGTTGCACACCACCATCTTAGGTATCTGAGCAGGTGGCAGTAGTTGGCTTGGTTCTTCTGATTGGAAGCTAAGCAGGGTTAGGTGGGCCTGGTAAGTATTCAGATGGGAGATTTCTAAGGAATCTCAGGGCTGTAGGCTACCTTGCGTCCCTGGAGAAGATCACCTTGAGCATGCAACCCTGTGGAGCTGCAGGTAGGATTGATTGATGGAGCCAAAGGTGTCTTTTATAAAAGCCGTAATCTGGGTGACGTTGGGGTTTTCAAGGATTGAGACGGGCTTCCTGTTCACAGCTTCTCTTGGGAGGGACGGGCTGCTGTAGAAGTGAACAAATAGGTTGAGTAATTGTGGAAGGAGATTCAAAGAGGTGGCATGAGAACAGAGTTCCCTCGATGAAGAACCTCTTCCTCCACAGCTCTGGTGGAAAAAAAATGTTGCAAAACTACCTGGGCTGCCAGGCTCTACCTCCCACGCCTCTTGCAAGTCACAGGGAATGCATGGGAACACAGCTGATCTCATGCTGATACAGTTCCTGAAGGTGGAAGACACCCACTTTGGTTCTAGCTCGATCCTTAAGCTCACAAAACAAGCGGTAGAACCTTCATAAATGGAATACAGCTGGAAGGGACCTTGAAGGTCCTCCAGTCCAACCCCCTGCTCAAACAGGAGACTCTATGCCCATGATGGCGAACCTACAGCACAAGTGGCATGCAGAGCCATATCTTGGGCACGCGAGCCGTCGCCTGTTGCTCTTCTGGTTTCCAGCATGCACATGCGCACACGGCCAATTGGTCTTCGCACGCACATGCATGCCAGAAACCAGAATACCAGGTGGCCAGTGCGCATGCGCGTGCCGGAAACTGGAAGATCAGTTTGTTCCCTATTTTAAGAGGGAGCCTTGATACAGGTGTTCCTCAACCACAGGTGTGCCCAAAATTTCTGTTGCTTAAGCAAGACAGCTGTTCACCGAATTGTGCCCCATTTTACAACCTTCCTTCCTGCAGTTGTTAAAGTGAACGACTGCTGTTGTTCAGTGAGCAATAACGGGTGCCATCCGACTTCCCCATTGACTTTGCTTTTCGGAAGGTCGTAAAACGGGAGACTGCCCACCGTCATAAATTTGAACCAGTTGCCAAGCGTCCGAATGTTGATCATGTGACTATTGGGATGGTCATACGTTTGAAAAACAGTTATAAATCACTTTTTTTTCCAGCGCCCTTGCAACTTCGATCACTAAATGAATTAAGTCAAGGACTTCCTGCAGTTGAACCAGCTACCAGCTATCCATTTATGCCCCAGCGACTTCAGGAGAAAACAAAGGACGTATATTTGAGGAGCTGTCAATATTTGAGGGGCTGCCACAAACAAGAGGGGGTCAAGCTATTCTCCAAAGCACCTGAAGGCAGGACAAGAAGCAACGGATGGAAACTGATCAAGGAGAGAAGCAACCTAGAACTAAGGAGAACTTTCCTGACAGTGAGGACAATCAATCCGTGGAACAGAAGTTGCCTTCAGAAGTCGTAAATGCTCCAACACTGGAAGTTTTAAAGAAGAGATTAGATAACCATTTGTCTGAAATGATATAGGGTTTCCTGCCTTAGCAGGGGGTTGGACTAGATGACCTCCAAGGTCCCTTCCAACTCTGTTATTCTGTATGAAAACTCCCACACACACACAATGAATCCAGGGGCTCTTAAAAGAACATGAAAGAATCATGCCTAAACAGAGTTAAATTTATAGTAGAAGTCGATGACTTCTTTTGACACGGCTTTTTGGACAGAATTCCCACCCACCCACGTCTTAATTCTCCTCCAAGAGATTTTTGTCATTTCCTAGAACACATAGAAATAGAAATTTCTGTACTAGCTTCTATGCGCCTACAAAGTATTGTTTCTGACTCGTCAGCCATGACAGCCCCATGAAAGAACAAACGGTGCTGCTTCATACAGTAAAATGACCTGTTTTTCTTTTTTTTCTTTTTAAATTAAATTACAGAGCAATGAACACGGTAAAATTGGAGGGAAACCCAGAGAAGAAGAAAACAGGCAAAACTTTCAAACTACTTATTAACTCATCAAGCAGTTAAGACTTTTAAAACTCCATATTCTGTTCAGGGTTGCAAGGCGCTTACAAAGCGAGCCCAGGGAAGCGAGGTTTGTTACAACCTCTCTCAAAAAGTTTATTTGTTGGTTCGTCAGTTAAGACATTTGCTTACTGTAGTGTTTTCTACAGTTTTTGTATTTGTCTTTATTTTCTGTTGTGTTTATTTTTGGTTGTTGTGTGTATTTAATTGTTGTGTTTTTAAAGGAAAATTCAATAAACATTATTTTTTTTAAAAAAAAGTTTATTCGTTATAAAATATAATCAGGATGTAGGATGATCTCTCTTTCTATCTAAGTAGAATTCTCAAATAACCTAGATGGGGGCTTGGAGGCGAGATCCTGGGATCATTTAGAGCTAATTAATTTTAGTTCAGTAAAATTGGACTTAGACAAGAAGGAAGCTTCTATATATAGTTTAACCCCTAGCCCCATTAAAAGATCAGTTACACAATGTAGAATCCTTTTTGAATTCGCCACTACCTTGGAAATGCAAGTATGATTAGCTGCCAGGATCTTTTTACTAGCTGAGGCTACTTCTATACTTCCAAGTGACCCCAAATCCAGTTCTGTCTGGATTAAATTACTGTAATGCACTCAGAGTAAGCTGCCCTTGGAAATGTTTTGGAAACTGCAAAATTGCAAACTGGTACAAAATGAGTATTAAATGTTCCAATCATATTACACTGTTCTGTATTATTTATGTTGGCTGCTCATTTTGAGGGAGGAGAGGGGGAACCCATCTATGAAACTGTTGGAAGTCTTCAAAGCTTAAGATTTGGGATGATACTAAGCTCTCAAAATAGATTCAAGCATTAAGATCAGGGTTGGAATCATTGCTTTTCTAGCCCTGTTTGGGACAACAGGAGTATCTCTGCATGTCAAAACAGGAGTACTCCAACAGGAGTATCTCTGCGTGTCAAAAAGACAAGATGGTAACTCTTCAAAATTCTTTTTATATACCGTATATAGCATCACAGATCAAACAAAGCAACAGTCACCATGTGCTTTACTGCTTAACTGTTTTAACTGTAACAGGAAACAGGAAACTCTACTTAGAACAAAAGAACATAGAGTAAATACAATAGATCCAAACTTGTGAACACTGCCATCTACTGGCTGAATACTACTGTAGTTGTTACACAAAAATACATTCCAACAATAACCATGGACATGCGTTGCATATAAAAAATGGATAGCTCTTCAATTTCACTGTTTCAGCTTCCATCTTAGAATAGAATAGAATGGCCAAGTGTGATTGGACACACAAGGAATTTGTCGTTGGTGCATATGCTCTCAGTGTACATAAAAGAAAAGATACATTTGTCAAGAATCATGAGGTACAACACTTAATGATTGTCATAGGGTACAAATAAGCAATCAGGAAACAATCAATATTGATATAAATCGTAAGGATACAAGCAACAAGTTATAAGTGGGAGGAGATGGGTGATAGGAACAATGAGAAGACTAATAGTAATAGTAATGCAGACTTAGTGAATAGTTTGACAGTGGTGAGGGAATTATTTGTTTAGCAGAGTGATTGCGTTAGGGGAAAAACTGTTCTTGTGTCTAGTTGTCTTGGTGTGCAGTGCTCTGTAGCGTCATTTTGAGGGTAGGAGTTGAAATAATTTATGTCCAGGATGTTGATCTTACTTCTTAACTTCCTTCTTAAGGATCTTGACTTCTTAACCGCCTCTGTAGATACACACAGGTGTCTAGTTTTCTCAAAAGAGATGCCAGGTCTTCAAACATTATTGTGTTAACAGTGCTGATTTAGGCAACAGGTACAGAGGTGGTATTCTGCCGGTTCGGGCGAATGTGGGTGCGCGCTCATATTTGCGAACCGGTAGGGAAGGTAAGTTAAAACCACCCCTGAACAGGTAGCTGTAACTTTGAACAGTCTCTCAATGAATTGTTGTAAGTTGAAGACTACTTGTATTTCTTTACTCACACATTCTAACCTATAGTTGGTACTTGCAGAAAGTATCTCCCCTCTCATCTCTCTCTCTCTCTCTCTCTCTCTCTCTCTCTCTCTCTCTCTCTCTCTCTCTCTCTCTCTCTCTCTCTCTATCTATCTATCTATCTATCTATCTATCTATCTCTAATTTATATCTATTCTCTCTCTCTCTCTCTCTCCATACATACATACCAGTGGTGGGTTGTTGCCGGTTTGGACCGGTTCTATAGAACCAGTAGCGGAAATTTCCCGCCGCTCGCCGAACTGGCAGCGATGACTGATGGTCCATACTCCTGAACCGAGTGAAGTGAGCGTGTGCGCGCAAAACGTGCACTTCCGTTGCGATGCGAACCGGCAGGGAAGGTAAGTAGAACCTACCCCTGATACATACATACATACACACATACATACATACATACATAGCTTAATTATAAAACCAGTTTTGCCTGAGAATGACCTTGCTTGGATTTCTCCATTCTTCAAAAGACAAAACAGTGTTTAAAAAAATGTTGGGTCCAGAAATAAAATGGAGGGGGGGGGGAAGAATCGAAAGCCAGAAGTAAAATATTAATGTGTAAACAGCTCACACCAAGTTGTGATCAATCCCATTTTTATCTCCAGTAAAGAGACTTTCTGGCTGAACAAGTCTCAGTGTTTCAGTAACCTAGAGGCCAGCGTTTCTCAATCTTGGCAACTTTGAGATATGTGGATTTCAATTCCAAGAATTTCCCAGCCAGGAATTCTGGGAGTTCCGGAAGTCCAGAGATCTTAGAGCTGCCAAGGTTGAGAAACATTGGCTTGTAGACCAGTAGTGGGTTCTAAAATCCTTTACTACCGGTTTGTGCGTGCACGTGCGCGCGCACGACGCTTCTGCGCATGCGCGGAAGTGTCCCGGGCAGGTGGGCGGAGCCTCCCACCACCGGCGCTACCGGTTCTTAGAACTGGGCCGAACCGGAAGCAACCCACTGCTGCTGTAGACTCAACTACAATATTGCCCTTGATACAGATTGTGGGCGAAATGAATCTACTTGGTCCTTAGAGCCAACTGGTTAAAAATGGAATTGATCGACCACAACTGAGCCCCAAATTTTGGCTGTTAAGTGAGACATTTGTTAAGTGAGTTTTGCCCCATTTTTACAACCTTCTCATCTCAGTTGTTAAGTGAATCCCTGCAGTTGATAAGTTAGCAACCCGGATGACATTGACTTCACTTGTCAGAAGGTCGCAAAAGGGGATCGCAGGTCCGTGGGACACGGCAACAGTCCCAAGCGCGAACCGATTGCCAAGCATCCGAATTTTGATCACCTGATGGTCACAGGAATACTGCAAAGGTCCTAACTGTGAAAAACGGTCGTGAGTTGCATTTTTTTAGCACCGTTGTAACCTTGGACGGTTGCTAAATGAACTGTTGTAAGTCTTATTGCAAATGTGGCCTCACTAGCACAGTACAGAGAAGATCTCATGATCTTCGGAAATATTTAACAGGTTAACAGAGTTGGAAGGGACCTTGTAGGTCATCTAGTCGAACCCCCTGCCCAAGCAGGAGACCCTATACCAGTGATGGCAAACCTTTTTGGGCTCGGGTGACAAAAGTGTGTGTGCGCGCGCAATAGAGCGCATGCACGTGCCCATACCCATACCCATAATACAATGCCCTCCCCTCTGCGCATGCACACAACCCCTCTGCTGCCCCTGTGCATGCACATAACCCCGGCACTGCCCCCCTGTGCATGTGCACAGGCCTCACTGAAGCCTCTGGATGTCCAGTAGGCCCGTTGGGCTGTTTTTCACTCTCCCCAGCGTTCAGGAAAGCCTCCTGAAGCCTCGGGAGAGCAAAAAAATGGCTAAATGGGCCAACCGGAAGTTCAGAAATGAACTTCCGGTTGTGCTTTTGGGCCGTTTTTCACTGTCCCCAGGCTTCCTGAGGCTTTCCTGAAGCCTGGGGAGAGCGAAAACGGCCGAAAAGAAGGCCAAAAATCAGCATGTGCGCTGGAGCTGACATAGGGCAACGCCTCATGTGCCCTCAGATCAGGGGTGGGTTCCTGCCGGTACGCTCTTACCTGTTTTTTGCCACAGAACCGAAGAAGGCGGTGGCGTTCGCGGCGCGGTGCTTCCCCCGCCCGCTTTCCCCCGCCCGCCTAGACGCCGCCATTTGTGTTCTTTTGCCCTCTGTGCATGCGCAAAGCGTTCTGCTCGCGCAGAGGGCAAAAGAACGCAAATGCCAGCGTCCAGGCGGGCGGGGGAAAGCGGGCAGGGGAAGCCCCGCGCCGCAAACGCCACCGCCTTCTTCGGTTCTGCGGCGAAAAACAGGTAAGAGCGTACCGGCAGGAATCCACCCCTGCCTCAGATATGGCTACGCGTGCCACCTATGGCACGTGTGCCATAGGTTCGCCATCACTGCCCTACACCATTTCTGACAGATGGCAGTCCAGTCTCTTCTTGAAAGCCTGCAGTGATGAAGCTCCCACAACTTCCGAAGGCAACTTCTGTTCCATCGGTTGATTGCTCCCACTGTCAGAAAATTTCTTATTTCTGTTGCAGAATATCTTCCCATCAAAAAAATCCACCAGAACCATTTTCATGGTTTCGCCTACAGAGTAAAGATATGGACTTTAACTGGCTTTTGAAAGTGGTAGATAGGACTGTGTCTCTTTCTCGTTAACTTTAATGAGACATATTATCTTGAGCACTAATCGACTGCAATAAAGCTCATTTTGCTCTGCTAGGGGCAGAGGGCAAACTCTGTTACTCAGCTAGCAGTTTTACATTACTCTTTTTTCTCTCTCTCTCAGCGTCACTATCTCCTGATTATTTTATGCTGTTGGTTTTCATTTATTGTATCGGTTCGCCACTGATTCTTAGAAAGAAAAGCGGGATAAAGATTAAAAGAAAAGAATAAGTAATATTCAGCGTGAACAAAATCTATCTCTCTGCAACTACGGGATATTAATTTCCTACTGGCCAACTACCTGTATAAAGAGAGAAGGCAGGAAAATCTACTCTGGATTTAGCAAGCTAAATTTATTTCAAAATAAGAATTACAATACCTTGATTAAACTTTCAGAATAACAGGATAACCGAGTTGGAAGGTTAAAAATGTTAACTTAAAAGAGGTGGGAGGTCTTCTAGTCCAACCCCTTACTCAGGCAGGAAATCCTACACCACTTCAGACAAATGGTTATCCAACATCTTCTTAAAAACTTCCAATGTTGGAGCATTTACAACTTCTGGAGGCAAGCAGTTCCACGGATTAATTGTTCTGTCAGGAAATTTCTCCTTAGTTCTAAGTTGCTTCTCTCCTTGTTTAGTTTCCACCCATTGCTTCTTGTTCTACCTTCAGGTGCTTTGGAGAATAGTTTGACTCCCTCTTCTTTTGGGCAGCCCCTCAAATATTGAAACACTGCTATTATGTCACTCTATAGAGCCTTCAGCATTCACCTGGAACATTGGAAATGAAAGAAAACCTGCATTCTCAGAAACTGTGCTTACATTGGTTCAATAAATTCTATTTAATTGTTTTAAAATGCTCTTGAATTTTAAAGAACGGTTGAAAACTCTCGAATCTTTTAAAAAATGAAAATTTTAAAGAAATGCAAAATCAAATAGAGTTTGAAAATGATGTCCGCTAGAAAGCCTTCCGTGTTTTAAGAGAGTTGTATGAAAACATGTGAAAGTGTATTGATATGCTGATGGCTTATTTACCATGCCTATCAACGAGTTACCGTAATTTGGCCTTTTCTTTTCAGAAAGGAATGGTAATAAATCTGGCATTTACCATTTGTAGGGCTAGGTGGGACATGATAGCAGTCTTCCAGTATTTGAGGGGCTGCCACAAAGAAGAGGGGGTCAACTTATTCTCCAAAGCATCAAAGGCAAGACCAGAAACAACGGATGGCAACTAATCAAGGAGAGAAGCAACCTGGAATTAAGGAGAAACTTCCGAACAGTGAGGACAATCAACCAGTGGAACAGAAGTTGCCTTCAGAAGTTGTGGGTGCGTCATCACTGGAGGTTTTTAAGAAAAGACTGTCTGAAATGGTACAGGGTTTCCTGCTTCAGCAGGGGTTGGACTAGAAGACCTCCAAGGTCCCTTCTAGCTCTATTCTGATTGATTAGATTAGATTTCAAAACATGTGCTTTGGAGGAACAAAATCATTTTTTCTTTCTTTCATACAATTCTGTCCAATTCTTGGACGCTACCTGGACACATCGCTACAGTTTACTTGGCAAGATTTTATTTTTCCAGAAGTGGTCTGCCATTGTAACCTTCCTAGCCTGAGAGAAAAGGTGACCCTTATGCTTCATGCTTAAGGTAGGACTAGAACTCACGGTCTCTCAGTTTATAGCTTGCTGCCTTAACCACTACGCCAACATAATTGATAGCCCATAGCTAACCAGTAGACAAGCATCGATGGAGATTCTCAGTCATCCGGGTCATGGTTGTCCCAAAGGTGCTTTTTCAAGAGGCAACTGGACTTTCTTGCCTTCAGAGTTGAAGAAGCTCCTTGGATGAGAAGCGAAACGTCTTCAAAGAAAAGCAAGAAAGTCCAGCTGCCTCTTGAAAATGCACCTTTGGGACCAGAAGACAGGTGATTTTATTTGAGCTTGCTGGCATAGACCCGTGATGGCGAACCTATGGTACACTTGCCAGAGGTGCCCTCTCTGTGGGCACGTGAGCCGTCACCCCAGTTCAGCTCCACTGTGCATGCGTGCGTGCCTCCTGCCAGCCAGCTGGTCTTCAGGCCTCTGCCGTGCATGCGCGGGGGCGAGGCGTGTGCAGGGCCCCCCTGCATGTATGCATGAAGGGGCACGTGCAGGGGTGCGTGCATGCATGGGGTGCGGTGTGTGTGCAGGGTGTGCGTGCATGCACGGGGCTGCACGCGCATTGCATGTTGGGGGTTCTGCCACGCGCGCTTTGGGCACTCGGTCCGGAAAAGGTTAGCCATCACTGGCATAGACCAAGGATCAACTGAAATGCATTTGAAACTGAGGTTTCAACTATAGAATGGTATCTGTTTCCTGTCTAACACAGTTAAAGGTTCCTCAATATAAACAGATTTATACTCTGGCACATGTGAACATCCTCCCCTTGGCTCTGTGTAGGAGAAAAATATAGGAAGATTCTTTGAATGGAACATTTATCTCTACACTGGGATGGTGAACATGTTCTTCAGCGCATATTGTACCAAGATATTGCAGCTCATTCGTTGACCTCAGAACTGGCAACAGGCAACAGGAAAAAGAAGCAATGGGTGGAAACCAATCAAGGACAGAACCAGCTTAGAACTAAGGAGAAATTTCCTGATGGTGAGAACAATTAATGAGTGGGAAAACTGACCTCCAGAACTTGTGAATGCTCCAACACCAGAGTCCCAAAGGTGCTTTTTCAAAAGGCAACTGGACTTTCTTTTTTTTTCCTTGGAGACGTTTTGCTTCTCACCCAAGGAGCTTCTTTGGTGCTGACTGAATGGTGGAGCATGGAAGGGTTTATATTCCTTGCAAGCAGCTGGTCGTCAGCGCTCTTTCTGGGAGCTGTTGAGGCCACTTGGGAGGTTTATCTGAATCCTACATTACGTCTACATTAAGATTGAACAGCCCTCTCTCAACAGAGGGGGAGGGATACGACATCATCTATCTCCAGCAGCACTGGGTTGCTCCTGATTTGGCCCGGTTCTAAGAACCGGTAGCGCCGGCAGTGGGAGGCTCCACCCACCTGCCCGGGACACTTCTGCGCATGTGCAGAAGTGTCGCGTGCACGCGAACCGCTAGCAACGGGTTTTAGAACCCGCTACTGGTATAAATCCTTCCATTCCCCACCATCCAGTCAGAGCTGAAGAAGCTTCTTGGATGAGAAGCGAAAGGAAGAATAAAATCCAGTGGCCTTTTGGGAAAAAAACCACCTTTGGGACAACCATGATCTGAGAATCTCCATGATCACGCAGCTCACCTATTCATCCATAACTGATAAGAATGCCACCAGTTTTATCCCCATTTATTACTTTTGGATAATGACTGGTTCATTATTTATAAGGTAGCCAAATCCTACGTGTCGATATATGAAATAAAACAGGAATTGATCTGCAGTGCATGTGAACTGGACTAGAAACTTGCCAAGTTCATATTTTGCTCTTATTACTTGGACATTGCAAAGTAACGGTTACGATTTCAGCTTAGATTAGATACTATTCCAAGGTTAGAGTTATGGATAAGGGCCAACATTTATTTTTGTTGCCTTAGTTCACTTCATCTAAAAACAACTAATAGATCTTGGGATGATTTTTTTTAGTTCATTTATTCCTCTCTTTTTCAGTTTTATATGTGTCGTTATTTATATTGTCAAACATATAATAAGATGCAGAATTGAGACTTCTTTTAGTGTTCATTCACAGATTGGGTTGTAGATTATAAGCATTTCGCTACAAACATATTGGAGGCAATTAAAGAGCTTGCATGATCAATACAAAATTATTGCATTTTGCCTTGTCCATTTTATATTTTATCCTGGCGAGAGCATTCCCATCCATCACCATCAACAATAATTCTCAACTTCCTTTAGGAAAAAGAGCCTATTTCCTCCACAAAGGGTTTTCTGTCCAATTAAATGTCACAACAACTCTGTAGTGTAGGCTAATTTCAGGCTGGCTGGCAACGATTCAGTGACTTCCAGACACATGCAAACATTTCCACCCATTTCCTCAATTGAAAACCAGTCTACCCTTGGCTTTAACTTTGTTTTGCAAAAGTTGGCAAGCACACAAAAGTTGGCAAATACACAAAGACAAAACAAATCAAAGCAAGGCACACACCGTTCCTAGGAAGCACGGCATTGTGGTTAACGCAACTACAAATTGTCTGATGCTTCCAAATGTAACCAAGGCTTACACCCAGCCACAGATGCAACAAGGTTAAACGACTCCATCTAGAAGTTCAGTCAAATAGTTCCAGCTTGTCAAATTAGTTCCTCCTCGTTAATTATGATTTTTGTTTTCCCCCTGCTTCTCCCCATCTACCCCCGGCACTTCCTAATGAAGTCACCGATGACAATAAGGTTTTGCGTGATGGAACAAGCGATGATTTTTAAAGAGCTGCTTGGAGCTGCTTTAAAGAGCCGAAAATTAAAAGCGCGAGTTTTTCCTGCTCCTCAGACATCCCTCCCTGTCAGGATCTATGCACTGATCACATGCACATGTCACCAGAAGCCGAAAGAGAGAGAAGAACGACACTGGGAATGAGTAATCCTGAAGTTTTGTGATTGCATCAAAGAAGCTATTCATTAAATTCAAAGCACTAAGAAGGATGCATTTAGAAGGAGCATCTCGCCAACCACTTGTTACGATTCTGTCTTTGGCTTTCTCAATCCCAAAACTGCTCCAAATTTTAAAAAACAAAAAAGCAATGCAGTGCACTCAAATCTAATAAAGAATTCCAACAAATCCAATGATTAAGATTCAAATTCAGGAAAGCGTTAGATGTAATCAAATCATTCTGGCGTACGTGAGGGATTGGAACTTTGAGTTTCACTGTTCTTTTTCTCATTGATAAACTTCTTCAAGGTATAAATACTTTAGCTCACCACATCAAAAGCAAGTTATCTCTCTCCCCCCCCACTTAAAAATGTCTCTTTTTAAGAATAGCCCGAAAAGTGAAAAATCAACTGAAACGACGATTCCAGTAACAGAAGGAGGAGATTTTCAGAGAATTAGACAATACATCTTACTTCTTTTGCAAATGAAAGCAACCCCCTCTTGCCTTCAATTTTTATTTTAAATTTTTTGATTCGGTGACTTTTTCATTAATAAGAAAATTTTCCCTTTTCGGTCCCCGGAGCAATCAAAAAATTCCAGGCACGATAAATGCCACTTTGAGCTCCGATCCAAACGTTTGCCAAATGGGATCTCACAAACAGGTTTTTTTCTTTTTTTGGTATTTGTTCAATTCGATTCATAAGACGGCAGCAAGATCAGACAGATGGAAGCAAGAGAGAAACTGGCAAGAAAATACTGTACTGTCTCCACCAAAAGCAGGAAGGGGAAATAGAAAACTGCAGCTCCAATTACTCACCTGCTCCTTTCCTTCTCAGGTGAAGGTTTCCAACACGTCTCTTGCTGAAGCTACAATATATATAAATCGACAACAGGTATTGGGCAAAGTCCGCTGTCATCAGGATCTTTTGCCGGCTCACATTCCTAAATCACTCTCAAGGCACAACCTACTTGCAGTTTAATAATCCCTTAGCTTCTTTTTTTTTTCCTTTTTTTTTTTCCTTTCTTTCTTTTCCACCCCCGTGAAAAGCTAGCTGGAGCGAAGGCTAATTTTAAAAGGGCTACCTGGACGTGGACGTTCGGCTGCCAAAACATGCCTGAGTATTATAGTCATTTAGCGGTGACTTCTTCTAATTGGCCGGCCTGTTTATTAGACCTCTTTGGCTCCTTCGGGACAAAACAAAAGCGAGTTGTTAAAATAGGGCTTGCCCCGACGAGAGAGAAAAGTATTGTTTCCGGAGAGGGCTTATCTTCCCGCGGATCTGCTTCCAAATAAAGGAAAGGATTATCCGAACCGCACATAGACATTAAACCTCATTACCTTAAGAAGCCTTTTGGAAATAATGGGACAACACTGCTTAATTATTTGGCAAGGGGAGAGCCCTTTCTCAGCCACCTAGTTATAACCCATCAACTTTTTTGGAGGGGTATCTGCGCCTTTTTGAGGGGAGACAAAACGCAGAAGTGGATGAAACCAAAGAGGGAAGAGGTCAGGAAGCATGTTGGGAAAGGTGTGGATGCTTACTGAGAAAGGGCCAACGAGCCTTATAATTATGACATAATTATCTGTTTGGAACAGGGGTGGGTTCCTCCCGGTTCGGACCGGTTCGCCCGTACTGGTAGCGACCCGCTGGTGACGTCACGATGACGTCACCGAACCGGATCGGTCGGTGCCGGTCCGTGGGCGCCGTCATCTTTTTTTTGAATTTTTTAAAAAAATGTTTTAATTTTTTTTTCCTTCTGAGCATGTGCAGAAGCTGAGTTTCGGCACTGTGCATGCGGTCGCCATCTTTTTTTTCTGTTTAGTTTTTTTTCTTCAAATTTTTTGTTACTGTGCATGCGGGCGCCCACGAGGCACGCCCATGTGGCGAGGGAGGGAGGGAACCGGCAGCAAGGTAAGTTGGAACTCACCCCTGGTTTGGAGATAAGGAGGAGCTCAACTTTTAAGAGAATAACAGAGTTGGAAGGGACCTTGGAGGTCTTCTAGTCCAACCCACTGCTCGAGCAGGAGACCCTACACTATTTCAGACAAATGGTTGTCCAGTCTCTTCTTAAAAACCTCCAGTGATGGAGCACCCACAACTTCTTGTTCCACTGATTAATTGTCCTCACTGTTAGGAAGTTTCTCCTAAATTTCAGGTTGCTTCTCTCCTTGATTAGTTTCCATCCATTGTTTCTCATCTTGCCTTCTGGTGCTTTGGAAAATAAGTTGACTCCCTCTTCTTTGTGGCAACCCCTGAGATATTGGAAGACTGCTATCATGTCCCTCCTACCATAGTCCTCCTTTTCATTAAACTAGACATACTCAATTCCTGCAACTGTTCTTCATATGTTTTAGACCCCTAACCATCTTTGTTGCTCTTCTCTGCACTCTTTCCAGAGTCTCAACATCTTTTTTTATATCATGGTGACCAAAACTGGATTTTCTACGGGTAGCCCTCAACCTACGACCACAATTGGGCCCAAAATTTATGTGGTTAAGTGAGAAATTTCTTAGGTGACTTTTGCCCCATTTTACGACCTTTCTTGCCACGGTTGTTAAGTGAATCAGTACAGTTGTTAAATGAGTAACACGGTTGTTAAGGGAATGTGGCTCGACTTTGACTTTGCTTGTCAGAAGTTCGTAAAAGAGGATCGCATGACCCCGGGGCACTGCAACCGTCATAAATATGAGCCAGTGGCCAAGCGTCTGAATTTTGATCACCTGATTGTGGGGATGCTGCAGCGGTCGTAAGTGTGAAAAACAGTGGCGTTGTAACTTTGAACGGTCACTAAATGAACTGTCGTAAATCAGGAAAGGTGGAAACTGAAATCTCTACTTCTCCACGGAAAATAAACAGATGTGTGTTTGCCATTCCGCAGCCAGCCAGGTGCTGGATTAATGGCATTAAATGTGCACTGTCAACATTGTAATTAACTTTATTTATTTAGATTTTTTTCCCCCTCCACCCTAGCTCACAGGTCCCAGCCAGGTAAATGGTCACACACACACCTTTTGCCTGGTTCTAGCTTCATAACAAGCTGACATGTTGGATTTAAACTGACAAAGAAAGATTTAGCTATTATGATTGACCCTCTGAAGGGCAACTGACTTTCCCAGTTGGTTTCGAAATTGCAGCCGGATTGTTAGAAGGAAAATGCAATTTCCCACCCACCTCCAGTTACTGGAATAGTTTTGATTGGGAGCTCTCCAGAATTGAATGACTAGAATGCCACAATGCATGTGTCAGGGTTCCAAGTAACACCCACCAACAAAATAAAACTCCGAGACTTGAGATTCCTCAAAGTTCCACCTTGGCACATCTGGGAAAACCCGTATTTCTGAAAGCATTCAGATTTGTGTTTAGAGAATTACTAAAACACCCCTTCAAAGCTTCCAGGGATGAAGCTCCCACCACTTCTGAAGGCAACTTCTGTTCCATGGGTTGATTGTTCTCACTGTCAGAAAATTTCTTCTTATTTCTAGGTTGAATCTCTTCCTGATCAGTTTCCATCCATTATTCCTTGTCTGGCCTTTGGGTGCTTTGAAAAATAGCTTGACCCCCCCTCCTCTCTGTAATATACATTTACATTGATTTTATTTTATTTTAAAGACTCCCCTGTCTGCTAAAAGTGGAAATGCAACTACAAGGCCCTTCTAGGATAAGGTGACCAGACGTCCCGCTTTTGGCAGGACAGTCCCGCTTTTTAATAATTTGTCCCGCGTCCTGCAGCGTTTCAAAAAAGTCCCACTTTTTAAATTTGAATTTGCCCTGCACACCCCTCTGCCTCCTGCCTCGCCTGCCTCCTCCTGCCAGGCGGGGAGGGAGGGCAGTGAGAGGGGCAGCGGCGGTCTTGCCTGTTCGTCGCCGCAGAGCCGAAGAAGCTGGTGGCGTTCGTGGCATGGGGCTTCCCCCACCCGCTTTCTCCGGCCGCCGGGATGCTGCCATTTGCGTTCTTTTTCCCTCTGTGCAAGCTTTGCGCATACGCAGAGGGCAAAAGAAAGCAAATGGCGGCGTCCCGGCGGCCGGGGAAAGCGGGCGGGGGAAGCCCCGCGCCGCGAACGCCACCAGCTTCTTTGGCTCTGCGGCGACGAATAGGTAAGCCTGCGCTGGTAGGAACCCACCCCTGGCTGCGATGAAGGGGGGGTGTTTGGGGGGGTGCACAAAGCTGCAGGATAAGAGACGGACCCCTCCCATCTTGCTCCCCTAGAAACCCCCCCCCCCGTCAATGGTGTCCCGCTTTACAAAAAATAAAATCTGGTCACCTTATTCTAGGACACACTAAAATTACCAAGAACTTTTATCCTAATAATCGTTATATTTAAGCTATCTCCTCCCTCCTTCTCTGCGTCTCTCTTATTAGTACTGCAAGAGCTGGATTGATTCCTTTAGGGAAGCCAAACTGAGAACAATGTTTTATTCATTAGGAGCCAAATAGGGAGGGAATCTATCAAACTACTGTAACCGCATCTCATTTCTAAGTAAACAGCAGCCCAGGGGTGGGTTCTAACTTACCTTGCTGCCGGTTCGCTTCCTCCCGCACCGCATGGCCGTGCCTCGTGGGTGCGGGCGCACGCTTCCCGCACGCGCACATGCACAGTGCCAAAAAATAAAAAAAAATCCCAAAAAAAGAAGCCAAAAACAAGATAGCGACACATGCACAGTGCTGGAAACTCGGCTTCTGCGCATGCCCAGAAGAAAAAAACCCTAGAAAAAAATCTCCCCCCCCCCAAAAATAAAAAAAAATTTAAAAAAGATGACGGCGCCCACGGACTGGCACCAACCAAACTGGTTCCGTGACATCATCGTGACATATCCAGCAATGTGCTACCCGTTCGGGCGAACCGGTCGGAACCAGGAGGAACCCACCTCTGCAGCAGCCCATCAATAACATGGAACAATTTTTTTAAAAAAGGCTGTTTGAGTTACACAACATTTCTTAATTTTCTGGAGGCCATTGAATACTGCTAAACTAAGGTAATGGGTGTAGAAGCATAGCGAAAATATCTTTTTACAGGAATCAGAAGAAAACTGCAGAGAAGTGCATACGCTACTTCGAACCCTGGGTTCATTTGTGGGTGGGTGTTTTTTTACATCCACTATAATTTTGGCCCGAAGAAAAATTGATATCCAAAGAATGGAAGCAAAATGACTCAGGGAACATCCTATGAGGATTTGAAGGGCTGCCACAAAGAAGAGGGGGTCAACTTATTTTCCAAAGCACCAGAAGGCAAGATGGGTGGAAACAATGGGTGGAAACAAATCAAAGAGAGAAACAACCTGGAATTAAGGAGAACCTTCCTGACAGTGAGGACAATTAATCAGTGGAACAGAAGTTGCCTTCAGAAGTTATGGGTGCTTCACCACTGGAGGTTTTTAAGAACAGACTGGACCGACACCTATTTGAAATGGTATAGGGTCTCCTGCTTACATAGGGGGTTGGACTAGAAGACCTCCAAGGTCCCTTCCAGCTCTATTCTATTCTATTCTATTCTATTCTATTCTATTCTATTCTATTCTATTCTATTCTATTCCATTATTTTCATTCTATTCTATTCTATTCTATTCTATTCTATTCTATTCTATTCTATTCTATTCTATTCTATTCTATTATTTTCATTCGATTCTATTCCATTCCATTCCATTCCATTCTATTCCATTATTTTCATTCTATTCTATTCTATTCTATTCTATTCTATTCTATTCTATTCTATTCTATTCCATTCCATTCCATTATTTTCATTCTATTCTATTCCATTCCATTCCATTCCATTCCATTCTATTCCATTATTTTCATTCTATTCTATTCTATTCTGTTCTGTTCTGTTCTGTTCTGTTCTGTTCTGTTCTGTTCTATTCTATTCTATTCTATTCTATTCTATTCCATTCCATTCCATTCCATTCCATTATTTTCATTCTATTCTATTCTATTCTATTCTATTCTATTCCATTCCATTCCATTCCATTCCATTCCATTCCATTCCATTCCATTCCATTATTTTCATTCTATTCTATTCTATTCTATTCTATTCTATTCTATTCTATTCTATTCTATTCTATTCTATTCCATTCCATTCCATTCCATTCCATTCCATTCCATTCTATTCTATTCTATTCTATTCTATTTTATTCTATTCCATTATTTTCATTCTATTCTATTCCATTCCATTCCATTCCATTCCATTCCATTCCATTCCATTCCATTCCATTCCATTCTATTCTATTCTATTCTATTCCATTCCATTCCATTCCATTCCATTCCATTCCATTCTATTCTATTCTATTCTATTCTATTCTATTCTATTCCATTATTTTCATTCTATTCTATTCCATTCCATTCCATTCCATTCCATTCCATTATTTTCATTCTATTCTATTCTATTCTATTCTATATTCTATTCTATTCTATTCTATTCCATTCCATTCCATTCCATTCCATTCCATTCCATTCCATTATTTTCATTCTATTCTATTCTATTCTATTCTATTCTATTCTATTCTATTCCATTCCATTCCATTCCATTCCATTATTTTCATTCTATTCTATTCTATTCTATTCTATTCTATTCTATTCTATTCTATTCTATTCTATTCTATTCTATTCCATTCCATTCCATTCCATTCCATTATTTTCATTCTATTCTATTCTATTCTATTCTATTCTATTCTATTCTATTCTATTCTATTCTATTCCATTATTTTCATTCTATTCTATTCTATTCCATTATTTTCATTCGATTCTATTCCATTCCATTCCATTCCATTCCATTCCATTCTATATATTCCATTCCATTCCATTATTTTCATTCTATTCTATTCTATTCTATTCTATTCTATTCTATTCTATTCTATTCTATTCTATTCTATTCTATTCTATTCTATTCCATTCCATTCCATTCCATTCCATTATTTTCATTCTATTCTATTCTATTCTATTCTATTCTATTCTATTCTATTCCATTCCATTCCATTCCATTCCATTCCATTCCATTATTTCTATTCTATTCTATTCTATTCTATTCTATTCTATTCTATTCTATTCTATTCTATTCTATTCTATTCTATTCCATTCCATTCCATTCCATTCCATTCCATTATTTTCATTCTATTCTATTCTATTCTATTCTATTCTATTCTATTCTATTCTATTCTATTCTATTCTATTCCATTCCATTCCATTCCATTCCATTCCATTCCATTCCATTCCATTATTTTCATTCTATTCTATTCTATTCTATTCTATTCTATTCTATTCTATTCTATTCTATTCTATTCTATTCCATTCCATTCCATTCTCTATTCTATTCTATTCTATTCTATTCTATTCTATTCTATTCTATTCTATTCTATTCTATTCTATTCTATTCTATTCTATTCTATTCCATTCCATTCCATTCTATATTCTATTCTATTCTATTCTATTCTATTCTATTCTATTCCATTCCATTCCATTCCATTCCATTCCATTCCATTCCATTCTATATTCTATTCTATTCTATTCTATTCTATTCTATTCTATTCTATTCTATTCTATTCTATTCTATTCTATTCCATTCCATTCCATTCCATTCTATATTCTATTCTATTCTATTCTATTCTATTCTATTCTATTCTATTCTATTCTATTCCATTCCATTCCATTCCATTCCATTCCATTCCATTCTATATTCTATTCTATTCTATTCTATTCTATTCTATTCTATTCTATTCTATTCTATTCTATTCTATTCCATTCCATTCCATTCCATTCCATTCTATATTCTATTCTATTCTATTCTATTCTATTCTATTCTATTCTATTCTATTCTATTCTATTCCATTCCATTCCATTCCATTCTATATTCTATTCTATTCTATTCTATTCTATTCTATTCTATTCTATTCTATTCTATTCCATTCCATTCCATTCCATTCCATTCCATTCCATTCCATTCTATATTCTATTCTATTGTATTCTATTCTATTCTATTCTATTCCATTCCATTCCATTCCATTCCATTCCATTCCATTCCATTCCATTCCATTCCATTCCATTCCATTCCATTCTATTCTATTCTATTCTATTCTATTCTATTCCATTCCATTCCATTCCATTCCATTCTATATTCTATTCTATTCCATTCTATTCCATTCCATTCCATTCCATTCCATTCCATTCCATTCCATTCCATTCCATTCCATTCCATTCTATATTCTATTCTATTCTATTCTATTCTATTCTATTCTATTCTATTCTATTCTATTCTATTCTATTCTATTCTATTCTATTCTATTCCCAACGTCGAATGCAACCTGTTGTACATAGGCGAAGAATTTGGAGGAACTGGGAGTTAGGAAAGAACCCTAGGGTAAATTAAGTTCATGAAGAATTTAATAGATATCACCTGACAGCCAGTGGAGAGTCAGAACATGATTATTCATCCCAAGTTGTTAAGTTGTTTTCGATGGGCGACTGAACTATGGCTGCTTTTCCAGGTTTTTTTTTAGTTTAAAGATTTAGTCAATCATAATCAATAGACCAAAATGCAATTGATTAAATACAATTAGTTTATTACAAAAGTTTCTGCTCGATCCACATTTTCCTCCTAGGGTGAACATCTTCAATCAGAATAGAGCTGGAAGGGACCTGGGAGGTCTTCTAGTCCAACCCCATGCTCAAGCAGGAGACCCTCTACAATCTGAGAGCAGTGGCTGTCCAGCCTCTTCTTAAAAACCTCCAGTGATGGAGCACCCACAACTTCTGGTGGCAACTTCTGTTCCACTGGTTAATCGTCCTCACTGTTAGGAAGTTTCTCCTTAAGTCTAGCAAACTGGAATCAATCAAGCAATCTTCCTTTCATAGTCTTGGAGGCACCTTCTCACCTTCTCAATACCTTCCTCTGGTTGTGTTTCCCAATAATTACAAATGATTTATTT
Source organism: Diadophis punctatus similis (assembly GCA_023053685.1). Taxonomy (NCBI): domain Eukaryota; kingdom Metazoa; phylum Chordata; class Lepidosauria; order Squamata; family Dipsadidae; genus Diadophis; species Diadophis punctatus. The sequence goes on from JALIGW010000068.1 coordinate 204,472, forward strand.
ATTTATTTTGTCAAGTACGTGTTGGTAATATACATAGATATAACATTGTTTATATACATAAGATGGGTACTGATAAGCGGGAACATTAGGACAGGGACGGTAGGCACGCTGGTGCACTTATGCACGCCCCTTACTGACCTCTTAGGAATCGGGTGAGGTCAACAGTGGACAGTCTAAGGGTAAAGTTTTGGGGGTTTGGTGACGAAACCACAGAGTCAGGTAGTGAGTTCCAGGCATTAACCACTCTGTTGCTAAAGTCGTATTTTCTACAGTCAAGTTTGGAGCGGTTCACTTTGAGTTTGTATCTGTTGTGTGCTCATGTATTGTTGTGGTTGAAGCTAAAGTAGTCGCTGACAGGAAGGACATTGTAGCAGATAATTTTATGAGCTATGCTTAGGTCGTGCCGAAGGCGACGTAGTTCTAAGCTTTCTAAGCCCAGGATTTCAAGTCTGGTTGCGTAAGGTATTCTGTTGCGAGTAGAGGAGTGGAGGGCTCTTCTCGTAAAGTATCTCTGGTTTGATGTTTGATGATGATACAGATACAGAATAACAGAGTTGGAAGGGACCTTGGAGGTCTTCTAGTCCATCCCCCTGCTTAGGCAGGAAACCCTATACTATTTCAGACAAATGGTTATCCAACATCTTCTTAAAAACTTCCAGTGTTGGAGCATTTACAACTTCTGGAGGCAGGCTGTTCCACGGATTAATTGTTCTCACTGTCAGGAAATTTCTCCTTAGTTCTAGGTTGCTTCTCTCCTTGATTAGTTTCCACCCATTGCTTCTTGTCCTGCCCTCAGGTGCTTTGGAGAATAGCTTGACTCCCTCTTCTTTGTGGCAACCCCTGAGATATTGGAACACTGCTATTATGTCACCCCTAATCCTTCTTTTCGTTAAACTAGACACACCCAGTTCCTGCAACTGTTCTTTCCATTCAGTCAAGTCCGACTATTGCTAATTCTCTGGGCCCGGTCTTTCCACATCTTCCATTCTTGCACTGCTTCTTTCTGTTGTTCTTTGCTCCGGTCAGCTTTGATGGTGTCCAGCCACCACGTTCTTTGGTGGCCTGGTTTCCTTTTAATGCTGATTCTTCCAAACACAATTTCTTCCTCTAGTGAACTCCCCCATATGACATGGCCAAAATAAGTGAGCCATAATTTTGTGATTTTTGCCTTCTAGTTACACGTCTGATGTTATGCGGTCCAGAACTTGCTTGTTAGTCACCTATGTTGTCCAAGGAGAAATGATGTTTGACTGATGCTTAAATCGCCCCAATTCTTGATTTCTTTACCAGCTTAAACTGTAAGGAAGGCATTTGATAGAGGAGGAAATTGTGTTTTTGCTGGCTCATATTTTGCAAAATATGAGCCAGCAGTGTACAGCGGCAGCCAAAAAAGCCAATGCAATCCTAAACGGCATTAACAGAGAGATACAATCAAGATCAAGGGAAGTAAAATCGATATAAATTTAGAACTTCTATATATTTATATGTGGTATTAGAAGAAAGATTAAATATAAGGAAAGTGAATGAAATGTTTTTTAGACTATATTATTGAATATTGATAAAGAATATGCTTGTTAGTTAAAGAATTGAACTTTAAGTATTGGCAGAAGCATGTGGTAATTTTTAGTGGAAAGTATTTATATTTAAACTAGACTTGTTAAAATTTGTGAATATGTAACTGTACCTCTATGGGAAGATAAACTATGATTTAAAATGAATGAAATTATTGAACATGTATAATTTTAGAATTTGAATTTGAATATTTTTATTCCTTTTTTTATTTGATAGAGTACTGTTTTTAAATAGAACAAAAAGAAAGGATAAGGGTTTTTTGTTAGTCATATGGAAATTAGGGAGTAAGGAAAAAAAGGTGGAATGGTGAATAAGAAGACAAAGATGTTTAAGAAGCACTATGGCACAGATTAAGGAAGTTATAGCTAAAAGAGTTAATAGTGGTAGTAGAAGGAAATAAAAGCGGTTAATTTATTTGGAAGATGATTTGGGTATCCGGATGGCGAAATTAGACAAAAAAAGGAGGTAGCAATGGTTAAATTATCCAATGATTCATAAAGGTGGAAGGAAGGAACCTAGAATATAAACCCAAGGCCATAAATCCATACACAAGCTTTGGCTTCTGTGGCGCATACGGAGAAACATTTTTTATGTCTTTCTTGTCCGCAATAAAGAGACTAAATCAAGCCATGTCGTGTCTGTGAGCCTCCTGCTAAGGAAACCCAATAATCTGAATAAGGAGTTAAGGATCTGGATATACAAGATTTGTCAGCAAAGGTGATGTGAAGCCAGACATTTGAGGTAGTCATTCTTTCAACATTTTTATGGCTTAAGAAGACTGCTTGGGAGATTAGCAGGGCCCAGCCGAGTGTGGGCTTATATCAAATATCCAAGGATTTTATTTGTGTGTGTCACTGTCCAGAGAAGATAAAAAAAGTTCAGACAATGTTCTCATGAGCTCTTCCTAAAGAAGCATGTGGATCATTTGGGTTCCATGAAAAATAAATAAATCACCAGCTAGACATTTTAGGCAGGAGAAATATATCCGATCTGGTTAATGGGTAGTCCTTGGCTTACAACTCTTCATTTAGTGACGGTTCAGAAATACCACAGCACTGAAAAAACTGCACATGCGCACCCGCAGAAGCAAAATCTCACCGAAATCTCACACGCGTGCGCATCCCCTCATGAGATTTTGGCGCAATTTTGCTTCAGCGCATGCGCAGAAGCAAAATCGCCCAAAAATTCGCAAAAAAAGATGGTGACGCGCGCGACTGCCCGGTGGAGACGGTACCGGAGCAGTCGCGCGCAAATTGGGTTACCGGCAGGTCCCTACCGGAGCTACGCACTAGACCGCACCAGTAGGAACCCACCCCTGGCGTGCCCCCGTCACGTTGCGCAAAACACCCGGAAATGACCCTCTGCGCATGCACAGAAGCCTTTGCGCATGCACAGAGGTTTTTTTGCAAGCCGTGGCGACCGGAGAACCGGTTCAGGAGCGTGGACCGTGGGTCATCGCTGCCAGTTCGGTGAATGGCAGTAAATTTCCGCTACCGGTTGTAAAGAACCGGTCCAAACCGACAGCAACCCACCACTGCTATAAACCATAAAATATAAAATATAAACTACTTAAACCATTCACTTATGACTATAACCATGTTGCTTGTATCTTTCAATTGATATTGTTTTTACTTGTTTCCTAGTACGATTTGATAGCTTATTAGTAACCTTGACTATCACTAAGTGTTGTATCCTATTATTCTTGATGAATGTATTTTATTCTCCTTATGTACACTGAGAGCATATGCACCAAAGACAAATTCCTTGTGTGTCCAATCACACTTGGCCAATAAAGAATTCTATTCTATTCTATTCTATTCTATTCTATTCTATTCTATTCTATTCTATTCTATTCTATTCTATTCTATTCTATTCTATTCTATTCTATTCTATTTGCTTGAAATGTTATAGGGCTTCCTGCCTGAGCAGGGGGTTGGACTAGAAGACCTCCAAGATTAAGGTGACCAGACGTCCCGATTTTGGCGGGACAGACCCGCTTTTTCATCATTTGTCCCGCGTCCCGCCCGTCCTCTAAAAAGTCCCGATTTTTTGAAAGAATGCACGACTAGGGCATTCTTTCAAAAAATCAGCCTGAAAGGCAGCAGGCCTCTCAGCTTGGGCCGGCCGTGGGCGGCGGGCGGGCGTCCCGCGTTGTTGACTCCTCCGGCGGCGGCTGGAAGCTGGGGGAGGGGGAAGGGAGGCTGCTCCTCCTCTACTTCCCCCGCCCCATCCCTAGCCCTGCCCTCGGAGGCGCCGCTGCTGTTGGGAGGGGTGAGGGACGAGGAGCCGTCGCCGCTTTGAGTTTACGAGCGGCGCAAACAGCCCTTCCTCGTCCCCCTCCCCTTTCTTCCCCCCGTCGCCTCGCTGCCGCCGTTGCCCTGGGGCCGGGCGGGCGACCGGGAGACCGCGGCGCTTGGATGCTTGGAGCAGGTAAGCTGCCGGCTGCCTCCTTTCCCTGTCTCCCACCTCCCGTTCGTTGCTTGCCAGCCCGGCCAAAGGGAAGGCGGGAGGCGAGGAAAGGCCTCCCAAAAGGGAGGCGCAGCCCTTCGGGAGCCCGCCTCCCTTTCGGGAGGCCTTTCCTCGCCTCCCGCCTTCCCTTCGGCCGGGATGGCAAGCAACGAACGGGAGGCGGGAGACGGGGAAAGGAGGCAGCCGGCAGCTTACCTGTCGCGAGCTGCAGGCATCCAAGCGCCCTCCTGCCTCCCCCCTCTCCCCCCCACCTCACCTGGACGCCGACATTTGCTGTTTTGCCCTCTGCGCATGCGCAGCGTTCTGCGCATGCGCAGAGGGCAAAACAAATGGCGGCGCCCAGGCGGCCCCCCCCCTCGTCCCGCTTAAAAATTAAAAAATCTGGTCACTTTGTCCAAGATCCCTTCCAACTCTGTTATTCTGTTAAATGGCAATCAAATGACCGGGCTGCCTGGGACAGCACTGAAGCACCTCAAATTTTCTCCAAATTTTAATCTCACAGGAGTCCTGGATTTTGGACCCATTTTGTAAGTTGGCCCATTCAAGATCTATTGATTCCCAAACTGTTGCTCTATTGTGTACTGTTATGCCCAATTGAAGGTTACAAAAAACCAAACCGATATAACAGAATAGCAGAGTTGGAAGGGACCTTGGAGGTCTTCTAGTCCATCCCGCTGTGCACATAGGAAATCCTATAACAATTTCAGACAAATTGTTGTCCAATCTCTTCTTGAAAACCTCCAGTGTTGGAGCATTTACAACTTCTGGAGGCAAGCCGTTCCACTGGTTAATTACTCTAGCAAATAGATACACCAGTCTTAATAGCATAGAGATCTGAAAATGATAGCTGGCCATCAGTTTTGTAACTTTTTCTCTCTCTTTTTTTAAATTTTTTTTCACCAAACTTGCACAAACATCCATATATATACCATATTATCAAAACATCCATAATTATATATTTCTATCCAAAATATCATAAACATATATCCTTAGTTTGCTCCTTTTATACTTTTATCTCCAGTCTGTTTTCCTTCTAGATTTCATACTACTCCCCTCCCTCTATCTCCCTCTCTCCCCTCTACCTTCTTTCTCCCTTTCTCCCTCTTCCCTACTTCCCTCCTCTCTCTCTCTCTCTCCTTCCTTTCTACTTCCTCTTCCTCCCCCTTATCCTTCCCTGAGTGCATCTAATCATAATCCATTTTATGGTTAGCAGACTAGCAATTCAAAAACTCTAACTTCATCCCAACATCGGAGCTATTTCTTAAACTTGTATCTTTCCCTTTATCTATATTTAAATTTATTTATTTATTTATTTATTTATTAGTGATATTTATATACCGCCTCACAGTGCAAGCACTCTCTAAGCGGTTTACACCAGTAAGCAATGTATATATTTACATTGCCCCCAACAATCTGGGTCCTCATTTTACCAACCTCGGAAGGATGGAAGGCTGAGTCAACCCTGAGCCGGTGAGATTTGAACAGCTGAACTCAAATGATCAGTCAGCTAAAGTAGCCTGCAGTACTACTCTCTAACCGCTGCGCCACCTCGGCTCTATATATTTAATATATTCCTCCAGGTATATCTGCTATTGTTCTAATGCTGCCTCCTTCTTCCTATTTTTGTCGCCTGGGTCTACCACCTCTGATTGTCAACTTTCTTCCAAATTAATCGCTATGGCTTAACTTCCAAAAATATTCATTATCTCTTATACCTCTTGATTTTAGGCCGTAATACTCCCTCTCCTCAATTAATATCTTTACTCATCTTTTTTTTTTATTCTATCATTTTTAAATGCCCTAGATTTCTAGTTTCTTTTCCCCTTTCATATCTCCCTTCCAACTTTCTTGCTCATTTTTTTTAATTTAACCCATTCTCTATATTTAAACCAATACCACCCTTGTCATTACTGTTCCATCCATTGCTTAATAACATTCTAAATTCCCCATAATAAAAAATCCAACTTATAAATTATATAATCTTATATAAAGACCTTTAAAAGTATTAATTATACAGATCTTATATCATTCCAACAGTGTCAATAATCATCTGAGTCCTTTCAATATTAAATCAGGTTTGTAAATTATACAAATCTTATATAAAACAAATCTTATAAAAAAGGGTAGTAACTCTTTCTCAACCCTCAAATAAAATAAATCTATTTTTGCCAATATTATTTATTCTGTAAATACAGTATTGGCCTTGGACAGGAGACCAATCTGAAAATCTAAAATTTGAAGCTAAAAGTCTTCTAATGCTGCAATTCTGAAAATTCTGCAACGATCCAGCTGACAGGTGCAAAAAAAATTGAGACCACACATTAAGTTCCAGTTAAGATGATTTTTTTTTGATCGTGCCAATATATTAAGGCCAATCTGTAGTCCGTGGATGTAGCCTATCCACAGATAGTCCTCGACTTATGACCACAATTGAGCCCAACATTTCTGCCGTTAAGTGACACATACGTTAAGTGAGTTTTGTCCCATTTTACGAGCTTTCTTGCCACACTTGTTAAGTGAATCACGGCGGTTGATAAGTGAGGAACCCAGCTGTTAAATGAATCTGGTTTCCCCCTTGACTTTGCTTGTTGGGAGGTTGTAAAAGGGGATGACATGACTTTGGGAACGCAGCAGTGGTCATAAATATGAACCAGTTGCCAAGTGTCTGAATTTGGGGATGCTGCAAAGGTGTGAAAAACGGTCATAAGTTACATTTTTCAGCGCCGTCATAACTTTGAACGGTCACTAAATGAACTGTTGTAAGTCAGGGACTACCTGGACTTCCATCGCTTTCTCACATCGTTTGCAAGAGCCCTCCAGGTCTTTTTCACCACAAAGATCAGGGGTGGGTTCTGGCTTAACTCGCTGCCGGTTCGCTTCCTGACGCGCCGTGCAGGTGTGCAGCATAGGCGCGCATGCGCAGTGCTAAAAACCCAGCTTCTGCACATACGCAGAAGCAAAAAACAAAATGGCGCCGCCTATGGCGCCGCCGAGAGAGCCGGTTCAGGGATGTGGCAGGCCTGGGTCGCTGCCAATTCCAGCGACCCAGGCCGCTAAGTTACTACCAGTTCCATAGAACCCGTCCAAACTGGGAGCCTGATCAGTCTGAAGGTTTATGACCTTCAGATCAGCGGTGGTTTGCTCCCGTTTCGGCCCGGTTCTAAGAACCGGTAATGCCGGCGGCAGGAGGCTCCGCCCACTCACCCGGGACGCTTCTGCGCATACGCAGAAGCGCGCACGTGAACCGATAGTAAAGGGTTTTAGAACCCACTACTGCTTCAGATGCGCGATATAGACAAACATTTGTGATTTTAAAGATCATTTGAACTTCCTCCCTCTGTTATTCGCGCTTACTAAAGGGCCTCAGTCAAGTTACTTACTACACATGACACGCAGTTATCAATTCATCTTAACTACAAGCACTGGAGTTCCCACATACCATTACAGAAGATTTTCAGACACCGAAAAAACCATCAGCAAAATAAACATGGTTAAGATATCCCTCCCCCCACCCAAACTGACCTTAGGTTCCTACTTTGGATTAATTTTCAGTCGTTTGAATGGTTCTTCTAAGCTTGCTGAGAATACTCCTGATGCGATTATATATGTAAGCGTATACATTGAAAGGATGTAGCCCTGGAAAACATGATTATTGTCTCGAACTAAATGATGTGTGACTCGTGTAAACAGGTCACCGAGGCAGGGATTATATTATGTAAAGGGAAGCGTGTTACCTCACACTTAGGAATGTAAGCTTCGCCTATCTATTAACAGGATCTGAACAGACAGCCATGGACCAGGAAGGGAAACTTGGCGTGACGGCTTAATGAAAATTGCAGCCTGCACACTGGCAATAAAAATGGCAACACTCTATTTCTGTGTGCATGAAGAAGAGAAGTAAAAAAAAGAGTGGATTAATGGAAAGACAAAGTCAGTCCTTAAGCAGAAGGTCTGTTAAGTGTGAAATGGGATTTTATGCATGGAAGAAGAAGAAGAAGAAGAAGAAGAAGAAGAAGAAGAAGAAGAAGAAGAAGAAGAAGAAGAAGAAGAAGAAGAAGAAGAAGAAGAAGAAGAAGAAGAAGAAGAAGAAGAAGAAGAAGAAGAAGAAGAAGAAGAAGAAGAAGAAGAAGAAGAAGAAGAAGAAGAAGAAGAAGAAGAAGAAGAAGAAGAAGAAGAAGAAGAAGAAGAAAGAGGGATTTTATAACGAGCCATGGTGGCGCAGTGGTTAGAAGGCAGAATTGCAGGCTAACTTTGCCGGCTGCCAGTAGTTTGATCTTGACCGGCTCAAGGTTGACTCAGACTTCTATCCTTCCTTCTGAGATCAATAAAATGAGGATCCAGATTATTGGGGGCAAGAGGCTGACTCTGTAAACTACTGAGAGAGGGCTGTAAAGCACAGTGAAGCGGTATATAAGTCTAAGTGCTCTTGCTCTCCAGAGCTATGGACAGTTAAATATTATTACAACTCATTTATTATCTATCTATCTATCTATCTATCTATCTATCTATCTATCTATCTATCTATCTATCTACCTACCTACCTACCTACCTACCTACCTACCTACCTACCTACCTACCTACCTACCTGTATCTATCTACCGGTGTCTGTCTGTCTGTCTGTCTGTCTGTCTATTTATCTGTGTGGTGCAGTGATTAGAATGCACTATTGCAGGCTAATTCTGCTGACTGGTGGGAGGGAGAGAGGGATGATGGAAGGAGGGAAGGAGAGAAGGGAGAGAGGGAGGGAGGGAGGATGAGAGGAAGGAAGGAGGGAAGGGATGGAGGGAAGGAGGGTGGAAGGAAGGGAGGAGGGAGGGAGGGTGGAAGGGATGGAGGATGAGAGGAAGGAAGAAGGGAAGGGATGGAGGGAGGGAGGGTGGAAGGAAGGGAGGAGGGAGGGAGGATGGAAGGAAGGAAGGAGAGAAGGGAGAGAGGGAGGGAGGGAGGGTAGAAGGGAGGAAGGAAGACGGAAAGAAGGAAGGAAGAAGGGAAGGGAGGGTGGAAAGAAGGGAGGAGGGAGGGAAGGTGGAAGGGAGGGAGGGAGGGAGGGAGGGAGGGAGGGTGGAAGGAGGAATAGGTCAAACAATTAAAAGAAATTTGCAGTAAATGTGGCTCTTTAAGTTGGTATGGCGGGAAAAATGAGAAGAAACATGACCAAGATTTTTAAAACGATGTGTGGCATCATCAACGTGAATGCAAAGTAATATTTTTTTTCTTCCTTATCATATTAAAACTCAGTGACATCCGTGGAAACTCTGTGTGCGTGGAGATTGAGGACTAACAGGAGGAACTGCTTTTGCACTCGCTGTGTATACAACACGACTAAACTCCACCTGATGTAATGGCACCCAGTCATGATGGTTTTCAAGGGGGAAATAGACAGTTTTGCAGAAAAGTTTGATAACTGTGGAATATTCTTGAATTAAGCAGCAGACACGAAAGCTCACTGCTGGACAGCAATGGAAGAAGCCTGTTGGTCTTTAGTCCAGGCGTTTCAGCTTACAGACAGATCCTGTTGGTCAAGGGATGACTCAGAACATCTGACCAGGGGTGGGTTCTACTTACCTTCCCTACCGGTTCGCATTGCGCCGGAAGCGCACGTTTTGCGTGTGTGCGCTCACTTCGCTCAGGCACGCGCGCACGTCACTTCCAGGAAATGACCCACTGCGCATGCGCAGAAGCCTTTGTGCATGCGCAAACTGATTTTTTTTTTTTTGCAATCTGCGGTGACCGGAGGACCAGTTTGGGAGCATGGACCGCTGGTCACCGCTGCCGGTTCGGTGAGCGGCGCCAAATTTCCGCTACCGATTCTAAAGAACCGGTCCGAACCAACAGCAACCCACCATTGCATCTGACCCTTCTAACATTCTTCTAATTCAGAAAGATCTCAGATGCGAAGCTGCTCAAAGAATTAGCTTTTTAAAAAACCAGGGTTGGCTATCCGAGCATTTTCAATACAGCAGATGTTTGTAAAAAGAAAAGAGCCCAAGGCTCTTTAATATTTATTTTACCCAACTCTATATTTATTTTACCCAAGGATTGGGTAAAATAAATATAGCTAAAAAGCTACGGTAAGTGTAATCCTGGGTTGTATAAACAGAGGCACAGAATCAAAATCATGTGACGTATTAGTGTAACATTAAGGTGTTGGTTTTCACCTTTAAAGCCCTACATGGCTCAGGGCCAGGTTATCTTCGGGACCGCATCCTACCACATACCTCCCTACGACTGGTTAGGTCCCGTAGAGAGGGCCTCCTCCGGGTCCCATCGGCCAAACAATGTCGGTTGGTGGGGCCGTGGGGAAGGGCCTTCTCTGTGGGAGCCCTGTCCCTCTGGAACCAACTCCCACCAGAGATCCGGACTATCCCCACCCTCAGGGGCGGGTTCCTAATTTTTTTACTACCACTCTGTGGGTGTAGCTTATTTTGTGGGTGTGGCTTGCCATCCATGTGACTGGGTGGGTGTGGCTTGCTGGCCATGTGACCGGGTGTGCGTGGCTTCTCGAACTGCTGAAGGGAGGGGAACTGAGATAGGTCCTGCCCCCCATTCCCCCTCCCCTCAGCAGCTTGAGAAGCCTCAAACATGCAAAAATGCCTAGGATCATCACTGCGCGTTCGTGGCTTCTCGGACTGCTGAAGAGAGGGGAATGGAGATAGCTCCTGCCGCCCGTTCTTTCAGCGTCTCATGCGCTCCCTCAGCCATCCTCTCCTGCTTGGACTCACTGTGGGGTAGGAAGGCAGTGCATGCTTAGTGCCGGAAGCTCAGCTTCTGGGCATGCGCAGAAGAAAATGTTAAAAAAAAAATTTAAAAAAGATTTTTTTTTAATGGCAGCGCCCAGGCACCGGCTACCGACCGCACCAGTACTGTGACGTCACCAGCGGGCTGCTACCTGTGCTATAGAGTGTACCGCACCTGTAGGAACCCACCACTGCCCACCCTGCTGGCCTTCCGTAAAGCCATAAAAACATGGCTCTTCCGGCAGGCAGGGTGAAAAAGAAGATCAGATTCCCCCATGAATGAATGTTTTTTAATAATGTTTTTATTTTTTTAACTGTTATTACTGTTTTTATTGTACGTTTCTTATCTATGCTGTACGCCGCCCTGAGTCCTACGGGATTGGGCGGCCTATAAGAACGTTTATTAAATTAAATTATTAAATTAAATTAGTGCCGCGTTATAAAACCTTAGTAAGGCCAGACTTGGAATTCTGCATCCAGTTCTGGTCACCACAATATATAAAAAAAAGATGTTGATATTCTGGAAAGAGTGCCGAGAAGAGCAACTAAGATGATCAAAGGTCTGAAGATTAAATCGTATGAAGAACGCAGGAATTCAAGATGTCTAGTCTAGAGAAAAGAAGGCCCGTGCTATACTTTGTATGGCAAGTATAAAAGGATACCACTCACGGAAAGACTCTGCCCCTGTGACTCAGAAGAGGTGGAGACTGTGGGTCACATGCTCCTTAGATGCTCCTTTTATACGGAGATTAGGAAAAAACATATTCTGCGAATAATTGCAAGGTATCCTGGCCGCTCCCGACACTACCTATATCCAGTGGCTGCTTAAGGCTGAACGGGCCATAACTACAGCACAGGTGGGCCAGATTCTGCGCAGCAGTAGTGGGGATTCATCGCAAATTTATTTTATTTATTTATTTATTTATTTATTTATTTATTTATTTATTTATTTATTTATTTATTTATTATTTATTTATTTATTTATTTATTTATTTATTTATTTATTTATTTATTTATTTATTTATTTATTTATTTATTTATTTATTTATTTATTTATTTATGAGATTTATATTCCGCCTCACAGTGCAAGCACTCTCTAAGCGGTTTACACCATTAAGCAATGTATATTTATATTGCCCCCAACCAGGGGCGGGTTCCTAATTTTTTTACTACCACTCTGTGGGCGTGGCTTATTTTGTGGGTGTGGCTTGCCAGCCATGTGACCAGGTGGGTGTGGCTTGCCGGCCATGTGACCGGGTGGGCATGGCTTGCCGGTCATATATTAGTTATTTCAGAGACTATTACTACTATTTTTGCTATTTTATACCTGACATGAAAAGCTTTGCATACAAAGTGCATGTTACACCATGGCAACACAGCAACCTTTATATGCAGAAAATGCTATAGTTAAAAGACAAGCAAGTCTCATACAGCATTTTTGGTTTCAGTCATGGATTCCTTAGATGAAAATATTGAGGACTGTTAAAAGAACAGTATCTTTTAACAGTCCTCAATGTTTTCGTCTAAAGAATAACAGTATAAAACTGTGTAAAATTAACAGTATAAAAGGTTAAGCTTTTGGAAAACGCCCACTTTGGGAAGCTTTAGGCATTTAAAAAAATGGCGGCGCCCAGGCACCGGCAACCGACCGCACCGGTACTGTGACGTCACCAGCGGGCCGCTACCGGTGCTATAGAGTGGACCGCACTGGTAGGAACCCACCACTGCCCCCAACAATCTGGGTCCTCATTTTACCTACCTCAGAAGATATATAAGACAAATATGTGTCTTCCTCACCATAGCGATATACAGTATATATACCAACTGTGGCTAACCTTTAAGTGTCTAATAAACCATAGCTAATTTACACAACAAATGTGGCAAACCCTGCTTATTCCGTTCCCTTTGAATATTAAACCGACTATAGGCCTCACAGTTTATGGATTGTAATTTTAGTTGTGTAGACCATGTGTAATTGACAGACTGGATTTTATCATAGATTTTTATCTGTTATTTATTATTTTATTTTATAACTTTTAATCGTACATTTACTGAGCGTTTTTGTTTGTTCTAGTCTCTGGTCTGTGACCGTAATAAACTGAATTGAATTGAATTGACATGATAGCAGTCTCGCAGTATTTGAGGGGCTGCCCCAAAGAAGAGGGTGGTGGGGGTCAATTTATTTTCAAAACACCAGAAGAGAGGACAAGAAGCGATGAATGGAAACCAGAGAGAAGCAACTTGGAATTAAAGAGAAACTTCCTACCAGTGAGAATAATTCACCGGTGGAACGGCTTGCCTTCAGAAGTTGTGGGTGCTTCATCACTGGGGGTTGTTTAAAGAAGAGACTGGACAGCCACCTGTCTGAAATGGTAGAGGGTCTCTTGCTTGACCAGGGGGCTGGACTGGAGGACTTCCAAGGTCCCTTCCAGCTCTATTCTCACTTGAGAACTTAATTAAAGTGTATTTCATCCAAAGAGCAACACAATGTCCCTGCCTTAAGGGGGCTCCATAAGGCAAGAGTCTAAGAGTCATCTACATGACTGCAAAGCCACCTCAAAATTACTGGTAGCTATCAGTCTGGGGGGCAGGAAGGCAAGGATGGGCATGGGGAGGGTGAATTCACTCTGGGCTAGGCAAGGAATACTGTAATAGAACTGATGGCAGCTGTACGGTGAGGAAAACCTGAAGTACTGTATTTTTCGGAGTATAAGACGCACCGGAGTATAAGACGCAACTTAGTTTTGGGGGAGGAAAACAAGGGAAAAAATTCTGCCTCTGCCTCCCAGCAAACAGTACAGATGATATACACTGTTTGCTGTGTATTTCTTTGCATGTGTGTCTGACCCATAGAAATAGCAAAGAATTGGCGAAATGTACATTATGGCAGTATATTAATGCCAGAGAGTTTTCTTAAATGTAGTCACACTATCTCCTCCCAATTATTTAAATAGATCTACTCCAAACATGACTAAGTCAGGGTTTAACTCAGCTGCCTTATCTTAATACTAAAACAGGACACTGTTACATTTCAGACTATACTTGCTGTTAAAATTGATGTGGCTTTCTTGAAGTATACATTATTCTCTGCTATTTAAAAGAAGATACAATAGCACTGGGTCTCTTCAGATCAAGCATTTATTTTAAAAAGCTTCTTCATTTTGTTAAGTTGTCTAGAACAATGATAAAAGAGTCTTTAAAAAATAAGTCTAATAATTTGAACATTCTGTAGACATCTATAGTTATTGACTTACCTCCTTGCATCCAGTTTCAGCAACTGATTAGCACAAGAAAATAAAATTTTGCCTCTCCCTCTCCCTCCCAGCAATTTGACTCCTTGCAGTTTTAGTTTCACTTTCATTTTAGCACGTGGGCCTGCCTGCAGCCTCAATCAGCTGCTGGTCGGGAGGCCGATAATCAGTTGCTTGTGCTAATCAGGCTCTGTGCTGTTTGCTGCAAGGAGGTAAATTGCTGGGAGGCAGAGGCCAAAGGGTGGGGGTGGCTGGGTGGAGCTACATTCGGTGTATAAGATGCACCCAAGTTTTCACCCCCTTTTGGGGGGTAAAAAGGTGCATCTTATACTCCGAGAAATACAATACTCAAAAACAGATCATGCCAAACAAATCTTATTGCAACCTTTGACAAAGTGACAAAATTAGTGGAGCAGAGAAATGCTGTGGATGTAATTTACTTGGACTTCAGTAAGGCATTTGACAAAGTAGACCACAACCTTCTACTTGGTGTGGGTTAGACAGCATCAACACCAGATGGATTCATAACTGGCTAACCAACCGCACTCAATGTGTAGTCCTCAATGGAACTGCATTTACATGGAGGGAAGTATGCAGTGGTGTACCCCCAGGTCTGTTTTAGGCCCAGTAATCTTCAACATCATCATCAATGATTTGGATGAGGGGATAGATGGGAAACTCATCAAATTGCAGACGACACCAAGCTGGCAGGTATTGCCAACACTCCAGAAGATGTGGCAGATGTAACACGTATTCTCCGCCAGCTGCACTGGCTGCCCATTAGTCTCCGAACGCAATTTAAGGTGTTGGTTTTAACCTTTAAAGCCCTACATGGCTCAGGGCCAGGTTACTTGCGGGACCGTATCCTACCATATACCTCCCTACGACCGGTTAGGTCCCACAGAGTTGGTCTCCTCCAGGTCCATCAACCAAGCAATGCAGGTTGGCGGGACCACAGGGGAGAGCCTTCTCTGTGGGAGCCCCGTCTCTCTGGAACCAACTACCCCCAGAGATCCGCATTATCCCCACCCTACTGGCCTTCCGTAAAGCTGTTAAAACATGGCTCTTCCTGCAGGCGGGGTGAAATAAAGATCAATCCCCCTTGTTTGAATGATATGTGGTTTTAATTTTTGCAATTTTTAACTTCTATTATCATTTTTTACAATTGTTTCTATTATGTTGTATGCCGCCCTGAGTCCTATGGGAGTGGGGCGCATATAAAAAGGAACAAATAAATAAATAAAGATAGGCTCAAGATACAGAAGGATCTTGATAGACTTGAACATTGGGCCCTATCTAATAAAATGAAATTCAGTGGTGAAAAATGTAAAGTTCTACATTTAGGCAAGAAAAACCAAATTCACAGGTACAGCATATGTGGTACCTTGCTCAACAGTAGTAACTGTGAGAGGGATCTTAGAGTCCTAGTAGACAACCACTTGAGTGTGAGCCGGCAGTGTGCTGCAGCTGCCCAAAAAGCCAACACAATTCTAGGCTGCATAAACGGAGGGATAGAATCAATATCACGTGAAGTGTTACTACCACTTTATAGTGCCTTGGTAAGGCCATACTTGGAATACTGCATTCAGTTTTGGTCTCCACAATGTAAAAAAGAAATTGAGAGTCTAGAAAGAGTACAGAGAAGAGCAACAAAGATGATTAGGGGCCTGGAATGTAAAAATATGAAGAATGATTGTTGGAATGGGCCAGGGGCGGGTTGCTCACTTACCTCGCTGCCAGAGCCATGCACGCGCATCTCCACGCTTTGGGGGGGCGCGCATGCATAACCCCTCACACGATTTTGCTTCTGCGCATGCACGGAAGCAAAATCACGCCAAAATCTCGCAAGGGGACGCGCGCGAGAAAGAGATTTTGGTGCGATTTTGCTTCCGCGCATGCGCAGAAGCAAAATCTCGCTGAAATCTCTCTCGCGCGCATGTCCCCTCGTGAGATTTCGGCGTGATTTTGCTTCCGCGCATGCGCAGAAGCAAAATTGCCTGAAAATCAGCGAAAAAATGGCGATGCGCCGGGTGGACCGGCAGAGAGGACTCCGGAGCAGTTGCAAAATCCACCGCGCCCTACCAGAGCTGCGTACCGGGCAGCTCCGGCAGAAACCCACCTCTGGAATGGGCTATGTCTAGTTTAATGAACAGAAGGACTAGGGCTGACATGAGAGCAGTCTTCCAATATCTGAGGGGCTGCCCCAAAGAAAAAGGGGTCAACCTATTCTCCAAAGCACCTGAGGGCAGAACAAGAAGCAACGGATGGAAACTAATCAAGGAGAGAAGCAACCTAGAACTAAGGAGGAATTTCCTGACAGCAAACACAATTAACCAATCAATAGGAAGATTTAAAAAATTCTGAATCCAATTTGAACATCTGGCTGACTGTGTGACGAACCAAAATAATAATAATATTTGCATTAATTTTTTAAATAGAGGGAAAGATCCCAAACATTCATTCAGATTAAAATTCCCGTTTAGTGATTGTGAAACCACGATGAACTCACCTATAACTTGCCACTGAGTTTAAATCCGGTCTACTATGATTACACATAATTGCTAAAAGCCTTAGGATAAACCACTTGATACTTTTAAATGCCCAAGTACAACATTTTAGAAGCCGGATAACCCACACAGAGTATGTCTCAGATTTGTTTTTACAATTTTTTCCCCTAGACAATTAAATTCAGGCAGGTTCTGATTTGTAAAAAATAACAATAACTCACTTCTAACCACGTGCAAAATACAACAGGAATTCAAAACAAACTGAACAATTAGTTAATGGAATAATGAATCCCAAATAAAATTGTACAAAATTCAGAATCTGAAAGATTACAATATCCTTATAACTTAAATTCATAGGCACAGAGCAAACAAGACCAAAGCACTAATTACAATTAATGTTTAACACAGCCTAAAAAAGCGCAGTTAATTTCATTTTATCTGAAGAAAAGGCTTCTGTTTCACAAACTACAAATGAATGTCTCGCTTACATTGACTATGATTATATTATAACCTCAAGGCAATTGATGTTACCCATAAATCTTACGGGAAATTATCAGAATAGATTGTTAACCAAAATGGATAGATTGCATTGAATTGATTTAGAGCCACAATAAATCTTGAATCAATTTTAATAATAATTAAAAAATCTCAGATAGATTATTGCCATTATTTCTTGTGTATTAAGATTATATCTTAATCCCTTTTATCTTATCTAGTGCCAAAAATGCTAACTCTCATGCAACTATGGTTAAAACAAGGAATTGTTAGGAATTCTCAAATTATCTCTTAAATTACATTGCCAGAAGAGAAATTTATGTACACTTCCAAATGAGTAAAGGAAAGTTTGAAAAAATATGACGAAAATCCTATGAAGAAGATGAAGATGAGGAGAAGAAGAAGAAGAAGAAGAAGAAGAAGAAGAAGAAGAAGAAGAAGAAGAAGAAGAAGAAGAAGAAGAAGAAGAAGAAGATCGTTTAAAAATTAAGAACCATCTTAAGAAGACATGCATAAAGAAATTATCAGAAAAACAAACATTATTTTAATACATTTAGAAGTGAGGGTGGGGTCAAAATGTCTATTGAGAAGACAAAACCGGGAAGGCCTTGGAATAAATAATCATTTTGTCCTACTTAACTGCCATTGGTAAACAAACCCAATTTCCATGGCAACAATGCCAAGTGTTTTACATAAACCTAATAAAAACTTAGCTCTAAGATAGTATTATAAATACTAGATCTTAGATAGCATTATAAATGGTAAACAAACCCAATATTTATGGTAAGAATCCCACGTCTTACATAAACATAATATAAACTTAGATCTTGTGGTCTTATAAACCAATAGCAATAATTAACCAAGAACTCAAATTTTTTACAAGAATATTAACAGGCAGGAAGGCTTAATTCTCTTCCAAAATCCGTTCATACTTCATAAAGATTTCAGATATGCCATGTCTTTTTGCTTCTAATACCTAAGTCCAATGCTGGCACAAAACAAAATAACAGTTGAAACAGTAATATTATTTATTTATTTATTTGTTTGTTTGTTTGTTTATTTATTTATTTATTTGTCAAATATGTATAGGATAGTAGTAGTTTGTATAAACATAAGTAGAAAGTAACGATAAAAGAGGACAATAGGACAGTAGGACAGGGATGGTAGGCACAGTGGTGCGCTTATGCACGCCTCTTACAGACCTCTTAGAAACGGGGAGAGGTCGACTGTAGACAGTCTAAGGTTAAAGTTTTTGGGGTTTGGGGAAGAAACCACAGAGTCAGGTAGTGCATTGCAGGCATTGATCACTCTGTTGCTGAAGTCGTATTTTCTGCAGTCGAGTTTCGAGCGGTTTACATTGAGTTTGAATCTATTAGGTGCTCGTGTATTGCTGCGGTTGAAGCTAAAGTAGTCATTAACAGGAAGGACATTTTGGTATATGATTTTATGAACTACATTTAGATCAGATTGGAGGCGACATAGTTGTAAATTGTCTAATCCCAGTATTTCAGAATTAATCTTTATATCATAATATATAAGGAAACTTTTAAAAAATTCATCAGGTATAACAATAACCTTTATACATTTAAAATAATGAGTAGTCATTTGCTTATTTATAGCAATCTTCATACATGCCCATGAAAAAGAAATACTTTTAGTGCATTTTTAAACTTTAAGCAATTTCATTTAAAGTATATGACAAAGAGGAATCTTATTCCACAGAACTGGATTAGCACTTAGACTTATATACTGCTTTATAGTGCTTTTACAGCCCTCTCTAAGCGGTTTACAGAGTCAGCCTCTTGCCCCCAACAATCTGGCTCCTCATTTTACTGACCTTGGAAGGACGGAAGGTTGAGTCAACCTTGAGCCGGCCAGGATCGAACTGCTGGCAGTCAGCAGAGTTAGCCTGCAATACAGCATTCTAACCACTGAGCCACCAGGGCAACTTATAAGAGTAAAAAAGAAGACAAAAGAGGAGGAGGAGGAGGAGGAGGAGGAGGAGGAGGAGGAGGAGGAGGAGGAGGAGGAGGAGGAGGAGGAGGAGGAGGAGGAGGAGGAGGAGGAGGAGGAGGAAAAGAGCAATAGCAATAGCACTTAGACTTATATACCACTTCACAATGCTTCACAGCCCTCTCTAAGCGGTTTACAGAGTCAGCCTCTTGCCCCCAACAATCTGGCTCCTCATTTTACTGACCTTGGAAGGACGGAAGGTTGAGTCAACCTTGAGCCTGCCAGGATCGAACTGCTGGCAGTCAGCAGAGTTAGCCTGCAATACAGCATTCTAACCACTGAGCCACCAGGGCAACTTATAAGAGTAAAAAAGAAGACAAAAGAGGAGGAGGAGGAGGAGGAGGAGGAGGAGGAGGAGGAGGAGGAGGAGGAGGAGGAGGAGGAGGAGGAGGAGGAGGAGGAAAAGAGCAATAGCAATAGCACTTAGACTTATATACCACTTCACAATGCTTCACAGCCCTCTCTAAACGGTTTACAGAGTCAGCCTCTTGCCCCCAATAATCTGGCTCCTCATTTTACTCACCACGGAAGGATGGAAGGCTGAGTCAACCTTGAACCAGTCAGGATCGAACTCCTGGCAGTGGGCAGAGTTTGCCTCCAATACTGCCTTCTAACCACTGCGCCACCATGGCTCTAAATTGACCATCAAAAGGTTCCATGCTTCCGCAGACACCATGAATCTCGTTATGAATAGAAGAGTCAGACATCCCACCCTTAAAATAATCCTCCTCCTCCTCCTCCTCCTCCTCCTCCTCCTCCTCCTCCTCCTCCTCCTCCTCCTCCTCCTCCTCCTCCGTTTCTCAGCCCTGGTAATTTTAAGATGTATGGACTTCAGCTCCCAGAATTCAACTGCCAGGTTGGTTGGGGAATTCTGTGAGTTGAAGTCCCCCTGTCTTAAAGCAGAAACATTGTCCTAAAACCGTCAGAAGAGCTGCTTTGAAACCCAAAGCAGCAAAGGCAAATCTACTTCGTGTGGGAGATGCCCTTTCCCCCCATATTGGCCAGGCAAAGAGCCCCTTCCCCTCTCAATCCCCAATCCCAAAGTCGACGGTAACCCAACGGTTAACCAAAGGCCAAATGGCTGGCTGGAGATTTCAATGCCTGGGCGATTTCTCTTAACGGATTTGATGGACCATCAAAAAGAGTTGAAAATCAGTTCAAGCGCCTATTCCTGACACGAGAGGCACTGAATCCCTAATTCCATCAGATCTGTTCTTTTTTTAAAAAAGAGAGAGAGAGAGGAGGGAAGGAGGAAAGAGGGAGAGAAGGAGGAAGAAGGTAGAGGGGAGAGAGGGAGATAGAGGGAGGGGAGTAGTATGAAACATAGAAGGAAAACAGACTGGAGATAAAAGTATAAAAGGAGCAACTAAGGAGATATATCTATGGTATTTTGGATAGAAATATACCACTATAGATGTTTTGATGATATGGTATTTGTGTGTGGATATTTGTGTGTGTTTGGTGAAAAAATAAAAGAAAATAAAAAAAGAAAGAAAAAAGCACCTGATTATTCTTTTTTTTTCCTCTTTTATTTTGGAACTCTGTCAATATTTCATTCGAAGGTTTATTTAGGTCACGAGCAAAGAGAAAATTCTAGGGGAATTTTCAGGTTGAGGAATAGTTTATGCGTAACTTGGCAGAAGGGAGAAAAAAAACACGCTGAAGCAACAACGCTTGCAATCTTTTGGCCCGTTTCCATATTTTTTTTTAAAAGGAAGAGCTGGAGAATTTTTATCTTGAGTTACAACCTTTAAATGCTGCCTATATGTACAGTTAGCCCTCGACTTACAATGGTTTGTTTAGCGACCGTTCAAAGCTACGACGGCACCCAAAAAAAGGGACCAATGACCGTTTTTCACACTAATGACCATCGCAGCAACCCCGTGGTCACGTGATCAGAATTCAGACACTTGACAACTGACTCGTATTTATGACGGTTGCAGTGTCCCGGCGTCACATGATCCCCTTTTGCGACCTTCTGACAAGCAAAGTCAATGTGAAAGCCAGATTCACTGTGCAGCCATGTCACTCACTCACTGAACAAATAGCAATAGCAGTAGCACTTAAGACTTATATCCCGCTTCACGGTGCTTTTACAGCCCTCTCTACAGCCCTCCCCAACAACCTGGGTCCTCGTTTGACCGACCTTGGAAGGACAGAAGGCTGAGTCAACCTTGAGCTGGTCAGGATCGAACCGTTGACAGCCAGCAGAGTTAGCCTACAATCCTGCATTCTAATCACTGGGAAGGAAGGAAAGAAGGAAGGAAGGAAGGAAGGAAGGAAGGAAGGAAGGAAGGAAGGAAGGAAGGAAGGAAGGAAGGAAGGAAGGAAGGAAGGAAGGAAGGAAGGAAGGAAGGAAGATTATAATGAGAGTGAGGGAAGGTCTGAGGGAAGTCCTGCCATAGCACTTGGCCACCACAGGTGCCCCCAACATGAGTGATGTCGAGCTGGCCACACCCACCCTGGCCAGCCCCCCCCCCCACGAAGTCAAACACAACCCTGATGTGGCCCTCAATGAAATCGAGATTGACACCCCTGGTATAGGGCAGGGGTGAAATGCTCCCGGTTCGGGCCTCCCTGCCGGTGGTTGGAGAGCCAGAAGCGATGGCAGTGCAAGGCTTCGTCCAACAGCCCGGATGCCGCCATTTGGGTTCTTTTACCCTCTGCACGTGTGCAAAGCATTCTGCGCACACGCAGAGGGTAAAAGAACCCAAATGGTGGCGTCCGGGCAGTTGGGTGAAGCCTCACGCTGCCGTTGCTTCCAGCTCTCCGACCACCAGCAGGCAGGCCCGAACTGGGAGCATTTCACCCCTGGCATAGGGTCTCTGTCAAACAATGCCTCAGAAATAACTTGACAAATCCTTCCCAGTTTAAGATCAGATGAACTGTTGCTGGCGCACAGCAATGAGAACTCATTCACTTCAGTGAGCGGTCCCCACCTGTGTGGCTTAGTGGCCCGGCTGGGTTGGGAGAGGAGAACCAGCCCACATGAGTGTCGGGCTGACGTGCACACCTGTGCACCAGTGGTGGGTTCCTACCGGAGCTGTTCAGTGCGTAGCTCCGGTAGGGAGCAACCGATTGTGCAATTTGCGCGCCACCGCTCCAGTGCCATCTCCGCTGGTCCGTCGCGCACATCGCCATCTTTTTGTGAGAATATTTGGGCTTTTTTGCTTCTGCGCATGCGCGGAAGCAAAATCACGCCAGAATATCTCTCTCGCGCGCGTCCCCTTGCAGGATTTTGGCGTGATTTTGCTTCTGCGCATACGCAGAAGCAAAATCGCGCTGAAATCTCTCACACGTGCACATCCCCTCACAAGATTTTGCTTCCACGCATGCGCAGAAGCAAAATTGTGTGAGGGGGGCACGCGCATAGCGAGCGTGCGAGTGCCCAAAACATGGAGATGCGCGCACAGCGCACCGGCATCGGTAAGTGAGCAACCCGCCCCTGGTGTGCATGCAGCTCGACTCACACAAGCATCAGGCCTATGTGCACGTGCATGCACACACAGCTTAACTTGCACAAGTTGCGTACACGCCAACCTGATGCTTGCGCAGCCTGGTTGCGAATAGGCCGCAGCCCAAAGGTTGTGGACCCCTGACTTAGGTGAATAAAGAGGACATAAACAGCTCTCACACATTCAGCTTTTTAAAAAAAAGAAAGAAGAAAAAATGGCACACAGGAATAGCTGTTCTCTGAAACAGGCACGAGGATAAATTATCTTCGCTATCATATTCTGTTTGAACGTTATGATTCACCAAAAAAAAATCCAATAATCTTGTGTACATACGAGAGTTGTTTAGGTTTCCCCACAATCTCTCTCTGGGAACAGGTTCAAAAGCAGACTTTATAAAGACTATATATAGACTTTTACTGGTTGTTGTGACAGGTTTGTCAGCTGGTTGTTGGCTTAACATAACACAAACTTAGGTCAGGTTTCTTTTATACATGAGAATAACAATAACTTGGCAACCAGGAAATTGGTGAACAATCTGCTCCATTAATTTGGATAAACAAACCTACCAAAAGAAAATCCTTCACAAAATCTTGACATTCGGAATGTCCGGTGTTGTATAGGATAATCAAACCAGGAAGTTTTTCAACAAAGAGCTCAAGATCAAGTTCCCCTTTCAGAATGATCCATTCAAAATCGTGGTAAGGACATTTATGTATATATTTAAAAAATATCTTCTCAGCAGTGTGACTGAGTATGGGTTTTTGTCGGTCTCAGGTCTTCTACCAAAGGTCTAAGAATTTAGGGGTTCTGCTTAGGATCTTAGCTCTTCCGAGCACTTTGCTCTTCTGAACAGAGAGATCTGATGTCATTCCTGGGATCTGTTAGATCCACTGTGTCAGATTAGGAATCACACTCCTGAATGCTCCTGGGATCACCACTATGGTCCTTTTGGCTTTTACTTTCCACATCCTCTCCAATTCCTATGTATGTATGTATGTATGTATGTATGTATGTATGTATGTATGTATGTATGTATGTATGTATGTATGTATAAATGTATATATAAATGTATGTATGTACTGTATATATTTGTGAATATATATGTATGTAGGTAGGTAGGTAGGTAGGTAGGGAGAGAGAGAGAGAGAGAGAGAGAGAGAGAGAGAGAGAGAGAGAGAGAGAGAGAGAGAGAGAGAGAGAGAGAGAGAGAGATAAGATAGATAGATAGATAGAGATAGAGATAGAGATAGAGATAGAGATAGAGAGAGAGATAGAGAGAGAGATAGAGATAGAGATAGAGATAGAGATAGAGATAGAGATAGAGATAGAGATAGAGATAGAGATAGAGATATAGATATAGATATAGATAAAGATAAAGATAAAGATAAAGATAAAGATAAAGAAGCGATAGCCATCACGATCTGGAACGTTTAAAAATTTATTTAAAACTACTATTTAAAGCTACTAAGCTTTCGTCAACCCCTGTTGACTTCATCAGAGTGTGAAATCCCCATTGAAGAGATGCTTGCTTTTATGTAATGCCTTATGTAACCTGAGGAATTCTGGGAGTTGACGTCCACAAGTCGTAAAGTTTCCAGGTTTGGAGATCCCTGGTCTGCAAAGAAAAAGCAAACCTGGAGAATGAGCCACAGTGTCCCACATTCACTCACTGACCTGTATATGTCTTCTTGCCTTCATACAGATGTCTGCATCCCATCACTTTGACCGTATTTCATCCTTGAACTCCGTTAATCTATGCTTTAAATTCCCTCCAAATTTCTTCTCAAGTTCTCATGTCGGAATTCTGAGGTGAAGATTCTTCAAATGTTTTCCAGATGTGTAAATCTGTTCAACAGAAGACAACAGTCACAATTAAACAAAGCCATGCTTGGTTGTAAACACGATTCGATGCTCATTCGACACAGCCACATATGGTGGTTTAGCAATAACATCGATTGCACGTAACCCTTCTTAGCTCAAAGTCAAGCAAGCTACTCTGTGATTTCCTGCGATGAAAAAGCCACATCTAAATTAGGACCCTCACAAACACAGGAACACTCTATTCATGCATAACCCCTTCAGATAGAATACAGGTAGTCCTCAACTTACAACCGTAACGGACTCCAAAAATTCTGTTGCTAAGTGAGACACTTGTTAAGCAGGGGTGGGTTCCTCCCGGTTCGGACCGGATCGCTCGAACCGGTAGCGACCCGCTGGTGATGTCACTGTTGGTGCCGTTCCGTGCGCACTGCCATTTTTTTATTTTTTGCTAATTTTTCCCCTTCCGCGGCTTGAAAAATGGCCCTCCCGCCCACCCGTGGGTGAATCCTTTATTTCTTCGCCCGAAGCACAGCTGATGAGCTCCTCAGCTGTGTTTCGGGCTCATTCCTGCTTCTGAGCATGCGCGGAAGCCAAATCGCGAACCGGTGGCGAAGGTAAGTGGAACCCACCCCTGTTGCTAAGTGAGTTTTGCCCCATTCTACAATCCTTCTTGCCACAGGTGATAAGGGAATCTCTGCATTTCTGAAGTTAGTCACACGGTCGTTAAATGAATCTGGCTTTTCCCGGTTGACTTGGGCTTGTCAGAAGGTCGCAAAGGGGTATCTCGTGACCTTGGGACACTTCATAAATACCGTCATAAATGCCAGCCAGTTGCCAAGCAGCTGAATTTTGATCACGTGACGTTGGAACGGTTGCAAATATGAAAAAAATCAATCATAAATCACTTTTTTTTAAAGTGCTGCTGTAGCTTTGAACGGGGACTAAACGAATGGTGACAAGTCAAGGACAACCTGTACAAAATCCATTTCCAATTTTAACAAACATTTCTAGCAGGTGGATATCAGGATAACACTTTCTTATCTCTTTCCAGAACCTTGACCCAGAAACTTCTGTTTCAGTCTGGCTTCCATGTTGCTCCCATGTTCAGAAAACATGTGCTCACATTCTCTGGCCTCGAGATCTCGTGGAGTCCATCATAACGCACACACCCAAGCTTTAATCTCGGCCTACATGACCTCCAATTACGTTTTATAGCTTTGTCTTCTTCCCAATGTGAGTTGGAACCTGCTGCGCCGTGCTACTAACTAGGGCGTACGTACAGCATTTCCTATTAAAGTTCATTTTTCACTCGTCCTTTCTAAATTACCCAAGTTGAAGCAATTCCATGAAGTACGCTAGTCCTCAAGAATAGCCCTTCAGGTGGTGATGTATGCCTTTTGCTCTTCAGATTTATTTGACAATACCACCTCAAAAATCAACCAAGTCAGCGGCTCCAATTTGGGGCATGTTAGGCCATGCCATCCTATTTGTCAGCTTAAAATAACAAACGGGGCTTGTTGGTGGAAAAATTGACAATGATTCATGACTAAAGCAAAAACAGAAAACTTTCCTCCTTCCGCCTTTGTTTGGTTCTGTTTATACAAGATCATCCTTTGCCTCTTTTTTATATATATTTCTCCCGTCCGAAAGGGCAGAGAGTCAACTCAAGACTGCGTTGGTATATTATTTGTTGAACTGAAAATTTATGTTTTCTGATTGCCGCGACTGGGCATGTGGATATTTTCTCAAAATGGGGCAGATACAGGGTGGGGAACACCGTTATTTTTCTCTTGAAGTAGCTGAAACCAACTTAAATTGGTAAAGTTCAGACTCTGCCCTTGAATTTCCTAGTAGGAGTTTATTTTGTGGTTACCATCTTCTGCATTTGTGGCATCAACAGACTTTTCCTGCTAATATCAGGGGTCCCAATCCCCCAGGCTGCAGACGGGCATGGGTCCATGGCCCACCAGGAGCCAGGCTGTGGCACACGCGTGGCATCTAGGCAGTGCACCAGGGGCAGGTTCCTAATTTTTTTACTGCCGCTCTGTGGACGTGGCTTATTTTGTGGGCGTGGCTTGCCAGCCATGTGACCGGGTGGGCATTGCTTGCTGGCCATGTGACCGGGTGAGCGTGGCTTCTCGGACTGCTGAAGGGAGGGGAACTGAGATAGGTCCTACCACCCATTCTCCCTCCCCTCAGCAGCTCGAGAAGCCTCAAACGTGCGAAAATGCCTAGGATCATCACCGCGTGTTCGTGGCTTCTCGGACTGCTGAAGGAAGGGGAATTGAGATAGCTCCTGCCGCCCGTTCTTTCAGCGTCTCACGCGCTCCCTCAGCCATCCTCCCCTGCTTGGACTCACTGTGGGGTAGGAAGGCAGCACATGCGCAGTGCCGGAAGCTCGGCTTCTGGGCATGCGCAGAAGAAAATTTTTTTTAAAATGTAAAAAAAATTTTTTAAAAAAAATGGCAGCGCACAGGCACCGGCAACCGACTGCACCGATACTGTGACGTCACCAGCGGGCCGCTGCCGGTGCTATAGAGTGGACCGCACCTGTAGGAACCCACCATTGCAGTGCACGATGCAACATCGTCCCCCCCCCCCAGTCTGCAGATAAACCATCCTCCACAGAAGGGTCCCTGCACGGCACTCCAAAGTTGGGGGCCGCTGTGCTACATTAATAAGAGGTAGCAACTTTTCTACAATGTGATCCAAATAAAAAAAAAGGAGGAAAATGCAATATTAGCAAAAAGGAAGCCAGGAAGAACAAAATGAGGAATTGTTTAGAGGTTATTCTGGCTTCTTCTAGGAAAAGTACACCAAGGGCTGTAAAATATATTTTATGGCGTGAAATAAATCAAGTTATCGGTTAAATGATTTCCACCGATTGCTGCTGCAGGGCACAGCGGATATGTGCTAAGCGGACCTGAAACTAAATTATCGCTCAGCTGAAAGTCTTTAGTCCCTTCCAAACAGAATTAATTTAATTTAATTTAATTAAAAGTTCTTATAAGCCGCCCAATCCCGTAGGACTCAGGGCGGCGCACAACAAGAATAAGAACAATGTACAAGAATGAACAAGAATGAAAGGGACATTTGACCATCAACTTGCTCTGGAGATTTCGGTGTGTAAAGGAATCTGAGAGGTTGCAGCTTGGCATGCATCAATCAATCCATCAATCCCCCATCAGAATCTTGGACAGAGAGGAGGAGGTAATCTAAGCACATGCTTGTTTTTACACCACGGGGACGACGCACGCATTTTAAAAAGTTTTAATTTCCTTATCTTGGAAATGGAACGAATATTCTGTGCTTGATCCATGCGCAACAACGGATGCAGGAATCAGATGAGGGTTAACTAAGAAGATTATATGTCAGACCTGCCTCAACTTGAACCTCTAAGTAAGAACGATCAGCATCAGGTTGAGAAAGGTGTAGTTTACTAGAAGCCAAGTGAAATTTGCAGAGGTCTCCAACCTTGGCAACTTTATGAGGTGTGGACTTCAATTCCCAGAATTCCTCAGCCAGCATGGCTGGCTGAGGAATTCTGGGATTTGAAGTCCACACCTCATAAAGTTGCCAAGGTTGGAGACCTCTGCAGTAGAGCAAATCCAGAACTGAAATTCGCACACCAAATTCGTCACTTTCTCCCTCCCGAAGGTGCCTCTCAGAGTTGGTCTCCTCATATCCGAACAAAATTTAAAAAGATGTTTTTAGAACCGGGCTCCTGTGGAATGCAGCTACGCTCCGTTCCCAAGGAGTTGACCTTGAGATGGCACTGGGAAAGGAAGAGACAACTTTCATTCCTCCGAATCTGGCCCCCAGCGTTCATGGCAGACTGGCAGCGAAAGAAGTTCTCGAAGAGCAGTAGAAGGGTATTGAGGTGGCATCTGACAGACGACTTGAAAAAAGTCCACTACTAAGAAAATCCAGTTGCCTTTGGGAAAAGCACCTTTGGGACACTTTAACTATGGTTATTGCATCATTTGGAAAACATTTTCTCACATTAAGACGTATCTATCTATCTATCTATCTATCTATCTATCTATCTATCTATCTATCTCTATCTATCTATCTATCTATCTATCTATCTATCTATCTATCTATCTATCTATCTATCTATCTATCTATCTCTATCTATCTATCTATCTATCTATCTATCTTTTATCTAACTATCATATCTATCATATCTATCTATCTATCATATCTATCTATCATCTCTATCATCTATCATCTCTATCATCTATCATATCTATCATATCTATCTATCTATCCATCATCTATATCATCCATCTATCTATCTATCTATCTATCTATCTATCTATCTATCTATCTATCTATCTATCTATCTATCATCTATTTATCATATCTATCTATCTATCTATCTATCTATCTATCTATCTATCTATCTCTATCATCTATCTATCTATCTATCTATCTATCTATCTATCTATCTATCTATCTATCTATCATCTCTATATCTATCTATCTATCTATCTATCTATCTATCTATCTATCTATCTATCTATCTATCTATCTATCTATCTATCATATATATTGTTTATATTTCCTATTTCTTAAGCGCCCGTCTCTCTCAGACATTACCTTCCAAGATTCCTAGAGCTCCCAACTTGATCCAAAGGGGAATGTCTGTCCTTCTGCAGCTCCTTCCGGTATGTGCTGTGTTTTTTACAGACAATCATTTGGAATGATTGGTGATCATGTTGGTGCTCATGTCTGGATCATGCTGGTGATGAGCATGACTAGAGATTGTCCAATCCCTGCAAGCCACAGGTTCTGGTGCCTCAGACGCCTGAGAGGCCTCACGTTATTTGAGACATTTTATAAATCAACATGGGAAAAAGGAAGTGGAAGCTATTTTAAAAAAGGATCCACCCCAAATCCGTAGCTAAGCAAAAAAGAATTTGGGGTATGGAAGAGCGGAAGATTCATTCCACAAGTCCTGCATTCTTGGAAGCAGTGCAGACCAAGTCCATTTGGGCAATGGAGACATATGCAAGACGGAACATTCCCATGGTGGCATTCTGTGACCTCAACCACTATATTGTTATG
The DNA here is from genome assembly GCA_023053685.1 of Diadophis punctatus similis. Classification (NCBI taxonomy): domain Eukaryota; kingdom Metazoa; phylum Chordata; class Lepidosauria; order Squamata; family Dipsadidae; genus Diadophis; species Diadophis punctatus. The sequence continues at coordinate 233,862 of JALIGW010000068.1, forward strand.
AAGGACGATGCAGGCCTCTGTTGAACCAATAGACTTTTGCTTCTGGAGACTGTGGAGGAGAATGGAAGCTACGAATTCTCCAACCTTCTAGGAATTCTAGGAATAACAATAGCCCACAAACCCACAGCCACGCTCCGCTAGGAGTTATCCGGAACCAAAGACAAGATACAGAAGGGTGAAAGAAGCAAGGTAATTTGCAAACTCAACTGTAAGCATCGCAACCGATTTTACGTGGGACAAACATCGCATCGGTTGAAAAACCAGAATCCATGAGCCCCAGCTGGCAGTCAATCACCACGATCCCAAATCCTTAATCTCTACCCACACCGACACCAAACAACACCAGTTTGATTGGAGCAATACGAGAATCATCGGCCACGCTGCCACCCGCCACCCTCGTGAGTTTATCGAAGCCTGGCGCTCCGCAAGCAACTTTATCAACAGACACATTGACCTACAACCAACCTATGAACCCCTCGGAATTCAAATCAACCACATGACCAACCAGCAATGGCACCGACCCTCAACCAACCCGCACAACCCTTCCAACCAGCATGTCATCCCCCAATGGCCCTCACCTGACGTGGCCTCATCACAAGACCCATCACAAGAACCTCATCCAATGTGTGTCAACTTGCAAAGCTTTCAAGTTGCCATAAGTAGGAGTGGGGAGAGCTGACGGAGTGGCTGATTGTACTAACTGAAACTGCATTCCACACATGTTTCTTTTACTGATTGTGTCCTGGGTTACCGGAGTCAGCAGGAGGGGTGTGGGGTTTCACAGCCCGCTAACGTGGTTCATTGGAGAATGTGATTTATGACATGTCCATTGGGGGGGGGGAAACAGGATCATGAGGGCACGTAACCTACGTGAGCTCAGTTCTGACTGCATCGGAGTATTGCCGAAATGTCGCTCCAAATAAATGGTCATATTTCCTTTGAAGTTTGGCTCGTGGCTCGTGAATTAATTAGGGCATCTTTCGGAAACTTCACAATGTGACCCACACCTGACCCATCACAAGACCCTCAACTGACATGACCCTTACCTAACATGACCCCCCCCCATCACAAGACCTACTGACCACACGAAGAACACGGACAATGACATATCCTAAACGCCGCTGAAGATGTTACCTAGCCCGGAAACCAACTCAACAAGCTTGGAGAATGAACCTCAACCCTGAAGTTACTAACTTGTTGGATTCTCGCAGATCCAGAAATGCAGTATGCCCCAAGTTGAGAAAGGGTTCCTCACCACATTATACAAACAGCGTAAGGACCATTCATGTCCTTCAAACTGGACGTCAATTTGCAAAATTTTGGAGGCAGTACTGATAAGATGTCAGAGATTCCTCTCTGGATAGAAAATATAATCCACACCAGGGGTGATATTCCCTTTCCCTATCGGTTCACAAATGTGAGCGAGCGCGTCCACGCATGCGCACGGCCTTCTGCGCATGTGTTTTGCGCACACACGTGGCTTGCACACATGCACGCGGCTTGAAAACATGCCTAAATAGGACAGTATAGCACCGGGGCGGGTGGGTGGGCCAGGCCCACCCCGCAGGTCACTATTACAGGTTCGCCTGAACCTGTCCGAATACCACCTCTGATCCACACACTGAATACTCTACAGGCAAGACCCTTGTAGCAGCAAATCATTTGTTTTAACTCTTGCTAAACAGTGATCTTTTGTTTTTGCTGCAGATTTGATTCAACCTAGGGAAAAAGTGGGCAGAGACGTAATGAAGAATTACTGTGTGCTCCAAACCCTGCCTCCTATTGGTTTCTTCGGGGTATAAACGAGGTTATCATTTCCGATCGAAAGTGCAGACTGCAGCACAAAGACCAACTTTCTATGGCCATCGGATTGTTGTTCCAGATGAGATAGATAGGATATAGTTCTGGGGAAACTTTATGGCGGCCGTCCATGAATCACTTTACATCGCTAAATTCGGAGAAACACAAGACTATGCCGTAGCCCCGTGTGAACCCAAAGCTCAAAAAGATTTGTTGCAATTATAATAATAAACTTGCTCCGCTAAAAGTATCCCTACTCCTTTTTAATCAAGGCTAGATAAGACGTGGAAGAATCCTGCAGCTGGCGCTTGGGAACGTGGCAACCTGCAAACAAGCCTCACAAACTCCACTCCCATCAATGAAGAGATGAAATAACATCATAGCTAGATTTCCAAGGAAGACATGAGGAACTGAAGACGGGTCCATCAAAAATAGAGCCGACAATCGTGGCGGAATGAAAAACCGATGAGTAGCCCAGCACTTTGTAACTCTTCTCCAGACAAGGAGAGGACCTGAGATCACCCACAAGCACTCCAAACAGCTGCTCCTCGCAGGGGAAGAATTGCAAGACAACAGTCTCCACCAGATTTAGAACTCCGAAATTCAAGAGAAAGCCATCTTCGTCAAACGGGGGCCAGCGCCTTACGGACCATGGGCTGCATCCTTCCTTTTCCAATCAATGGGTGGAAGCTAATCAAGGAGAGAAGCAACCTAGAACTAAGGACAAATTTCCTGACAGTGAGAACAATTAATCCGTGGAACAGAAGTTGCCTCCAGAAGTTGTGAATGCTCCAACACTGGAAGTTTGTAAGAAGAGATTGGACAGCCATTTGTCTGAAGTGGTGTCGGGTTTCCTGCCTAAGCAGGGGGTTGGACTAGAAGACCTCCAAGATCCCTTCCAACTCTGTTATTCTGTTATTAAATCATTTTTTGGAAACGGCTTGTTAATTGCTTTTCAGCCATTAGTAACCTTTGGATGGACACGTTTTTCAACACCGGGTGAGTTTGCTTTGATCCATAGTGAAAGCTGTTTGAAATATGTGAAACCCCCCCCCCCCATACACTCTCTGCGCCCCCCACGCATGCACGCCCGACTCCCCTGTGCTCCCCTGACCCCCACATATGCACATGCGACCCTGCGCATGCACACGTGATCCCCACGCTTGCACGGGTGACCCCCCGCTCCCCCTACGTCAGTGGTGGGTTCCTACCGGTGCTGTCGACTCTGCCGCACCGGTAGCGGCCGGCAGATTATGCAATTTGTGTGTGACGGCTCCGGTGCCATCTTCACCGGTCCGTTGCACGTCGCCATCTTTTTTTCAGAATTTTTTGCCTTTTTTTTTTTTGCTTCCTGCGATGCATTGCAGCACCCCCATGATAGAAAATTCAGAATGTTGGCAACTGACTCACATTTACGACGGTCGCAGTGTCCCTGGGGTGTGTGTGTGTGTGTGTCACCTGATCCCCTTTTGCGAGCAAGTCAACGGAGAAGCTGGATTCACTTTACAACGGTGTTACTCGCTTAACAAAATGGAATGATTCGCTTAACAATGATGGCAAGAAAAGTCGTAAAATGGAGCGAAACTTCACTTAGCCACATAAATTTCGGGCTCGATTGTGGTCGTAACTCAAGGATTACCTGTACTTTTAGCAGCTAGGATTTGGGTTCTCTTGATCGGACCCTAGGGCCAGAAAGGTCTTACTGCCCTGCTTCTTCCATTTTTCTCTCAGGATCTCCTTGCCATTTTTAAAAATTAGGGAGGCTTTTATTTCTTGGGGTTATATTGGTTGGTATCAGGGGTGGGTTCCTCTGACCTTCTCCTACCGGTGCGCATCGCAATGTTGTACACGCGCAATTTTGGCTCTCTGCGCATGCACAGAAGGACAATTTTACTTCCGCGCATGCGCAGAGAGCCAAAAACCGCGAAAAATTTCAAAAGAAAGATGGCGGCGTGCACAGACCGGCAAAGAAAGCACCGGACCTGTTGCGCCGACATTGCACAATCAGCGTGCCCCTACCGGAACGGCGCACTGGACCGCACCGGTAGTAACCCACCACTGGTTGGTATGTACCACATTAAAATTGATAGCTGCTTCTACGGCTTGTCACAATTGACACCCTAGGAAGAGTGCAGAGGAGAGCAACAAAGATGACTAGGGGACTTGAGGTTCAACCCTGTGATGAAGGGTGGAGGAAACTAGGTATGTTGAGTCTCACCAAGAGAAGGATTAATGAGAAGACGATAGCAGTCTTCTAGGACTTAACGGATTAACATTTTGCAATTTTTCATGTACTCTTCAGAAAGTTTCATTTCTTGCTGTTTTCGGAATGTCTTCTAAAACCCAACGCTGCCATCCATCCGGTGCTCACAAAACCTATCGTAGGATTCACAGATTTCATTTCTGGAATGTCTTATAATATCAGATAATATACTTAACAGGTGAACAGAGTTGGAAGGGACCTTGGAGGTCATCTACTCCAACCCCCACACACACACACACACGCAAGCAGGAGACCCCACACCATTTCTGACAAACGGGCAGTCCGGTCCCTTCTTGAAAGCTTCCTTGAGGGTCTGTCATGGAGAAGAGGGGGTCAACCTATTCTCCAAAACACCTGAGGGCAGGACTAGTAGTAACAGTAAGGTTCTACATTTAGGCACAGGTACACAAAATGCACAGGTACAGTATATGTGGTACCCTGCTCAACAGTAGTAACTGGGAGAGGGATCTTGGAGTCCTAGTGGACAACCATTTAAATATGAACTAGCAGTGTGCAGCAGCTGCCAAAAAAGCCAACACAGTTCTAGGCTGCATTAACAGAGGGATAGAATCAAGATCACGTGAAGTGTTAATATCACTTTATAATACCTCGGTAAGGCCACACTTGGAATACTGCATTCAGTTTTGGTCGCCACGATGTAAAAAATATGTTGAGACTCTAGAAAGAGTGCAGAGAAGAGCAACAAAGATGATTAGGGGACTGGAGGCTGAAACATATGAAGAACGGTTGCTGGAACTGGGTGTGTCTAGTTTAACGAAAAGAAGGATTAGGGGTGACATAATAGCAGTGTTCCGATATCTCAGGGGTTGCTACAAAGAAGAGGGAGTCAAGCTATTCTCCAAAGCACCTGAGGGTAGAACAAGAAGCAATGGGTAGAAACTAATCAAGGAGAGAAACAACTTAGTACTAAGGATAAATTTCCTGACAGTGAGAACAATTAATCCGTAGAACAGCTTGCCTCCAGAAGTTGTGAATGTTCCAACACTGGAAGTTTTTAAGAAGATGTTGGATAACCATTTGTCTGAAGTGGTGTAGGGTTTCCTGCCTAAGCAGGGGGTTGGACTAGAAGACCTCCAAGGTCCCTTCCAACTTATTCTATTCTATTCTTAATTCATTATTCTATTCTATTCTATTCTATTCTATTCTATTCTATTCTATTCTATTCTATTCTAAATTCATTATTCTATTCTATTCTATTCTTAATTCATTATTCTGTTCTATTCTATTCTTAATTCATTATTCTATTCTATTCTTAATTCATTATTATATTATATTCTATTCTATTATAAATTCATTATTATATTCTATTCTAAATTTACTATTCTATTCTATTCTATTCCATTTTTTCTTTTCTTTTCTTCTATTCTATTCTTCTCCAATATGATAAATAATTTTGATTTATTTTTTTTTGAGAACCACATGTGAGGGGCTTGCCGAGGGGTCCTTGGACCACACATTGAGAAACCCTCCTTATAGTGTACGCCTGCCAAGTTCCCTGACGGGATTCCAGAAAAGGCATTTCTTCTGAGTTAACTTGTTTCCGAACCTCCTTTAAAATCAAACTTGATAGGAGAAAGGATGTCATCAAAGGCTCTTGGGTTGGCTTGAGTATTGTTTGTGCATCCAGGCCTCTGCGGAGTTGCCACAGAAAATCGCGCCTATTCCGCCCTTATTGCAAAACGGGGAAGCCTCTCAGCCTAACCTATCAATTAGCCCTGGCAAAGTTTCTCTCAGGCTGCGTTACCTCATGCCATTCCACCCTCGCCTCGTAAACCTGATCTGAGGTGTCGCAAACCAAGGTGAAAGGAACATCGGGGCTCGAATGCCAGCGAAGGCTTGGCAAGAACCTGTTCCCGTTGAGTCAGAAGGAGAGGAGCAACGTCGGGGTTTCCAGATGATCTGGAGTTGGCTAGCTGGGCATGACATTCCTTCCTTCACCCAATTTGGTTTTTAGCACAGATGCTATCAGCGATGTGTGAACTCGGGCGTTTCATACAATGCCCAGGGTATCTGGAGAATGGCAGAAACGGGACGTCGCAGTACGATAATACTTAATATTTCCCACATTTTTGAGGCCTTCTCTACAATGCCAAAAGGTGAACCGGCAAAGAATAAAATACCTCCGTTAAAATGCCATTCTAGCCTTCTTGGTTGGAACAATTGGGTCCATACTGGGGTTTTTTTTTCCTCGTTTTTTTTTCCACTAAGAAAATCCTGTCTCTTATTTTGCATTTCTTGTTTCATTTTCATATACGTCTTTTCAATAAACCTTAACCCTAACTCTCTTCCTCACTCTCTTTTCATACTTGGCCTAACTAGGTCCAATACTTGAGGGGCTGCCACAGAGAGGAGGGGGTCAAGCTATTTTCCAAGGCACCTGAAGGCCAGACAAGGAATAATGGATGGAAATTGGACAAGGAGAGATTCAACCTAGAAATAAAGAGGAATTTTCTGACAGGGAGAACAATCAACCCATGGAACAGAAGTTGCTTCAGAAGTTTTGGATGCTCCATCACTGGAGGCTTTCAAGAAGAGATTGGACTGCCATTTGTCAGAAATGGTGTAGGGTCTCCTGCTTGGGAAGGGGGTTGGACTAGATGACCTCCAAGGACACTTGGAATCCTGCATTCAGTTTTGGTCGCCACGATGCAAAAAAGATGTCGAGACTCTAGAAAGAGTGCAGAGAAGAGCAACAAAAATGATTAGGGGACTGGAGGCTAAAACATATGAAGAAAAGTTGCAGGAACTGGGTATGTCTAGTTTAATGAAAAGAAGGATCAGGGGAGACATGATAGCAGTGTTCCAATATCTCAGGGGTCGCCACAAAGAAGAGGGAGTCAAACTATTCTCCAAAGCACCTGAGGGTAGAACAAGAAGCAATGGGTGGAAACTAAACAAGGAGAGAAGCAACCTAGAACTAAGGAGAAATTTCCTGACAGTTAGAACAATTAATCCGTGGAACAGCTTACCTCCAGAAGTTGTGGGTGCTCCAACACTGGAAGTTTTTAAGAAGATGTTGGATAACCATTTTTCTGAAGTGGTATAGTTTCCTGCCTAACCAGGGGGTTGGACTAGAAGACCTCCAAGGTCCCTTCCAACTCTGTTATTCTTTTCCATTCTATTCTTTAACACGCACACTCTCTCACACCCACACAATGCTGCATTGCTAATATTAATATGGGTCTGCTGTGTATTTCCAATACGAATGGCATTTCATCACTGCATTCTACATTTCCCTAATCCTTCCTAGAAAAGGTCTGAGAAGTACAGATACAGAGATCATCTAGTACAGGTAGTCCCTGACTTACAACGGTTCATTTAATGACCGTTTGAAGTCACAACAGCACTAGAAAAAGTGACTTATGGTCGTTTTTCATACATACAACCGTTGCAGCAGCCCCATGGTCACGTGATCAAAATTCAGATGCTGGACAACTGACTCATATTTATGACCGTTTGCAGCCTCCCGGGGTCACCGGATCCCCTTTTGCGATCTTCTGACCAGCAAAGTTAATGGGGAAGCCAGGTTCACTGAACAACCGGGTTACTAACTTAACAACTTCAGCGATTCACTTAACAACTTAATGTCTCACTTAGCAACAGAAATTTTGAGCTCAATTGTGGTCGTAAGTCGAGGATTACCTGTGTTTAATTACCACTGAAGTTTTCCCGGGAGGACAGTAAAAAAAGAACACATCGCAGGAAGGGGTAAAAAAAATTCAAAATGGTGGACCCAACCGTTCTATTGGAGCCCCATATATAAAAAGGGGTGGAGCTTGGTCACATGGTTTTAGGTGCCATTTTGATTTTGGATACATCAGCCGCTGGGTTTTGAGCGAAGCTATCAAATTGTTATTGCTTTCTCATATCAGCTTCTTTCTTTCTTCCTTTTTTTCTTTTTCTTTCTTGCTCTCTTCCCATCTTCCCTTCTTTTTCTTGATCTTTCCTCCTTCCCTTTCTCCTTTCCTGTCCCTTCTTGCATGCTCAAACGGAAAAGGGGAAACATTTCTCCTTTTGTTTTCTTTTGAGTTTGTTTTGATAGCCAGCGAAAACGGAGCTTGCTGTTCCTGGCCCGGCCCCGCGGGCCAGATCCAAGCACCCTTACTTAGGGTGGACTCAAACGAAGGCTTTGAGTTTGACCCCACTGGTTTAGTGCAACAAAGGAGAGCTCAAAAACAAGCATGGCGTGCGTCAGGGGCGGGTTCCTAATTTTTTTACTGCCACTCTGTGGGCGTGGCTTATTTTGTGGTTGTGGCTTGCCGGCCATGTGACCGGGTGGCTTCTCAGACTGCTGAAGGGAGGGGAACTGAGATAGGTCCTGCCTCCCATTCCCCCTCCCCTCAGCAGCTCGAGAAGGCTCAAACGTGCGAAAATGCCTAGGATCATCACTGCGCGTTCGTGGCTTCTCGGACCGCTGAAGGGAGGGGAATGGAGATAGCTCCTGCCGCCCGTTCTTTCAGCGTCTCATGCGCTCCTCAGCCATCCTCCCCTGCTTGGACTCACTGTGGGGTAGGAAGGCAGCGCAAGCGCAGTGCTGGAAGCTCGGCTTCTGGGCATGCGCAAAAGAAATTTTAAAAAAATTCAATTTTTTTTAAAATGGCGGCGCCCAGGCACTGGCAACCGACCGCACCGTTACTGGGACGTCACCAGTGGGCCGCTACCGGTGCTATAGAGTGGACCGCACTGGTAGGAACCCACCACTGGCGTGCGTGACCCTGAATCCAGTCCTCGTGGAACTGCTGGTGATACAGATGGATGGAGAAATCTCTCTTCTTTCATCACTTTTGGGTTGCATCAGCACTGCTTCTATTTTTAGGAACCCAGGACTTCGGCACCGCCCCTAGACTGAATAAAAGATCAAAGGCCTTTCCTTTTGCCCTGGATCAGGAAGCTTTCCAGCATCCTGGAGGGGAAAATATATATATATTTAAAAACCATTTGGCAACCTCGGAGCTCAAAGGCACGCAACCGCTATCTTCCTTAACTGGCAGTACCAGAATAGCAGAAAGCAAAGGTGTTGGCCCTTGATGTGTTCCGTGAGTCATATTTTTGAGGGATGACATAGAACGATGGGTGATTAAAACTTTCGGAGACTCCTTCCTTTTGCTTGTTTCAATGGAACCTGATCTGGCATCTCGCTCTCTTTGGCTGAGTTCAGATTTAACAGAATAACAGAGTTGGAAGGGACCTTGGAGGTCTTCTAGTCCAACTCCCTGCTTAGGCAGGAAACCCTATACCATTGCAGACAAATGGTTGAGCAATCTCTTCTTAAAAACTGCCAGTGATGGAGCACCACAACTTCTGGAGGCAAGTTGTTCCACTGATTAATTGTTCTCACTGTCAGGAAAGTTCTTAATTCTAGGTTGATTCACTCCTTGGTTAGTTTCCATCCGTTGCTTCTTTTCTCTGGATTAAATATACCCAATTCCTCAACCATTCTTCATATGTTTTAGCCTCCGGTCCCTTAACGATCTTTGTTGCTCTTCTCTTGGTTGCTCTGCACCCCTTCTAGAGTCCCAAGATCTTCTTTATGTCATGGAGAGCATCTCTTTTTATTCTATAAAGCGTTTCGCTTGTACAAAGTATTTGTGTTACTGGACGGACTTTAAAACCAAGAGATATTGAATGAGAAAGAATTTCAACAATTTATGGGAAAAGAAATGGAATTTTTTTAAAAAAAAGAAAATAAAAAGAGAGATATTTCGTTACAAATTGTTTAAGACACAGCTAAAGCATATTTTTAGGGGGTTAGTTATGACATATATGAGTAAAAGAAATAAACAAAGAAGAGATATTAAGAAAAAAACTAGAAGAAGAGTATAAGGAACTAGAAAAACAGCTTCAAAAAGATATGCAAAATAAAAGGATTAAAAATATGATGGATTTGAAGATACACAAATTGAATACGATGGAAAATGAAGAGGCGGCAAGGAAAATAAAAATGTCAAAACAAAACTTTTTTGAACACGCAAATAAACCAGGGAGGTGGTTAGCCTGCAAGATCAAGAAGGAAAAGGAAAGAAAATGGATTAAACACTTGGAAGATAATGAAGGGGTTGTACAATATCGAGATGAGGGGGAAAAGAAGATAGCATGGACATATTACAAGGACTTATATAAGCAGGAAAAAATTACTGAGAAGAGTATTTGCATGACAAATATTTGTATTCGTATCCTTGGTTTTATGGTATAAAGTGTTTTTACAGGTAGTCCTCGACTGACGACAACAATTGGGGGCCCCATTTTTGTTGCTAAGTGAGACATTTGTTGAGAGAATGTTGCTCCATCTTATGACCTCTCTTGCCACAGTTGTTAAGTGAATCACTGCAGTTGTTAAGTTAGTAACCCGGTTGTTAAGTGAATCTGGCTTCCCCGTTGACCTTGCTAGTCAAAGGGTCGCAAAAGAGGATCACATGACCCCAGGACACTGCAACCGTCATAAATGTGAGTTTCCAAGTACCTTAATTAATACAGATTTAGTCTAAGACCTCCATGGCCTAGAGGTAGAGCTCTCGCCTCACAATCAGGAGGTTGTGAGTTTGATCCTAGGTAGAGGCAGATGTGGGGTCTCCTGCTTGGGCAGGGGGTTGGACTAGATGACCTGTAAGGTCCCTTCCAACTCAACATAATAATTAAAAAATAATAATAATTCTGATCACGTTGACCATGAGGATGCTGCGACGGTCGTAAGTGTGAAAACTGGTCCCAAGTCCCTTTTTCAGCACTGTTGTAACTTCAAACGGTCACTAAATGAACTGTTGCAAGTCGAGGATTACCTGTATTTGTATAAAATGTTTTTATGTGCCACAAAACCTTGCAAATCTGAGCATGCTCACTCCTCCTCTCCTGATTGGATGAAGCATTTTCTCAAGTTAATTCTTGGTTCTGGGCTCAAACCCTGCTTATCTGACCGTTGCCTTGTTAAACGGTTCGCTCTCACTCAAGGCCTCTACGCCTTTTCAAGTTTATCTCCATGGAGAATTAGCTGAAGAGGGTTGCCCTAAGTTTAAGGTGACCAGACGTCCCGATTTTGGCAGGACACACCCGCTTTTTCGGCATTTGTCCCGCGTCCCGCCCGCCCTCTTAAAAAGTCCCGATTTTTGAGCCCCCGCGGGCGGGGCAGGACTGGCGGACGGGACGGGGCGCGCGTCCGACCTGGGACTTTTCCCGGTAGCTTCAGTCGCGTTCCTTGCTAATTGGTGCCCAGAGCAGAGCAGCCCCTCCCAGAAGATCGCGAGACGTTATCTTCTGGGAGGGGCTGCTCTGCTCTGGGCGCTATTAGCAAGGAACGCGACTGAAGCTACCGGGAAAAGTCCCAGGTAGGACGCGCCTCTCGTGCTGGGGGTTGGGCGGGCGTCCCCCTCCCCCCTCCCCCCCACCTCACCTGGACGCCGACATTTGCTGTTTTGCCCTCTGCGCATGCGCAGCGTTCTGCGCATGCGCAGAGGGCAAAACTCAAATGGAGAAACCCACCCCCGTCAATGGTGTCCCGCTTGAAGAAAAAAAAATCTGGTCACTTTACCTAAGTTCTCACCATGCAAAGGTCTCTTTGTCTTATCTTTTTTTATTATTGTAGTTAAAACGTTTAATTAAAACAATATTATTTTAACAAGCATACAAAGGTCTCCTGGCACAATTCCACTCCCTTGCCTTTCTAGGGATCTTACTCGGGGTGTAAGGTTAATGCAAAACTCAGGTTTTGCATTAACTTCAAACATTCAGAATAGAGCCGGAAGGGACCTTGAAGGTCCTCTAGTCTAACCCCCTGCTCAAGCAAGAGATCCTATACCAGTGATGGCGAACCTATGGCACGCGTGCCACAAGTGGCACCCAGAGCCATATCTGCCGGCACGCGAGCTGTTGCCCTAGCTCAGCTCCAGCGTGCATGTGCGCACCGGCCAACTGATTTTTGGCTCACACGGAAGCTCTGGGAGGGCATTTTAGGCTTCCGAAGGGCCTCCGGGGGGCCATTTTTGCCCTCCCCAGGCTCCAAGGAAGCCTCTGGAGCCTGGGGAGGGTGAAAAACAGGCCTACTAGGCCCACCGGAAGTCGGGAAACGGGCCATTTCCGGCCTCCAGAGGACTTCTGCGGGCAGTGGGGGAGGCCGTTTTCACCCTCTCCAGGCATTGAATTATGGGTGTGGGCACTTGCATGCACGTCATAGCGCGTGCACACACACTTTTGGCACCCAAAGGAAAAAAGGTTCGCCATCACTGTCCTATACCATTTCAGACAGGGGACTGTCCAGATTCTTCTTAAAAACCTCCAGTGATGAAGCACCCACAATTTTTTGGGTATAGTATTTTCTGATTTCTTTCCAATCCTCTACTAGTGTCCCTCTGCTACGGTGCTTCTGAAAATAATTGTGCGTTTTATTGCCCTCGTTCCATAAATAATTGTGCCAGCCCAGTTTTAAATCATGACCCTCAATAGTTAGTATTCTTTTATTCGTCAGATTTATCCACTCTTTGATCCACATTGCTGTTGCAGCTTGGTGGTATATTTTCCAATCAGGTAATCCGAATCCTCCCTGTTTCCTTTTGTCTTGTAATAACTTATATTTGATTCTCAGTTTGTTACCGTTCCAAATGAAGTTCCGGATCGCTTTGTCTAATTCCATATAAAAGGTTTTTCCGATTTTTATTGGGGCTTTTATTGAGGATTTCGGGTAAGATGTTCATTTTAATAACCGATATTCTGCCAATGAGAGATATTTGTAATTTGGACCAATTTATCAAGTCTTTTTGTATTTTTTGTAATAATTTTGTGTAATTATCCTCCTTTATTGAGGAGCATTTGGCTGCCAGTCAAATCCCCAGCTATTTTATTTTTTTGGCCGCCTTAAGTCCCATTATATTTTCTAGATCTTCTTTCTGCTTTTTAGAAAGGTTTTTTTTAATCATTTTTGTTTTTATCCTTATTAATTTTCAAACCGGCTACATTTCCAAATTCTTCTATATCTTTCAGTAGTTTTGGTCCTGAACTTTGAGGGTCTTCAATGATGAACACCATCGTATCCCTTTCATGTATTCATAATCATGTTTATAGTTATATCTGTTATCTAATACATGCATGACGAAATATATAAATAAATGAAGTTGGTTTCACTAGCTGGTCCCTTCAACATTTTTAAATCAGTCACAATGAGCTAAATACTCATGTTGCCAGTTTCCCAATTGTTGTTGCATGGCTTTGTAGTGCACCATAGAGGAGACAACCATGAATTGAACATGGGATATGTGTGTACCAGGGGTGAAATTCAGCAGGTTCTGACAGGTTCTGGAGAACCGGCAAATTCCACCTCTGGCTGGCCCCAGAGTGGGGTGGGAATGGGGATTTTGCAGTATCCTTTCCCTGCCACGCCCACCAAGCCACGCCCACAGAACCCGTAGGGAAAATTTTTGAATTTCACCCCTGGTTGTGTACACATGGTAGATCAGGAAAAAGGATCAGAAAAGATTTGTAACTACTTAATGCACATCTGTCTTGAAAAGTTCCAGGTTTCTACAGTGGCTGAGCCAGAGATAATTTTCTACCTGATTTGCATCTACATCCTTGATGAGTCTGCTGTTAGAAATGCTGTAAGTTCCTCCTAGCCAGCGGTTCAAAACAAGAGTTCCTTGTTTAGTTCCTCCATAAATCCACATGATTGACTGCAGTATTCTAGACCCACCCCAATCATCTTCAGTTTCCATTACAAAATAATGCTCAACTGAGGGGAAAAAACACGTGTCCTTCAACTAACGCTTGACTTTTGATTTCACGACTATGTTCCTGTGGTTTTCTTGAAACCAACACAACAATACCTAACTAAAAACAATCTTTTCTTTGAGCCAAGCTCAACATATACGCATCCATTAACTTTCTTGACAATAATAGGGAAGTGGTTGGCTATTGTTTTTTTTCTCCCCAAATGTAATCTTTAGCTCTGAGATTGGTCCCTCATCCAAGTACTAACCAGTTCAATCCTGCTTAGTTTATGGGATCAGCTAAGATCCACAAAAGTCAAGAAGACAATTGGCTCCCTGGGTAGGATTAAAGATCCCACCCAGGGGTGGGATTCTACCAGTTCGGACCAGTTCGGGTGAACCGGTAGCTCCGACGATCAGCTGGGCCCACCCTGGACCCTGCGCTTTCCTCACCTATATCTTCTCAGTTGATTCGCGCGGCACAGCAGATTGCTGTGCCTCAGCTGTGTTATGCCCCAGCAGCAACACGGAAGGTAAATTTTTTTGTTAAACTGCGCACGCACGCACGTTCGAGAGAAAGCGAGTGTGATCGCGCGAAGCGTTTGATCACCGAACCGGTTGTTAAACCGGCATGATCCCACCTGCTCTATCTATTCAGCCCCATTTAGAACTGCCTTCCTACGCTTGAGTTTCGCATGTGCTAGCTGCCAGTCTGCCATGAACTACGGAGGGAGGGAGTCAGACGGTGGTGGTGGGGAGGCTAACTGCTCATTGTACCTTCCAGAGGCATCAACTCAAGATCAAAATGCTGGGAATGGAATGCAACAGCTCAACAACCAGCCCGTTGTTGAAGAGACAGTTCCCAAAACATTTTATTCAAATATAATTGGACAATAACGGACTATAAGCAAGGGGGAGGAACTGGGGAGCAATTGGACAAGAAAAGTTAACCAGGAAAGTTTGGCGCGCGAATTTCAGTTCCGGCTTTGCTATATTGTAATCCACTTGGCTTTTAGTAAAATATACCTTTCACCCTGAATGGAGTCGAAGGTCGTTCTTACTTAAGGGACTAAGTTGAGGCCAGAGTGACAGACTTCTGCTGTTTATTGTATTATCACAGTTTGATAGAAGCTCCTTTGAATTGAGATCAGCTCCTGGTTGGATGGTTCCTCCATCTTTTTTTTTTTAAATCAATGCAACAATTAGTGGTGGTGAGTTTTTCTTTTTTATGTCTTCATCTATCCCACACTCGTATTTCCTGGTGTTGTGGTTTTCCTTCCGAGCGCTGGAAAAAAAAAACTAACACGAAGTTTTGAACCTTCACAAGATCGGCCAAGTGCTGTACAGCAAGGGAATTAAATATCCATGCGATTTTCCCCTTGAATAAATTAAAAACACACGAACACACAAGCACAACGCGAACGCTCCCTTGAGATTTGCTTAAGGGGATGTTGTGTTGTGTTCATGCAATACTTTCCACTGTTTGCTCAATGTTTGGGTTTGCATTACATCATTCGTTAGATTTCATCAAGCTGGGCTTGGCTCCAATGACTGTGTGGTTAAATTCCTGCCCTCTTGGCGCATCTCCAACAGTAAATCGCTGTTCTTTGGAGATTCTAGTGACCTCACTCCCTACTAGCGCTGATGATGTTACTTAGCTGGGTGTTGAAATGTCTGCAAGAAATCAACCAAGCTCAAAGAATGTCAAGGATCCTTCATTTCAATCCTGAACTGCAAATAATTCTCCTCTATCCATTTCTAGCGACGGTGTGATCCTGCTCATCCATTTTCCTCATCCATTTTCTTCCAGAGCCCACTGTAACAACATTGCCAAAAAGGCACTAAGAATTGTTAATCTAATCTTGCGTAGCTTCTTCTCTGGCAATATTACACTGCTAACCAGAGCATACAAAACATTTGCCAGAGCAATCCTCGAATACAGCTCACCTGTCTGGAACCCGCACTGCATATCGGACATTAATACAATTGAGAGAGTCCAGAGATATTTCACGAGAAGAGTCCTCCACTCCTCTACTCGCAACAGAATACCTTATTCCACCAGACTTGAAATTTTGGGCTTAGACAACTTAGATCTATATCGCCTTCGATCTGACCTAAATGTAGTTCATAAAATCATCTGCCACAATGTCCTTCCTGTCAATGACTACTTCAGCTTCAACCGAAACAATACACGAGCACACAATAGATTCAAACTTAATGTAAACCGCTCCAAACTCGACTGCAGAAAATTCGACTTCAGCAACAGAGTAATCAATGCCTGGAATGCACTACCTGACTCTGTGGTTTCTTCCCCAAACCCCCAAAACTTTACCCTTAGACTGTCTACAGTCGACCTCACACCATTCCTAAGAGGTCTGTAAGGGGCGTGCATAAGTGCACCACTGTGCCTACCGTCCCTGTCCTACTGTCCTATTGTCCAAATTTACCTGTACCTTGCTTTTGTTTATGTTTATACCATACCTGTTATCTTGTACACGTGTTGACAAAATAAACAAACAAACAAACAAACAAATAAATACATTCCTACTCTCCTTAGCTCAGCCAAGGGCAATCATTTTCCTAGTCGATTCTCTACTCCCATCACATGCCCATAGACTGTGAGTTTCTGCTTGCCCATCATCTCCTCCAGGGAGCAGCCAGATTTTAATTGGTCCAAGACTGAGTGATTGGCTCTTCCTACATGTCTTAAACCATAAATGATTCTTACTACGTTCGGGTCGGTTTGCATCACTTGCTAGCTGTTGGATAGTAAGCAATTTAGAGGCTCATGGCGGCTGGTGATTCAGAACAGAGAAACTTTCAGGGTCTCCTCCAAATTTCACTCCAGATTTCATTGAGTGTGGAAGGAGGTAGAGAAAAGAAAAGCATAGAAGATTTTACTGCCCCACCCTTGGCTTCAACCCCCTCCTTTCTAAAGCTACCGTATTTTTCGGAGTATAAGACGCACCGGAGTATAAGATGCACCTTAGTTTTGGGGGAGGAAAACAAGGAAAAAAGGCCTCTGCCTCCAAGCAATTTGCCAAACAGCAAACAGCACAGATGATATACACTGTTTGCTGTGTATTTCTGTGCATGTGTGCCTGACCCATAGAAATAGCAAAGAATTGGAGAAATGTACATTATGCCAGAAAGTTTTCTTAAATGTAGTCACACTAAACTCCTCCCAATTATTTAAATAGATCTACTCCAAGGTAAGTCAGGATTTAACTCTAATACTAAACAGGACACTGTTACATTTCAGACTAGACTTGTACAGAGCTGTTAAAATTAATTACAATTTCTGTAAGTATACATTATTCTCTATTATTTAAAAGAAGATGCAATAGCACTGGGCCTCTTCAGATCAAGCCTTTATTTTAAAAAGCTTCTTCATTTTGTTAAGTTGTCTAGATTTACAGGGGTCTCCAACCTTGGCAACTTTAAGACTTGTGGACTTCAACTCCCAGAATTCCACAGCTAACAAAGCTGGCTGTGGAATTCTGGGAGTTGAAGTCCACAAGTCTTAAAATTGCCAAGGTTGGAGACCCCTGGCTCTAGAACAATAATAAAGCAGTCTTTTAAAAATAAGTCTAATAATTTGAACATTCTACAGACATTTATAGTTATTCACTTACCCCCTTGCATGCAGTTCAGCAGAAAATAATCTGTGTGTCTCTCCCAGCTATTTGGCTCTTTGCAGCTAGTTTCACTTTCATTTTAGCACGTGGCAAATCAGCTGTAGGTCGGGAAGCTGCTAATGACTTGCTTGGCTTTACAGGCTCTTCCCTCTTTGCTGCAAACAGGTAAATTGCTGGAAGACAGAGGCCAAAGGGTGGGTGTGGCTGGGTTGGTGGGGCTACATTTGGTGTATAAGACGCACCCAAGTTTTCACCCTCTTTTGCGGGGTAAAAAGGTGCGTCTTATACTCCGAAAAATATGGTAAGTTTAGAACAGAATAGAATAGGTTTACAGATTTACAGCCCAAAATTTCTGTTGTTAAGTGGGACATTTGTTAAGTAAGTTTTGCCCCGTTTCACGACCTCTCTTGCTGCAGTTGTTAAGTGAATCACTGCCACTGATAAATTAGTAACCCGGTTGTTAAGTGAGTCTGGCTTCCCCCTGGACTTGGCTTGTCCGACGGTCACAAAAGGGGATCACGTGACCCGTGCCTCCCAAGGACGCTGCAACAGTCATAAATACGAACCAGAGGCCAAGCATCTGAATGTTGGTCACAAAAGTTGTAACTGTGAAAAAGAGTCATAAGTCACTTTTTATAGTGCCATTTTAACTTTGAATGGTCACTAAATGAACTGTCATAAGCCGAGGACTACTTGTATTTGGCCAAGTGTGACTGAACACACAAGGAATTGGTCTCCGGTATAGAAGCTCTCAGTGTACATGCAAAGCAACAGGGTACTACTACTATTACTACTACTACTACTACTAATAATAATAATAATAATAATAATAATCGCCGCCCTGAGTCCTTCGGGAGTTGGGCGGCATATAAGAATAACAAAAAAATAAATAATAATAATAATAATAATAATAATAATAATAATAATAATAATAATAATAATAATAATAATAATAACAATAACAACAACAACAACAACAACAACAACAACAACAACAAACACAACAACAACATTTTTTCTGGAAAAAATAAAAGACAAAGTGGACAGTGAAAAAACTTGGTTATGGTTAACAATTGGCACTTTAAAGAAAGAAACAGAATAATTGATCCTGGCCGCACAAGAACAAGCAATTCGTACAAATGCCATAAAGGCCAAAATTGATAAATCCTCAAATGATGCTAAATGCAGATTATGCAAGGAAGCTGATGAAACTGTAGCCCATGTGCTCAGCTGCTGCAAGAAAATCGTGCAGACTGATTACAAATTACGGCACAACTCTGTTGCACAAATGATCCATTGGAATTTATGTAAAAACTATAACATCCGTACTGCTACAAACTGGTGGGAACACAAGCCTGAAAAAGTCACTGAAAATCAGATGGTCAAGATCTTGTGGGATTTCTGTATACAAACAGACAAGGTATTGGCGCATAATACACCAGACATCACGCTGGTCGAGAAAAACAAGGTGACTATCATTGACATCGCAATACCAGGAGATAGCAAGGTCGATGAAAAGGAACACGAAAAAATCGCAAAATACCAGGACTTAAAAATCGAAATCCAACGATTATGGCACAAACCAGCAGTGGTAATTCCAGTGGTGATTGGAACACTGGGTGCTGTCCCAAAAGCACTGGAATTACATTTAAAGCAGCTCAAAATCGACAAAATCACCATCAGTCAAATGCAGAAAGCCGCACTGCTCGGTTCCGCACATATACTTCGAAAATATATTACGACGTCCGACCTAGGCCCCTGGGTGGGGCTCGACTAGTAATCAATGCCAAATCCGGCGAAACAATTGGCCGCTGTGATACAATTGTATAATAATGATGATGATGATGATGATGATGATGATGATGATGATGATGACGACAACAACAACAACAACAACAATAATAATAATAGATAATAGATAATAGATAATAGATAATAGAGAAGATGAGAAGTATAATAGTAATACTACAGCCCTACTACATGGGTAAATATCCTTACACATAAGACAGTGCTCTGGGAATTAGGGGTTTAACAGAGAGAGATGGCACAAAGGCAAAAAAAACTATCTTTGTATCTAGTTGTTTTAGCCTGCAATGCTGTATAGCAGCATCTTTAGGGGAGAATTTGAATCCTATGTCCAGGATGTGAGGGGTCCGTAGATATTTTCTCAGCCCTTTTTCTGACCCGGCTAATATACAGGCCCTGGATGGAAGGCAGGCTGGTTGCAATTTTTTTTCTGCAGTCCTAACTATCCGTTGAAATCTGTGTCTGTCCCAGGGGTGAAATTTTCCCTACTGGTTCTGTGGGCATGGTTTGCTGGGTGTGGTGTGGCTTGGTGGGTGTGGCAGGGGAAGGATACTGCAAAATCTCCATTCCCACCCAACTCCAGGGGAAGGATATTGCAAAATCTCCATTCCCACCCAACTCCAGGGGAAGGATATTGCAAAACCCCCATTCCCTCCCCACTCTGTGGCCAGCCAGAGGTGATATTTGCCGGTTCTCCGAACTACTCAAAATTTCCGCTACCGGTTCTCCAGAACCTGTCAGAACCTGCTGGGATTTCACCCCTGGTCTGTCCTGTTTGGTTGCTGTACCAGTTATGGTACAGCAATACAGTATGGCAATATTTATAACAAACTGTAACAAGCAGAACAGCTTGCCTCTGGAAGTTGTGGGTACTCCATCACTGGAAGCTTTCAAAAAGAGACTGGACAATCCTTTATCTGAAATAGTATAGGGTCTCCTGCTCAATCGGGGGTTAGACTAGAAGACCTCCAAGGTCCCTTCCAACTCTGTTATTATTCCATTCCATTCCATTCCTTGTTCTGTTCCGTTTTGATCCGTTCTGTTCCGTGCCGTTTTGTTCCATTCCATTCCATTCTATTCTAACTTCTGAACAGGAAATAAATATTTAATTGGTTTATCTTTTCCAGACCTCAGCTACGATTGAGGTATTGTTTACTTCTTGATTGTTGGTCTGATATTAATCTTGGGAGTTAATCTATACTGATCTGGTGCTGATTGCTGGTGTAGAAGTGCTTAGGTCTCTTTTGTTCCCTTTTTGACTGTTGATTGTTTCTTTTGCATAGTCTATTGTTTTTGTTTTTTTTAATTAAATTTTATTGATTTTCAACATTTTTCTTTAAAAATAACAATTTCCATATTTCCTAAAGCATTTCTACAATCATATATAGTATTTTCATTTTCACATATTCCTTATTACAGTTAGATTCTATATCGCTTATCTTAATTACACATATAGTTTAATTTACATATTTACATTTTACGGTCTATAATTTCACTGTTTCTTTTCTTCCCTTCTTAATTTAATCCATTTGTACCATTTTTCCCAGATATTGTAGTATTCCGAATCACTTTGGCCCCTTAAGTACATTGTTAATCTTTCCATTTCTGCACACTCATAGATTTTAACTATTACATTTTCTGGAGGTATTTCGCACAAAATTGTGCGAAGGTTATCCTAGCTGCAGTTGTGATATGGAGGACTAGGTATTTGATATCTTTGTGGTAATCTTTTTTAAATATGCTGAGGAGAAATAGTTCTGGAGTGAATTCTAATATCTCATTGAGTATTTCTGATAACCATTTATGAATTGTGTTCCAAATTTTTTTTTGTTTCTGAGCACAGCCACCACATGTGAAAGAAGGTACCCTGTGTTTTTTTCCATTCCCAGCATATAGGATTCAAATTTGGATAAATTTTTGCAAGTCTAATTGGGGCTAAATGCCATCTATAACTCATTTTATAAAAATTTTCTTTGCATGCTACTGACCTAGATATTTTAAGATTTCTATTCCATATCTGTTCCCAATCTGCCAAGTGGATGTTGTGTCCTATGTTCTATTAGTCTATTGTTAATGTCTCTGTGTCTGTTGATGGCTGATTTGTCAGAGTGCCAGGCTTCTAGAAATTCCCTGGCACTTTTTGGACATGGCTCGGTCTAGGATGGTCCCATTTTCCCAGTTGAAACTGTATGGTTAAATCTGTCTAGATATTGTGAAATTAAAGAGTTTTCTTCATGTCTTCTGACTGCCAGTGGGTGTTCATGGAAGTCTTCCTACATAGTGGTTATTGCAGTCCGTACATTTGTAGATGACTTCTGTTTTTAGTTCTGGGGTTGTTGAGTCTTTTGGTCTGCTTAAGATGTTTCGAATGTTGGGTGCTCAGCTGATCAGATTCGACAGAAGTTTGTGGAGAATAAGAAAGCTAAGATCCTGCGGGACTTCCAGATCCAGACAGACAGGAGATACTGGCCAATCAACCAGACATGGTAGACAAGGACCAGAAGACAGAGGTGGTGATAGATGTAGAGATGTCAAGTGACATCAGGAAGAAGGCGTATGAGAAGCTGGAGAAATACCAGGGCCTGAAGGAGGAAAAGGAAGAGGAAAGTAAAAACCGAGGTGGTTCTAGTTGTGGTGGGAGGACTCAAGGCTTTGTCTCCTAAGCTAGGAAAGGAGCTCCAGCAGATCCTAGAACAACATTAGAGCTCTCTGTGCAGAAGACCAGGGAACACCTAAGATACCGAGCAGAACCCTCAGCATCCTCGGTAGAGGACCCAAGGTTGAGGAAGACACAGATCATCCATAAGGTTGAGAAAAGAACTGTTATATGTGTGTGTTTGTTTCCATAATTTCCTCCACAATATAGTAACATTTACATAACGTTCTCCAAAAAAAAAAGAGTTCCCATCAGCTTAAGCACTCAACTCTTGCTGGTGAAGAATGAGAGATAGCAGTAGACGCTCCTCAGAGTCACCGTTCAATGTATGTCACGGTTCACATTAGAGAATAGAATAGAATAGAACAGAATAGAACAGAACAGAACAGAACAGAACAGAACAGAACAGAACAGAACAGAACAGAACAGAACAGGGTAGGGTAGGGTAGGGTAGGGTAGGGTAGGGTAGGGTAGGGTAGGGTAGGGTAGGGTATAATATAATAATATAATAAATATAATATAATATAATATAATATAATATAATATAATATAATATAATATAATATAATATAATATAATATAATATAATATAATATAATATAATATAATATAATATAATATAATATAATATAATAAATATAATATAATATAATATAATATAATATAATATAATATAATATAATATAATAATATAAGAATAGAATAGAATAGAATAGAATAGAATAGAATAGAATAGAATAGAATAGAATAGAAAATAGGGTAGGGTAGGGTAGGGTAGAATAGAGTAGAATAGAATAGAATAGAATAGAATAGAATAGAATAGAATAGAATAGAATAGAATAGAATAGAATAGAATAGAATAATAGAACAGAATAGAACAGAATAGAACAGAATAATAGAATAGAATAGAACCGAACCGAACCGAACCGAACAGAATAGAATAGAACCGAACCGAACCGAACCGGACCGGACAGGACAGGACAGGACAGGACAGGACAGGATAGGATAGGATAGAATAGAATTCTTTATTGGCCAAGTGTGATTGGACACGCAAGGAATTTGTCTTTGGTGCATATGCTCTCAGTGTACATAAAAGGGGGAAAAAGAAAAAAATACATTCATCAAGAATCATAAGATAGAACACTTAGTGATAGTCATAGGTCACTAATACTATCACAACATTCCAATCTTTTTTAAAAAAATAGTGATTTCTACAGCTCTCTCTTGGGTACTCCAAGTTTTACGAAGCCATAAAAACAACTCAACCTTGGGATAATATCTCAGGGTAATATCAAGCGATTAAAAATATAACTTCACCCCTCCCCCCTGACCGACAACCTCCTGATGCCCCACCTTCAGAGCTTGAAGTGGCGGTGGGGGGGGCAATAAAGACCAAAGGCAAGGAAAAGTTAGGCCAAACTCACGGAGGTCCACTGAAAAGCAAAACCGGGACAGGTTGTACTCCCCATCAAAATTTGTTTCTCTCTTCCCATGAGACTGCAAACCCTTAAAAGTTTCTTCGGCTAGACTTACGTGTACCACTCTCCGCTATCCTCCGAAATTCAAGTTAAGTCAAGAGTCGAACTTTCCAGGATGAAGGAAGTTCCTGATTAAGGATTGGTCCAGTTTCCCCTTTTGTATTTGTAACCTGAATAACCAATCAGAAACGTTGAGTCTTTGTCAATATCACGGGAAGAGATGAGCCATATTTCCTCGTTCTTTCTTTTCTTTGTGTGTGTGTGTGTGTATAACAAGCCTCAGGTCAGGGACCAAGAAGTTTCAACACACATCTGGTGTCCTCACTGTGTCTGATTCCTCCTATTGAAATATGCAGAACTTCGATCAATCTCATCTGCTTGTAAATCCTGAGATCTTCATGAATCATGGAAATAGATGGCATTGACATCAGTGGTGGGTTGCTACCGGTTCGCCCCGGTTCGGGTGAACCGATAGCGGCGGCCCAACCGCCCTGACGTCATCATGGACTATCTGCGCATACGCAGAAGGTTCTGAGTATGCATAGAAGCGCCCCGCATGTGCATTCACAGTTCTTTTTTTGTTTTTTATTTATAAAACAATTAAAAACAAACGCACAAACAACAATTTCCTATTCCTATTGAAATATGCAGAACTTCAGTCAATCTCATCCCTGCTTCAGTTCCCCATCCGCTTGTAAATCCTGAGATCTTCATGAATCATGGAAATAGATGGCATTGACATCAGTGGTGGGTTGCTACCGGTTCGCCCTGGTTCGGGCGAACCGATAGCGGCGGCCCAATCACCCTGACGTCATCACGGACGATCTGCGCATGCGCAGAAGATTCTGAGCATGCACAGAAGCCCCCCGCACGCACGTTCACAGTCCTGAACCGGTAGCGAAGGTAAGTGAAACCCACTATTGATTGACATGATGGATTCAACAAACTAGCAGCCGAACTTATCAAGAGTAGCCATTTGCCATGTTTAGATTTCTCCGTTTTAGAAATCCCGTCAGCACGTGATCTTCAGGGGAGAAGAACTCTACTCCATAAACACAGAGCCTCCATCAAGGAAGAGAATAAAGAGCTGAAAGGGACCTTGGAGGTCTTCTAGTCCAAACCCCTGCTCAAGCAGGAGACCCCTATACATGCCGGGAAAAGTATTCGAAGAGCTTAGACAGAACTACATGGAGCTGTACAAGGACTGATCTGACTTTCTTGGTTTTTTTTCCCTCTGCAAATTTTTTTAATTTTTCTCCACAATTCCGTTTATATATCAATACACACATACCTTAAAATATATCAATAATATGCCTATTTATACATTTTGATTCAATCAATCAAAAATCAATATCTTATTTTGCACCTATTTTCAATCACTATTCATCAGTCTGTTCTTTTCTTTCCATTACACTCTGCTCCATCTCCATCTCCTCCTTCTATGTCACGTAGTGAATATTGTCAGTTGTATGTATATGCAGGGTGATGCACCCCTATCCTAATATTATGGTACATTCCATTACAAGCAGGGCACGTGATGTGATCTTATGCGCATGTGTGCATTCCTGATTCTCCATTTCCTTCTTGTGGTTTGGCTCTGACCGGGAGCGGTCGCATTTAATTAGCAAGAATGTAATTATTCAGAATTTATTGTTTTTGTACCGGAATAAATATTTTATTAGACTTTAACTTCGGTTTCATTTCTAAATGTCTGAGCTCCGAGGGAAAGATCAAACATCGCCTCTATGTGATATTTATTCTCACCTCTAACATTCTATCTTCTTACTCCTTCTCTCCCCCTACTTCTTTCCACTCCTTCTCCTCTCTCTTCACCTTCTACTTCCTCTATCTCCCTCTTTGCCTTTCCCTGAGTGCTCCTTATCCTAACTCATCTCATAGTTGACAGTTGTTGTTTTTAAGACGTTTCTTGTCTCATCCAAGAAGCTTCTTCAGCTCTGACTGGATGGTGGGGAATGGAAGGATTTATTTTTTCAAAGGAAAACCAGTTGCCTCTTGAAAAAGCACCTTTGGGACAACCATGACCTGGATGACTGAGAATCTCCATAGGCATTTAGCTATGCATTTTGGGATGAACCCCCTTTGAATGGTGTGGGAGTAGGAACGGATTCCCAGAAAAATTGCAAGCTACAGGGATCATGTGCGCTTCAGTTTAAGATGCAGACAACACAGGCTCATCCCTAACCGCCTGTACCTGTCTCCAACAGAAAGCACAACTCCACAACACAGTCCTTTCAGCGGTTCCAAGAAGGCTCCACACCCATTTGCACCACTCAGGTGACCCTGAGGGCACAGACAAACCTCCAAGTGGCCTCAACGACCCTCTAAAAGGATGCAAATGACCAGCTGTCTGCAAGGAGTATCAATCCTTCCATTCCCCGCCATCCAGTCAGAGCTGAAGAAGCTTCTTGGGTGAGAAACGAAACGTCTTCAAAGAAAAACCAGAAAGTCCAGTTGCCTCTTGGAAAAAAAAGCACCTTTGGGACAACCATGACCTGGATGACTGAGAATCTCCATAGACTGATCTGATGGCACTTTTGCTAACATTTTCCGAGTTCCGGTTGGCCGCAACAGTTTGAAGGGATCATTTTCTTTGGGAAAAGAGGACAAACACCTCCCTCCCCTTGTGATGTCTTCACAATCCAAGAATCCAAAAAAACAACCTGATGCCCACTAAATAGTCATACAGCTAATACAGGGCAGGGGTGTGAGCTCATTAATTTGACCACTTCATTATTGCCGTGAGTAGCATCCTCAGCTCAAGATGTTGGCACAGGAATGGCTGAGTCACTGCCCTTTAGGTAACCTACCCTGCCCTTGGTTCAACAAGTTCTTCACGACATACAGAAGCAATCCCTGAAAAGCCCAGTTGATTCGAAGAGGAAATTCTGTAATTTCACCACCGAACAGACTCACATTAGACATCACCTTCAGCATTCGAGGGATTGCACGCACAACTTCCAGCTCTTTGTAGATCACAAGCTTTGAATGAACAAAAGACTGATTCAGTCCTTTGTATAAAATGCTAGAGAAGATTGGGGAAATGGATTGACTCAAGACCTAGCTTCCATTTGAACATAACCAAGGTCCGGTTGGGCCGTGACTAAATAGCTAGTAGCTGCCCTTATCTTCAGCCCATCCATGAGTTAAGATGATATTGTCATCAACTACACTCCCAATTAAATACTGTAAAAGGTAACAATTGAAGGAGCGAATGTCAATTGGACCAGAGAGCTCTCAGGAGCAATTAGCAATAGCAATAGCAATAGCAATAGCACTTAGACTTATATACCGCTTCATAGTGCTTTACAGCCCTCTCTAAGCGGTTTACAGAGTTCAGCATATTGGCCCCAACAATCTGGGTCCTCATTTTACCCACCTCAGAAGGATGGAAGGCAGGGGCGGGTTCCTAATTTTTTTACTACCACTCTGTGGGCGTGGCTTATTTTGTGGGTGTGGCTTGCCAGCCATGTGACCAGGTGGGTATGGCTTCTCAGACTGCTGAAGGGAGGGGAACTGAGATAGGTCCTGCCGCCCATTCCCTCTCCCCTCAGCAGCTCAAGAAGCCTCAAACGTGCAAAAATGCCTAGGATCATCACCGCACGTTCGTGGCTTCTCGGACTGCTGAAGGGAGGGGAATGGAGATAGCTCCTGCCGCCCGTTCTTTCAGTGTCTCACGCGCTCCCTCAGCCATCCTCCCCTGCTTGGACTCACTGTGGGGTAGGAAGGCAGCGCATGCGCAGTGCCGGAAACTCGGCTTCTGGGCATGCGCAGAAGAAAATTTTAAAAAACAATTAATTTTTTTTTAAAAAAATGGCGGCGCCCAGGCACCGGCAACCGACCGCACCGGTACTGTGACGTCACCAGTGGGCCGCTAACGGTGCTATAGAGTGGACCGCACTGGTAGGAACCCACCACTGATGGAAGGCTGAGTCAACCTTGAGCCGGTGAGATTTGAACAGCTGAACTACTGAACTAGCAGTCAGCTGAAGTTGCAGTGCTGCTTTTAACCACTGCGCCACCTCGGCTCCTTTTGCCATTTCCAGTTCTAGTTCACCCATGGGTTGAAAAACGAGGGTTGTCCTTGTAATCAGAGGTGGTATTATACACTTACTTTCCCGACTGGCTTGCAAATGTGAGCGTGCGCGCATGCGCTAGCTTCACTCGCACGTGCTCCTTCCGTGCATGCGCTTTGATCTTGCGCGCGGCTTCAAAACGTGCCTAAATTAGGACAGCATAGCGCCGGGGCGGGTGGGCAGGCCCACCCGCAGGCCGCCACTACCGGTTCACCTGAACCGGTGCGAACCGGCTGAATACCACCTCCGCTTGTAATATTATTTTATTGGGGTTTTTTTTATTTTTATTTTATTTTTTTCTCCACAATATCCATACACATATCAATGCATATACCTTAAAATATATCAATTACATTCATAATTACACATTTCTATCTAATCAATCATAATAATATCCTAATTTACACCTACTTTATATGATTACTTAACACTGTTTCTCCCTTTTCCTTTTACACTCCCTCTACCTCCCTCCTCTATTATTTTATTGTTTTGTTGTTAGGCTTACACTATGGCTTTTGCTTAGGAGCTCAAAAGAGCATAAATAGTGCTTCCTCCTCCCATTTTCAGTCGCCACAAAAGCTGTGGGGGACTAGTAAAGATAAAACAGCCGCGTGAATATATATTTGCCAATTCACCCTGCAAAGAAAACAGAAGCTCCTTTACCGTTGCTACAAGTGTGTAAGACCAAGCCAAGATTAAGTATTATTTGTGGTTTTCAGGCAGAAGAGGAAGCGGTCTTCAAAAGTATTTGGCGTATCTTCAGTATACCATATTTTTCGGAGTATAAGATGCACCTTTTCCCCCACTAAAAGAGGGTGGAAATGTTGGTGCGTCTTATACATCGAATACAGCCATTTTTGGCCTCCCGAAGCCCTGTCCCTGCGTCCCATTTTTGCGAAAAATAGGCCTGTTTTTTGCAAAAACGGGGTGCGCAGAGAGTTTGGGAGGCCTGCAGAGTGCTTCTGGGGGCTGGGGGAAAGCAAAAATGCCAGTTTTTGCAAAAAACGGGCAAAAAATAGTCTGTTTTTCACAAAAACGGGAGCGTTTTTGCCTTCCCCCAGCCCCCAGAAGCACTCTGCAGGCCTCCCAAACCCTCTGCGCACCCCATTTTTCACTAGTTTTTCACAAAAACGGGGTACACAGAGTGTTTGGGTGGCCCGTAGAATGCTCCTGGGGGCCGGGGAGGACAAAAACTTTTTTTTTCTTACTTACCTCTTCGAAATCTTGGTGCGTCTTACACACCGGTGCGTCTTATAGTCCGAAAATTACGGTAATTGAGATTAAAATGACAACACTGTAGGAGAACAGGAAAGCCAGAGAAAGCCTCCCTCCTTGCACTTTTAGGGATCCGTTCAGTGGTTCTTGCAACGCCTCTGTGATGGAGAAATGAAACGTAAGATAATATTGCTAACTATAATGATTGATTGGGGGGAGGGAGTATGTTTCCACTGTGCCACTTTGGCGTTCTTTTAAAAAACGGTTGCTTTTGTCTAAGAAGATATTTTAAGTATCTTTGTTTTCCACTGTTTTCCTTTTATGGTGGTGGTAGTCTTGCTTTCCCCTCCAAAAGAAAAAAAAAACCCCAACAACCTTGGAATCTCTAAATCAGGAGTCTCCAACCTTGGCAACTTTAAGACTTTTGGACTTCCAACTCCCAGAGTTCCTCAGCCATCTGGCTGAGGAATTCTGGGAGTTGAAGACCACAAGTCTTAAAGTTGCCATGGTTGGAGACCGCTGCTCTAAATAGATGAGAGGGAGAGAGAGATTGAGATTTAGACTTCCTCTAAATTCCCTGAAATCTATTAAGATTTGGACATTCTGACTGAATCAGAGAAAGCTGAGGAATTGAGATTTCTACAAAAAGAGTTTGTGGCTCTATTCCTCCCCTTCCCCGATCAGCTACATACATAACCTTGTGCCAAAACATGTAAGGAAAAAATATATATTCAATCTTATCTTTACTAAAGCAATACAATTTTACTACTCTTACGTTCGTGGAAATTCCAGGTCGATCTGACATTTTAGTCTGGAACAAACAAGTCACCCTCTTTGAAGTGTGCCATTACCTTTGCTCTTGATGCTTATCTGTAGGAATTATTCTGCAAGATAATGTGAAAATCCAAGTGCATTCAAGGCCGCTCACATTGCTAGACAGGGAACCGGCGAAAAGGATTTCTGCCAATCCAGAGATATTCCGCGGAGCCCATCACTTGAAACGACGTCCTTATGGATTTTAAGCAAAACCATGGTCATCATTGGCCCTGCCTTCTGGGCCAAGGAATACCTTCCTTTTATTCATAAGGGGATTGCGATTTCTAATTCTTCTTCTAAGTTGAGTTGTAGACTCGCAAGATTGGCTTTGCAACGAGGAAACGTTTCTTTTTAAACACACAGCATCGTATTATTTTGTCCTAATCTGCTTTCTGGAGCTCGTGCAGCAAGATGGTGGACCAGGCTGAACCATGATCAGGTACAGACGTCCAAAAAGTGATCCGTGGACTTTATTTCACTCGATCGTGCAATGATCTTAGGACTCTGCTAAATTAGAAGTCTGGTTTGCCGAGTTAAGAGCCACAAACTATTTCTACATCTGTTTCGAGGAAAGGTAAACATTTGGATTTGGAAATGTCCCAAAGATGCTTTTTTTTCCAGGAGGCAACTGTATTGTCTTGATTTTTTCTTTGAAGACGTTTTGCTTCTCGTCCAAGAAGCTTCTTCAGTTCTGATGTTGCCATTGCGGGGCTGATACGCAAACTATTAAAACATATTCTGCAAGACATACATTCAATGGTTCCCTAGAAGAACTGCACGAAGCGACGCCAGAGGATAGCTGAGCTGGACATTCAGTTATGAGGCCACTGCTATCCCCCCCATAAATGTTTTGTATATAATTACATGGATTGTGTATATATGCTAACCTCTTTGTCATGTTCTCAACATACACTAAATAAATACCTAGTCTGCCCCTAGGGATAGAGGATCCCCCCCCATGGTGGAAGTAATTGACTGTCGGAGCTGCCATCATATGACTGAGCTTCACCTTGGCTGCCAGTCTGCCTGTTGTGGCCTGTCGGCCGCCAGCCCCTCCAGCAGCCGAATCAGAGGAGGAGGAGGAGGCGTGGGAGTCAGGGTCAGCATCAAGGCAACCTGAGAGCTCTGAGGGGGAAGAGGGAGTGGAGGTGGCAGAGAGAGAGAGGAGAGAGGAGAGAGAGGAGAGAGGGAGAGAGGGAGGGGCGGAGCCTGGACCGTCCGTCAGCCCTCAGATGGAGAGTCAACAGCCCCCAGGTCTGGAGGTGGCTGATGAGGAAGAGGAGGAACAGCTGGGTCCAGTGCCTGATGCACAGATGTGCAGAAGGCAGAGGAGAGGAGAGCAGTGGAAATCTATGGGCCGGTCCTTGGGACGGAAGAGCAACCGCTGCTAGTGAAGCCCCACCCTAGCTGTGGATAAAAGGCAAGGGGCAGAGATGAATAGGTGTGGCTGACATCTTCCGGACGGACAGACTTGTTAGCCTGCATTGAAAGAGAAACTTTTTGCCGGGCTGCATAATAAAGGAATCTTTGAGTTAATTTCTGAGGGTTTGTCATGTTTGGGGAGCTGGGTCAGAACACTGCCATGAATTATGGAGGGAGTGGGACGGGAGGGAGGGAGACTAATTACTCATCGAACCATCCAGAGACACCAGCTCAAGGTCACCAACCAGCCCGCTGTTGAAGAGAGAGTTCCCAATACAATTTATTCAAATGTAATTGGACAATAAGGGACCAGGGGAGGAGAGGAACTGGGCAGGGGAAGTTAACCGGGAAATTCTGGCTTTACAGCTGCAAGATGGAGGGACCACATCAGCAAGATGGAGGGACCACATCAGCAAGACCACATCAGCGGCCCAATTGGCAATATTAAGCTCAGGACCAACTGGGTTGGAAACAGGAAGAAGCCTTCATCCAGCAGTGGACAGACAATGGCTAGAATCATGAATGTTGATGGTAATGAAACATCTGCAAGCAAACCACCAAGCTCAGAGAGTACCAAGAATTCTGCACAACAGGATAGGAATTCACGTTTCAATATTACCATCTTTACAAGAGCGGTCTTTTTTCCATCGATGACATTTTTATGAAATTTCCCCCTCTCCAGCTCTGTGGACGCTATAGAATACTGAGCTGCAGTAATTTGGCAGTTTGCTGAAATGTATGGTTTTGATGATGATGATGTCAGTACAAAGCTACTTCAACTTCTATGTTGTTATGGCCCAATTGTACTTTTTAAACTTGGGAATTTATGATATTCTGACTGAAATTCTGTATCAGGAAACCTTGGACATTAATTAATCTTGCCCTAAGGCAGGGGTCTTCAACCTTGGCAACTTTTAAGACTTGTGGACTTCAACTCCCAGAGTTCCTCAGCCAGCAATTGAAGTCCACAAATCTTAAAGTTGCCAAGGTTGGAGACCCCTGCCCTAAGGGCAAGAGAGCTCCTTTAAAAACCCAGTTCATATATTATTATTATTATTGTTGTTGTTGTTGTTGTTATTTATTTATTTAATTTGTGAGATTTATATACCGCCTCACAGTGCAAGCACTCTCTAAGTGGTTTCCACCAGTAAGCAATGTATATTTATATTGCCCCCAACAATCTGGGTCCTCATTTTACCTACCTCGGAAGGATGGAAGGCTGAGTCAACCCTGAGCCGGTGAGATTTGAACCGCTGACCTGCGGTTTTCTCTTTTATTCATTATTTTATTTTATTTATTATCTCTTTTATTCATTAAACATGAAACTCAGTCAAAGGAACATTTTAAAGTGTCACAAATACCACTGACTGGTGCTAATGGTTGATACGGGTTGCTGCCAGCGTCCTAGGTATCAACCTAGGAGCCGAGGTGGCTCAGTGGTTAAAAGCAGCACTGCAACCTACTTCAGCTGACTGCTAGTTCAGCAGTTCAGCTGTTCAAATCTCACCGGCTCAAGGTTGACTCAGCCTTCCATCCTTCCGAGGTGGGTAAAATGAGGACCCAGATTGTTGGAGGCAATATGCTGAACTCTGTAAACCGCTTAGAGAGGGCTGTAAAGCACTATGAAGTGGTATATAAGTCTAAGTGCTATTGCTATCCAAGTATCTTCTTAAAATATATGATGTTCCGAGTAGCGCAGTTTTTTGCAGTTCCGCTGGTGTTATTGCAGGAAGCTGCAATTTCTTGATGTGTTTTGTGAAATTCTTGGACATGGTACCAAGTGCCCCGATGACAATGGGTATCATGGTTACATGTTTCATCCATAGCCGTGTAGTTTCGATCGCCAGGTCGCTATATTTCGTGATTTTTTCCAGTTTTTTTTTTCTTCGACTCTGGCATCTCCTGGTACAGCGATATCAATAAACTGTTCTCTTCGGCCCTCGACAACCGTGATATCTGGTGTGTTGTGTTCCAAATGACCATCTGTCTGTATTTGAAAGTCCCACAAGATCTTCACCGACTCATTTTCAATAACTTTTTCCACTTTGTGCTCCCATGGCTTTTCGGATACAGGTATGTCATATTTTTTACATAATGACCAGTGGACTAATTTAGCAACTTGATCATGTCTAACTTTGTAATCAGTTTGCGCGGTTGTTATTGTTGTTGTTGTTGTTGTTGTTATCATCATCATCATCATCATCATCATCATCATCATCATCATCATCATCTTGTTTGGATTTTGCAGAAGGAATTGTATTGATTTCAGTGATATTAGTTGTGTTAGACCTTGAGATTAGAAATCAAGCATTAACCAGTATTCAACACACACTTGAAATAGTTTTCCAACCTAAATTTGACTTGGTTTTTATAGTTGAATGGCACCTTATGCTTCCAAGCCTTAATTGAGGGGGGGGGAAAAAACCTCTGTCATAATTCTTGACAGAATGCTGGAAATTACCAGAAACTGAGTGATGAAGCTTCTCCGAAGTTATCTAAAATGACATTCTTTGAGATTACTTGATTTAGCAGCAGGCAAACACTGAAGTTGTAAAAGAACATTTGTTTTGGATTAAAGCACCCGAGAAATAATTTGACGATGGAAGTGTCGATGAGGCAGGGGTTGTGAAACGAAAAGCGCAACCGAAAAGCACAGTTACAAAATAAGAGCTCCGTTTTATTTTCTTTACACTGTGTTTTGAAGATGATGGCGGCCACGGTTAACAGATTACTTCCCCAGCCGTCCTCCGTGTGACGCCGGCATATTTGCAAAACGACACATAAATGAGTCCTGTAATGACAAAATTGTGACATCTAAAGGACATTTAGAACAGGGGTCTACAAACTTGGCAACTTTAAGCCTGGCGGACTTCAACTCCCAGAAGCAAAGCTGGCTGGGGAATTCTGGGAGTCGAAGTCCTCCAGGCTTAAAAGTTGCCAAGGTTGGAGACCCCTGGTTTAGAAAAACAAGAGGGGCAATGGAGTTTAGAAAACCGTGGGAATATCAAAAGCAGAACCATGTTGGCAGGAGTATCTGAAGCAGGGGGTTGGACTAGATGACCTACAAGGTCCCTTCCAACTCTTGTCATTCTGTCTGTCTGAAGACTCCTTTGTTTCCAGTTGTATTATTCAGACAATGGAGCCCATAACCCAAGAAACAGAGGTGGGTAGAATGTGAGTTTGAAAAACCAGACAGAGGGAAAGGCACACAGCTTTTTCGTATCTTCTATCTTCCAACAGCAGGACCATATTCCCGGTCCTTCGCTCTAATGTCTAAAACAGAGGTCTTCAAACTTGGCAACTCTAAGACTTGTGGACTTCAACTCCCAGAATTCTCCAACCAGCATAGCTGGCTGGAGAATTCTGGGAGTTGAAGTCCACAAGTCTTAAAGTTGCTAAGTTTGGGGACCCCTGGTCTAAAACCTTGAAATGAAAGTTTCTTTCCATCTTAGAAGTTCTTGGTGGCACCTCACCTACTAGCTCAACTGAGCCAAGACCTATTCTCCTTCAACCATGTCCGTTGACTGGTTGAGTTCTTCTTGGGTTAGGCCGACAGCCTGATGGGCTTCCTCCTCCTCTTCCTCCTCAGCTTCCCCATCGTCTTCATCCATTTCAAACACCCGGATGTGCCGTAGGTTCGAACTTAGCTAGGAAAACATGAACGACGGTTGAATTTTAAAGACAACTGCCTCAGAACTGAACTTTCAGTACTTAGGACAGAGATATTACCTCACCAGCTTGGGTGCCGTCACCCTAAAACTAAAAGCAATTCTGTTTTTCCCCCCACCCCAAGGAAGATAACAAGCTAAACTGTGGTGAATGAGATGGAGTTGCAAGGATTTGTCCACTGGATTATTTATATCAGTAATGACGAACCTTTTTTCCCTTGGGTGCTGAAAGCGCGCACGCTATCGCTCACACATTATTCGCATTATTCCCACCCTGCCAGTCTTCAGAAAAGCAGTTAAAACATGGCTTTGTCTACAGGCCTGGGGTCAATGATTTTAATACAACACCGATCATTCTTGGCCCCATGAATGATTTATTGTATGGGTTTTTAAATTGTGGTTTTTAATGTTTTCTTAATATTTTAATAGCTATTGTTTTTAATGCTTTTTATATTTGTTGTTGCATGTGAATTTTTACTGTTGTGAGCCGCCCAGAGTCTCTGTGGAGTGGGCGGCATACAAATGCAACAAACAAACAAACAAACAAACAAACAAACAAACAAATGTGTGCCCACACGCATTATTTAATGCTCCCCATGCATCATGCGCCCCTGCGCATGCAACCCGTGTTGCCCCGCCCCCCCGTGCATGTGCGCATGACCCCCCTCCCCCCATTTCTTGACTTCTAGTGGGCCTGGTATGCCCGTTTTTCGCCCTCCCCAGGCTCCAGAGGCTTTCCTGGAGCCTGGGGAGGGCAAAAACGGCCTTTCCCGCCCCCACGGAGACCATCCGGAGGCCGGAAACGGCCCATTTCCTGACTTCCTGTGGGCCTGGTAGGCCCGTTTTCCACCATCCCCAGGCCCCAGGTGAAAACGCCCTCCCCCGCCCCCACCAGAGGCCCTCCAGAGGCAGAAAACACCTTCCCAGAGCCTCCGCGCGAGCCGAAAATCAGCTGGCCGGCATGCACATGCGCACTTGAGCTGAGCTAGGGCAACGGCTCATGTGCCGGCAGATATGGCTCCACGTGCCACCTGTGGCACACGTGCCATAGGTTCGCCATCACGGATTTGTATCATTCAAAACCAGTAGAGATTTTTTAAAAAATTCTCTTTTTTAAAACTCCTTTCTGGGAACAGGCTAATTCCAAGGCTCTTCGTGGATAACGGAGAAGCTTAAAGAGTGGTTATTTACAAACCAGTCACCTGAATTGTTATCAATCTAGGAGCTCATGACTACCGGTGTCTCCTCATATAACTTTTTCAACCTCTGTTGTTCAGAAATTTTTTTACGATGGTTTTTATTTCTGGCGTAGGCGTAGAAATAGAAACCGCCATGAAACAAACAAAAATGAGTAAGCATCCCAAACCAGAAGTAGAGGAGGAGTGAAATATCATATAAACTTGCAGGGGTCTCCAACCTTGGGAACTTTAAGCCTGGAGGACTTCAACTCCCAGAATTCCCCAGCCAGCTTTACTAACTGAAGAACTGCAGCGATTCCCTCAACAACTGTGCCGAGAAAGGTTGTAAAATGGGGCAAAACTCACTTAACAACTGCCTCGCTTAGCAACGGAAATTTTGAGCGCAACCGCAGTCATTAAAGTCAAGGATTCTTCCTCCCCAGCGACCCCTGAAAATGTTCATTCTCCTGAGGTTGATGGAGAAATTTAACCTCTTCCTGGTGGGTCTAGGAAAACCTGGTCTGGCCAACACACTGCGGGACAAGAGTTAGATGAATCTCAAAGAAATGGTGGAATAGAATCATTAAAGAAAGGATGCCAAAGGAGGGACAGAATGAAATGTGAAGGGCAATGATAATAAAATAAAATAATAAAATAAAAAATAAAATAAAATAAAATAAAATAAATAAAATAAAATAAAATAAAATAAAATAAAATAATAAAATAAAATAAATAAAATAAAATAATAAAATAAAATAAATAAAATAAAATAAAATAATAAAATAAATAAAATAAAATAAAATAAATAAATAAATAAAATAAAATAAAATAAAAAATAAATAAAATAAAATAAAATAAATAAAATAATAATAATAATAATAATAATAATAATAATATAAAAATAAATAAATAAAATAAAATAAAATAAAAAATAAATAAAATAAATAAAATAAATAAAATAAATAAAATAAATAAAATAAAATAATAATAATAATAAAATAAATAAAATGATAAAATAAAATAAATAAAATGATAAAATAAAATAAATAAAATAATAATAAAAAATAAAAAATAAAAAAAATAAAATAAAATAAAATATTGTTTTTAATTACTTTAAATTCATAAACTGAATTGTTGAATTGGCCTGCAGCGAGTTGGTCACAGAGAGTGGTCCTATTCTGCTTCCTGAGGGCCCAAGCATCCAGGAGACAACCCATTTGTATCCTTGAAGAAACAACGACACTCACAACGCAAGACACTTTCCGGATACCGTTCACTGTGACGTAGTTAGCCTTCATATTCTCCAGCACCCTCCACTGAGTCTCTGCGGTCATGGTACAGGTAGGAATGCCGTCCCGCTGCATGTCTAACCTAACATCCAAAAGAAAGCCAAGTAAGAGGAAGGTCCGCGGTTGACCCCCATTGCCCAAGATGTCACCACATCCTTACGAGTAGCCCTCGACTTGCAACAGTTCGTCTAGTGTCCATTCAAAGTTACGACGTCGCTGAAAAAAGTGACATATGACTGTTTTTCACACTTACAACCATTGCAGCCTCCCCATGATCATGTGATCAAAATTCAGAAGCATGGCAACTGGCATGTACTTATGCCAGTTGCAGCGTCCAGGGGTCACGTGATCCCCTTTTCTGACCTTCTGACAAGCAAAGTCAATGGGGAAGCCAGATTTACTTAACACAACGGGTGACTAAATGTCTATGGAGGAACCCCATCATCCAAGTCATGGTTGTCCCAAAGGTGCTTTTTTCAAGAGGCAACTGGACTTTCTGGGTTTTTTTCTGTTGAAGACGTTTCGCTTCTCATCCAAGAGGCTTCTTCAGCTCCGACTGGATGGTGGGGAATGGAAGGGATTTATACTCCTTGCAGACAGCTGGTCATTTGCATCCTTTTAGAGAGTCGTTGAGGCCACTCGGAGGTTTATAAATGATTGAAGGAATACAAATCCTTCCGTTCCCCACCATCCAGTCAGAGTGGAAGAAGCTTCTTGGATGAGAAGCAAAACGTCTTCAGAGAAAAACTAGGAAGCCCAGTTGCCTCTTGATTTTGGGAAAGTGGCAGATTGTTCCACAGGAGAGAACAAGAAGATTGAAGTCAGAAGACTGCCTGAAAATATCTCCTGTTTCTCTGCACCTCACAATAAGGGGAGGATTTCAGGGGTGGGCTGCTATGGATTCGCCCGGGTTCGGGAGAACCTGTAGCTAACGTTATGGCCTGTTTGGAGAACCTCCAAATCCCACCCCTGGCTGGCCCCTCCCACCCCTCCCAGGAGTCTTTATGTGGCCCGTTTTAGATGCGAGGTAAGTGTAGCGCGGAGCAGGGGTGTCACGATGTGAATATTGTCAGTTGTGAGTCTATGCAGGGTGATGCATCCCTATTCTAAATATTATGGTACTTCCCAATACGAGCAGAACACGTGATATGATGTTCTGCGCATGTCTGCATTCCTATCCACCACTAATCACTTCTGTTATGCCTTCCGACCTGGAAGGACGTGTTGCGTAGCAAAAATGTAGTTTATTCAGGATTTATTGTTTTATATTGTTTTGTACTGAAATAAATATTTTCTATTAGACATTTAATCTCGGTTTTATTTCTAAGCGTTTGAATTCCAAGTAAAAGATCCAATGTCGCCTCTACGGGGGAATTCTTCCCTTAACAAGGGGTGAAATCCAGCAGGTTCTGACAGGTTCTGGAAAACCGGTAGCGGAAATTTTGAGTAGTTCGGAGAACCGGCAAATATCACCTCTGGCTGGCCCCAGAGTGGGGAGGGAATTGAGATTTTGCAGTATCCTTCCCCTGCCACGACCACCAAGCCACGACCACAGAACCGGCAGTAAAAAAATTTGGATTTCATCACTGGCGCGGAAGCTCAGAGAGGGGGGAAAACGGGCCTCCGGAGCCCGGGGGAGCCAGTTTTCGTCCTCCCAGAGGCTTGAGAAAAGCCTCCGGAGCCTTGGGATGGCGAAAACGCCCCCCCCCCGTGGTGCAGAACTAGGCCACGCCCAACATGGTCACGCCCACCCAGCAACCAGGCAGAGAACCCGTTGCTGAAATTTTTGAAGCCCATCCCTGAGATGTTCTCTATTTATTCTATGGGGGATTATTTTATTCATTATGCAATGAATTCTATTTCGTCCCTGTGAAGAACCTTAACCAGGGTCTGGATAACCTTCCAGACCCTGGTTAAGATGTAGATTTTTCCAAAAAGGCTCTGAAGCAGTGTTCCTCTGTCCTGGCAACCTGAAAATGGGTGGACTTCGACTTCCAGAATTCCCCAGTTGGGAGTTGAAGTCCACAGTAGAGACTTATTTTGGTCAGACACACTGCTAGGCATTTTATTTGTTTTCATTGTTGATTCTTGCTTTCATTACATCACTCACATTCAGGGCTGGTATTCACTTACTTTCCCTAGGTTTGCAAATGTGAGCCCAATCAGGCCTCAAAAACATGCCTAAATAGGATGGCATAGAGCCCGGGCAGGTGGGCGGGCCCACCTGCGATTTCCGCTACCGGTTCGGGCGAACCGGTGCAAACCGGCTGATTAGCAGCTCTGCTCACATTGTACTTATATGTATTTTTTTAATCCCTTACAGGTAGAAGAGGGATATAGAGACCCTTCAAATAAATAAACTGACAGTTCAATCTGAAAAGATGAAATTGCATCAACGTTTTGGCGCTCACCTTTGACCCGAATTCCAGTTAAACTCCATTTCCTGGTTCCCCTCCGTAGACATAGATGACAAAGGTAGCTGAGCCAAAATCCGTTCCTTCCCCTCTTGTTCTGAATTTTCCACCAGGACGACCGTTATCGTTTCGTCGTCGTAAAAATGAGCATCCAGACAGCTGTAGGAGCTGGAGACCAAGAAATAAAATCAAGTTTCAGCCACAGAAATACAGATGGGGAGAGTATCGCAAAGTTTCATAGTTACGACGCTATTCGAAATACAGGTGTTTCTCAACTTACGACCACAACTGAGCCCAAAACCTATGTTGTTAAGTGAGAAATTTGTTAAGTGAAATTTGCCCCATGTTAGGGCAGATTTGTTAAGTGAGTTTTGAGCCCTTTTAGGACCCACCTTGCCACGTTTGTTAAGTGAATCCCTGAAGTTATTAAATTACTAACCCGGTCGTTAAGTGAATCTGGCTTCCCCAGGACACTGCGACCGTCCTAAATATGAGTCAGTTGTCAAGCGTCCAAATATAAATCACATGACCCCAGGGATGCTGCAACGGTCGTAAGTGTGAAAAATGGCCCCAAGTCACTTTTTTTCAGTGACGTCGTAACTTTGAACGGTCACTAAGCGAACGGTTGTAAGTCGAGGACTACCAGTATTTATCAGGAAGTTCTGCAGTGCAGGCAGTCCTCGACATTCATTTAGCGACCGTTCAAAGTTTCAATAGCATCGAAAAAAGGGACTCACGATGGTTTTTCACACTTACGACCATTGCAGCATCCCCGGGGTCCCGTCATCAAAATTCAGCCAACTGGCAACTGGTTCCTATTTTTTTCTCCACCTGTTCATTTCAAATCTTTTTGCCAGATTTTTAGCGAATTGTTCGGAGTATAAGACGCACCTTTCCCCCCCCTAAAAGAGGCTGAAAATTTGAGTGTGTCTTATACTCTGAATGTAGCTTTTTTTTGAAGCCTTTTTTTCAGCCCTAACGAGGCGCTAACGATCTTCCCAGCTCTTACGGGTTTCCAGTCTTTTTCATTGCTACTCCCTCCAAAAGCTTTTTTTCATTGCTACTTGCTCTGAAGAATATTTTTCTAGCTCTAAGTCTTTGCAGGCTTTTTTTCATTGCTACTCGCTTCGAAGAATGTTTTTTCCAGCTCTAAGTCTTTGCAGGCTTTTTTTCATTGCTACTCGCTTCGAAGAATGTTTTTTCCAGCTCTAAGTCTTTGCAGGCTTTTTTTCAATTGCTATTTGCTCTGAAGAATGTTTTTTCCAGCCCTAAGTCTTTGCAGGCTTTTTTTCATTGCTACTCACTTTGAAGAATATTTTTCCAGCCCTAAGTCTTTGCAGGCTTTTTTTCATTGCTACTCGCTTCGAATAATGTTTTTTCCAGCTCTAAGTCTTTGCAGGCTTTTTTTCATTGCTACTTGCTCTGAAGAATGTTTTTTCCAGCCCTAAGTCTTTGCAGGCTTTTTTTCATTGCTGCTCACTTCGAAGAAGGTTTTTTCCAGCTCTAAGTCTTTGCAGGCTTTTTTTCATTGCTACTCGCTTCGAAGAAGGTTTTTTCCAGCCCTAAGTCTTTGCAGGCTTTTTTTCATTGCTACTCGCTTCGAAGAATGTTTTTTCCAGCTCTAAGTCTTTGCAGGCTTTTTTTCATTGCTACTCGCTTCGAAGAATATTTTTCCAGCTCTAAGTCTTTGCAGGCTTTTTTTCATTGCTACTCGCTTCGAAGAAGGTTTTTTCCAGCCCTAAGTCTTTGCAGGCTTTTTTTTCATTGCTACTCGCTTCGAAGAATGTTTTTTCCAGCACTAAGTCTTTGCAGGCTTTTTTTCATTGCTACTGTCTCCGAAGAAAGTTTTTTCCAGCCCTAAGTCTTTGCAGGCTTTTTAATTGCTACTCACTCCGAATAAGGTTTTTTTAAGCCCTAACCTGGGGATAAAATAATGTGCTGAAGCTGACCAGACTAAGGATGCTAGCCAGATGAATACTCCGGTGCGTCTTATACTCCGAAAAATACAGTAAGTTCTTCCATGTAGAGCTGTGTTAGTCCTTTTTTAACTGCTGCAACCTAACCAACACACCACAATTGAACATTTTTATAATTCAACGAATCATCGCATTACTTAGCCGGGTTGTGGAAGGTTTTCACAGACTGACCTGGTTTCATTACTTTCGTTAACGCTTTTGTTCAGAAAATTTCCAATCTCCACAGCGAGCAGTCCGTTATTAGTGGACCTAAATATCAGAAAAACATAAACGCATATTAGGAGGTGTCTAAAGATGTTTTTGGCATAATTGTGTTTGAAAAAAAGAAAACGAGACACGCTCGGTGCTACGGTACCTTGAAATGTCTGTATGCCTTCGCAGCATGTAGAGCTTGGAAACCGAGTTCTCTAACATCGTGAATAGAACATAATGCAGATTGTACGATTTGTTGTGCCACCTGCAAAAACAATTTTGATCCTTTATTAGCAACAAAGCATCTGTTCTGACTCAGCTCCCCAAACACGACAAACCCTCTGAAGTGAACTCAAAGATTACTTTATTAAGAGCGCCAGCAGCCCCGGCAAAAAGTTTCTCTCTCACCGCAGGCTAACAACTCCGTCTGGCCGGAAGATGAATAGTTGTCTGCCACACCTATTCATCTCCGCCCCCTGCCTTTTATCCCCAGAGCTTGGGTGGGGCTTTACTAGCAGCAGTGGCTCTTCCGTCCCAAGGACCGGCCCATAGATTTCCACTGCTCTCCTCTCCTCTGCCTTCTGCGCATCCGCAAATCAGGCACTGGACCCAGCTGTTCCTCCTCTTCCTCATCAGCCACCTCCAGACCTGGGGGCTGTTGACTCTCCATCTGAGGGCTGATGGACGGCCCTCTCTCCCTCTCCCTCCCTCCCTCCCTCTCTCTCTCTCTCTCCCTCTTTCTCTCCCTCACTCCCTCTCTTTGTCTCTCTCTCTCTTTGTCTCTCTCTCCCTCCCGCTCTCTCTTTCTGTCTCTCTCTCTTTCTGTCTCTCCCTCTTTCTCTCTCTCTCTTTCTGTCTCTCTCTCTTTCTCTCTCCCTCTTTCTCTTTCTCTCTTTCTCTCTCTCCCTCTTTCTCTCTCTCTCTGTCTCTCTCTCTCTCTTTCTGTCTCTCTCTCCCTCTCTTTCTGTGTCTCTCTCTTTCTTTCTCTTTCTCTTTCTCTCTCTCTGTCTCTTTCTCTCCTCTCTGTCTCTCTCTTTGTGTCTCTCTCTCTCTCTGTCTCTCTCTCTCTTTCTCTCTCCCTCTTTCTGTCTCTCTCTCTCTCTCTCCCTCTCTCTCTCTCTCTCTCTCTCTCTCTCTCTGCCAGCTCCATTCCCTCTTTCCCCTCGGAGCTCTCGGGTTGCCTTGATGCTGGCCCTGACTCCCACGCCTCCTCCTCCTCCTCCGATTCGGCTACTGGAGGAGCCAACAGCCAACAGGCCACAACAGCATCATTGACTTAGACTTAGAACGTAGACTCGGAATAACTTTATCTTCAGTCTGAATGTACACTAATCGGCCATACATTAAAATGAAATCTCATTGTGTACAGCTCTCAAAGG
This sequence comes from Diadophis punctatus similis, assembly GCA_023053685.1. Lineage (NCBI taxonomy): Eukaryota > Metazoa > Chordata > Lepidosauria > Squamata > Dipsadidae > Diadophis > Diadophis punctatus. The sequence continues at coordinate 276,856 of JALIGW010000068.1, forward strand.
GTCTCCACCTTCAATATACACTACATAAACATGACAAAATAATAAATAAATGCATACATGCATACATACAAAACTACGCATATACCCACATGTATTATATGACACAGAGAAACAACACAGTCTAGTATGTCATATATGAACCAACCGTAATAAAGCAAGCGTGTACTTACAAAAAGGGCAACTTAAGTAGCTGAGACGTCGAATCTTCACTAAGACAGGAAAATAAAGAAATTAGAAGAGAATCTGGAGTTTTAATAGGCATTCTGTATGCACTAAAGTAAATATTGTATGGGTTTTTATATAGTCAGAACAAGACAAGGAATTCTGGGAGTTGAAGTCCAGAAGTCATCAAAAGGCCACCGTTCCCCACCCTTGCTGGCTCAGGAATTCTGGGAGTTGAAGTCCAGAAGTCATCAAAGAGCCAGCCATGTTGATCAGGAATTGGCTCAGTGTGAAACACGGTCATAAGTGACATTTTTCAGTGCTGTTGTTAACTTCGAATGACTACTAAACAAATAGTTGGTGGTTAATGATTGGAAGTCGAGAACTATCTGTAAGCTGTAGTAAGAGAATTAAACAAAATGAAATAAAATAAAATCGCCTACCTTTTTGAGGCCCTATATAGAGGCATACAAAACGCCTGGTGGACAGTTTTTCCAATCACATCCTGGAGAAGACAAACAATTTTTTAAAAAATCTACAAGTATGTAATAAAAAGAATTACCCCGAGCGGCACCAACAGTAACTCTGGCACCGCAATAGGAATATGGTCTCTTTGGGAATAAATGATCCAAATCAGGATATTTCTTAGAGATATACTTCTAGGCCTGTGCTTAAAAGTAACCAAATAGATAGCAGGTGACCCATAGTTTTAAGCCCAATTCTACTGCTCTATTTTAAATGTCACACTTTCTTTTATGAATTCTTCTCTCCTTCAATGTTTGTTTATTATTCATTTAATGTATGGCATCTACGGAGGTCAGGCAAACACTGATATTCAACACTAATAAAAACCATCAGTTTAAGTAAAGCATCCAGACAGATGGTAGGTAGGTAGGTAGATAGATGATAGAGAGATATAGATAAATAGACAAAGATGTGTGTGTGTGTGTGTGTGTGTGTGTAACATTTTTTGCTGATAAATGAAAATGAAGGGAGGCTATTATAGATCTATTTCAAGCTATTTAGCTCTCATCATATATATAAATATATACAGTATTTATATATATATACAGAGATAAACATATAGACAAAGATAGACAAACTGACAGACAGACAGATGATAGAGAGATGATACATAGAAAGATAAATAGAGACAGGCAGGCAGGCAGGCAGATATAGATAGATAAATATACAGAGACATAGATATATAGAAGTAGGTAGGTAGATGATAGACAGATATAGATAAAGATATAGAGATAGATAGATAGATAGATAGATAGATAGATAGATAGATAGATAGATAGATAGATAGATAGATAGATAGATATGATGATAGATAGATAGATAGATAGATAGATAGATAGATAGAGAGAGAGAGAGAGAGAGAGAGAGAGAGAGAGAGAGAGAGAGAGAGAGAGAGAGAGAAATATACAGAGATATAGATATATAGAGGTAGGTAGGTAGATGATCTACATCTGTCTATAGACAAAGATATATAGATAGATATAGATAGATAGATAGATAGATAGATAGATAGATAGATAGATAGATAGATAGATAGATAGATAGATAGATAGATAGATAGATGATAGACAGACAGACGGATGATAGAGATGATAGATAGAAAGATAAATAGGGACAGACAGATAAACAGACAGAAAGAGAGACAGACAGACAGACATAGATAGATAGATAATGTGGACAATACAATACATGAGATAAAAGATTTAGTGAAAGCAAAACCATGATAAAATCACCATAATATGGCGCCATAGGCTTGCAATGGGATAGATGTTATAATTCCTTGTGCATGAGAAACTTTTTTTAATCTCCCTCGTCTTGGACCATAATAAAATGATCTATATTTAAACACAGCCGAGATCCATGCGATGGCTTGCCATACCCAAATCTGATATACCTCTGGATACTCACAGCTGGTTTTTGGAGACACTGATCAATGATTCTTTCCATTCTCCTCTTTACAAAATGCAGTGATTTTTGAGGGTAGTATGGAAACAGCAACGGGCTTTCTAAGCAACATTTGGGGGAAAAAAGTCAAATTAACGAGACCCACAAGAAAAGGCTGCATTTTCAATAAAACACGTTTTCTATTACTAGATACTTTATGGACGACGTGTGTGAACATAAGGAAAAATGAGCTTTGTAACCTTTCTGCAGTGGCAGGGGTGGGTTCTAACTTACCTCGCCCCCAGTTCGCTTCCTTCCACACCGCATTGCTGTGCATTGGGCGCCACGTGGCCACACCACATGGGCACGTGTGCTTCATGCGGGCGCGTGGGCATGCGCAGTGCCGAAAACTCAGCTTCTGCGCATGAGTTAACAGATTAACAGAGTTGGAAGGGACCTTGTAGGTCATCTAGTCCAACCCCTCTCAAGCAGGAGATCCTACACCATTTCCAACAAATGGCAGTCCAATCTCTTCTTGAAAGTCTCAAGTGTTGAAGCTCCCACAACTTCCGAAGGCAAGTTGTTCCATTGGTTGATCGTTCTCACTGTCAGAAAGTTCCTCCTTATTTCCAGGTTGAATCTCTCCTTGATCAGTTTCCATTCATTATTCCTTGTCTGGCCTTCAGGGGCTTTGGAAAATAGCTTGACCCCCTCCTCTCTGTGGCAGCCCCTCAAATATTGGAAGACTGCTATCATGTCTCCCCTGGTCCTTCTTTTCATTAAACTAGACATACCCAGTTCCTGTAACCGCTCTTCATATGTTTTAGTCTCCAGTCCCCTGATCATCCTGGTTGCTCTTCTCTGTACTTTTTCTAGAGTCTCAACATCTTTTTTATAGTGTGGTGACCAAAACTGGATGCAGTACTCTAGCTGTGGTCTAACTAAGGCTTTATAGAGTTGTATTAGTACTTCACTGGATCTAGATTGTATCCCTCTGTTAATGCAACTTAGGATTGCATTGGCTTTTTTGGCTGCCGTTGCACACTGCTGGCTCATGTTTAGCTGCTTGTCCACTAGGACTCCAAGATCCCTCTCACAGTCACTGCTATTAAGCCTGGTTTCACCCAGTTTATATGTATACTTCTGGTTTTTCTTACCTAAGTGTAGGACTTTACTTTTCTCTACATTGAATTTCATTTTGTTAGATAGGGCCCAGTGTTCAAGTCTGTCAAGATCCGTCTGGATCTTGAGCCTATCTTCTAGGGTGTTAGCTATTTCTGCCAGTTTAGTGTCATCTGCAAATTTGGCAAGTTCCCCTTCTATTCCCTCATCTAAGTCGTTTATGAAGATATTGGGCCTAAGACGGAACCTTGTGGTACCTCACTGCTTACTTCTCTCCATGTGGACTTCGACCCATTAAGGACTACTCGTTGAGTTCGGTTTGTCAGCCAGTTGTGGATCCATCTGGTGGTGAAGCTGTCTATCCCATTTTTTTCTAGCTTACGAAGAAGTAGGTTATGGTCTACTTTGTCGAATGCCTTGCTGAAGTCTTAAGACTATTATGTCCATAGTATTTCGCTGGTCTACTAATTTAGTCACTGTGTTGAAGAATGAAATGAGATTGGTTTGGCATGATCTGTTTTTAACAAACCCATGCTGGCTGCTGGTTTATATTATCTGATATTGTAAGACATTTCAGAAATGAATTCTGTGAATCCAACGATAGGTTTAATGAGCACCGGATGGATGGCAGCGGTGAGTTTTAGAAGACATTCCGAAAACAGCCAAGAAATGAAACTTTCTGAAGAGTACATGAAAAATTGCAAAATGTTAACCTTGGGGAGGCTGCGGAGGAACCCGATAGCACTTGAAAAAGTGAGGGGGAGGGAATGTGAGAGAGGCAATCCGGATCTATTTACTCTCCTTCCAAAATGCAAGACGCTGAAGAATAGTTTACGAAGGCCCAAGTTTTAACATTGTTGAAATGTTAAATTAAAACCGTACCGTACCTTTAAGACTGTTACTATTTTGAAGGAAATTAAACCACTGGTTTCCATCTGTGTTGGGCGGAGACACGAGATCGTCCTCTTCATCTTTTAAATACTGAAAAGAGAACGATTTTAATAAGTAACTGGGGGGAGGAGAGGTGTAATGCCAGGACTGTAGGTTTTTCTCTCGATTGGCAAAAATAATAAAATAAAAATAAAACGTCAGGTCTGATTTTTTCCCCCTCTTTTCAACTGGGAAACAGAAAACCTTTTAGAGGTCTAGTCGGTTTTGCTGTAAAAGCCTTTGAAAAAGTGGTTTATGGCTCCGTCTTCAATCCGTTTATCACAGTTTTTCTCTGTTATCTTTGCAGAGTGGAACAATTTATCAGAAATGGCTATAAACCTTTGCTCCGTGAAACTCGCAGCTACAAATGTGCCTTGTGACTGTGAGTTGTTCATTAAGGGACACATTTTATGCCACGATGTGCCTGCCCTGGTCGCTTCGGCCTTGCCACGGGAGAAAGCCACTACGAGCGGCGGCGGACTGTTCACAAAAACCCTGGTTTCACTCAGCAAGGTTCCTGGATGCATCCATTTAACTCTACTCCACGTAGACCTCGACGTACAACCACCATTCATCATCCTCTTCTAACGACCCCATAATCCCTTGCTGGGGGTGGAGTCTGGGCAACTGAATGGAGCTGAGTGTTTACTGTCCGGATATCGCCAATGCGGAGTTTCATTCAGTAGATAAATTCTCATTGTGCCCAGAGAGAGAAATATCTGCCTCTACCTAGGATCGAACTCATAGCTTCCCGATTGTGAGGCAAGAGCTCCACCTCTAGGCCACTGCACCACTCGCCATATGACCACCATTAAGCCTAAAAAATTTCTGTTTCGTTCAACTAGACATTTGTTCAGGGAGGTTTGCCCCATTGTATGACGTTTCTTGCCGTCGTTGTTAAGTGAATCACGGCCATGGTTAGTTAAGTGAGCAACCTGGGTGTTTTAAGGGAATCTGGTTTCCTCCCTGACTTTGCTGGTCATGTGGTCGCAAAAGGGGATCACATGACCCCGGGATACTTCGACCGTAACTATGAGTCAGTTGCCAAGCCTCTGAAATTTGATCATGTGACCATGGGGAGGCAGCAAACTTTCCTCACATTTAGAACATACAGCTAGTCCTTAAGTTACGACCACAATGGAGGTCTAATTTTACATTGCTAAGCGAGACGTTTGTTAAGCGAGTTTTGCCCCATTTTACGACCTTGCTTGCCACAGTGAATCACTGCAGTTGCTAAGTTAGTGACGCTGTGATTTAGTGAATCCACTGACCTTCCTTGCCAGAAGGTCGCAAAAGAGGATCACATGAAACCCCTCCCCACCCGGGACACTGCAGCCGTCATAAACGCGAGTCTGCTGCTCAGCGTCTGAATTTTGATCGCGTGACGGTGGGGATATTCAGTCGTAAAGTGTGAAAAACGATGGTTGTGAGTGTGAAAAATGGTCGCAAGTGGGAAAAATGGTCCTAAGCCATTTTTTTTCAATGCGGTGGCAACTTTGCACGGTCACTAAATGAACTGTCATAAGTTGAGGACTACCTGTACCTCAAATCTCCAGATAGTTCTATCTCGTGAGATTTGAGGCTACCACCCTACATCTTGCAAGAATGCAGAAGACGCAAGAGGTCATCGTTCTCTTTTATTCATAGATATGGCAGGGATCCAGAGGTGGTATACAGCTGGTTCAGACCGGTTCGCCCGAACCAGTAGTGGAAATCACGGGTGTGCCCACCCCTCCCATCCAACCCAGCCTGCTCTCTGTGCCGGCAGCCATTTTGATTGTAGTATCTGGGCAGATTTGTGGCGGCCATTTTGAATGGCCACAAAACGCAGCTTCGGCCTCAACTAGTGCCGGTGGCCATTTTGATCGTCCTATGTAGGGACATTTTTTAGGCCAGGCGTATGCGCAAAAGGCGCGCGCACGCAAAAAACGCATGCACGGAAGGCCAGGCACATGCGCAGAAGGCAGGGTAGTGGCAAAATGGGAAACCCACCTCACGCAATCCCACACAAACCCACCCGTGCCCAAGGGTTTTCTCTACACGGAAAAAAGTCTGCTTAATATGACTCCGAAATTGCCGACTCAATAACGGACCGCAGACTCTCCTTGTGGAAAGTCAAAGCTGGCCAACTCTTCCTTCCTCAAGAACTCCAGGACCCAGGCTGTCACTCAATACAATGACTGACACCTTACCTGCCCAACTCTTTCGACGTTAAAGTATTTCCCTTTTCGACTGTAGAGCTCAGGTGCCTAGAAAGGAAAGAGTGAAGCAACTGTTTTAAGTCCTGAGAATTCCCTATCAGTAGTAAACCCTGGGAATTCGGATTAGTCCCCAACGTTCGTTTAATCAATCAACAATGATATCATGCCATTGTATTTGGGTTTTAATAATCCTATATACCAGCGGCGGGTTGCTCTCTTACCGGTGCCGGTGCGCGCGCATCTCCACACTTCGGCCGCTCGCTACACGAGAGCGCCCCCTCGTGCAATTTTGCTTCTGCGCATGCGCGGAAGCAAAATCGTACCGAAATCTCACGAGGGGACGCGCGCGAGAGAGAGATTTTGGCACGATTTTGCTTCCGCGCATGCGCAGAAGCAAAATCTCGCCAAAATCTCTCTCGCACGCGCATCCCCTTGCGAGATTTTGGTGCGATTTTGCTTCCGCGCATGCGCAGAAGCAAAATCGGCCAAAAATTCAAGGAAAAAATGGCAACGCGCACGGCAGAGAGGGCTCCGGAGCGGTCGCGCGCAAATTGCGCAATCGGCAGCTCCGGCAGGAACCCACCTCTGCTATATACCCCCTGCCTTGGGAGTTTAAGTCCAAAAGTTGCTAAGGGTTAGGGCCCTCTGCTGAACAGTATAATCAGGAAAAAAAAAAGCTTTAAGGGAAGTGGCATAAATAAATGTTAAGTGACGTCGCGATGACCTGAACATGCCCTTTTGAAAGGGGAAAAAAAATCCTTCCTTGCCATGAAAATACCTGCAAAAAATAATAATATAAAATAAAATAAAATAAAATAAAATAAAATAGCTTGCCTTCAGAAATCGTGGGCACCCATCACGGAAGGTTTTAAAGAAGAGACTAGACAGCGACTTGTCTGAAATGGTCTAGGGCCGTGATGGCGAACCTATGGCCGCATACTGGAAGTGGCACGCAGAGCCATCTCTCCGGGCACGCCAGCCGTCGCCCATTGCTCTTCCGGGTTCCCGCGCACCAGCCGGCTGGTCTTCACGCACACGGGAGTGCCGGAAACCGGAAGAGCAGCCGCCCGGTGCGCATGCGCATGCCGGGAAGATAATATTCTGGTTTCCGGCACGCGCATGCGCACCGGGCAGCTGGCTTTTTCACGTGCATGTGCGCCAGAAACCGGAAGACCAGGTGGCCGGCGCACAGGGAACATCATGTTCCCGGCACGTGCATGCGCACCGGGCAGCTGCTCTTCCGGTTTCCGACGGGTATGGGCGCGCCCCCATTTCAGCACTCAGTGCCAAAAAGATTAGCCAACACTGGTATAGGGTCTCCTGCTTCAGCAGGGGGCTGGACTAGAAGATCTTCAAGGTCCCTTCCAGCTCTATTCTGTTCTTTTCTGTTCTGCATTCTGTTCTATATTCTATATTCTATATATTCTATAGTCTATATATTCTATATTCTATATATTCTATATATTCTATATTCTATATATTCTATATTCTATATTCTATATATTCCATATTCTATATTCTATATATTCTATATTCTATATTCTATATATTCTATATTCTATATATTCTATATTCTATATATTCTATATTCTATATATTCTATATTCTATATTTCTATTCTATTCTACTCTACGCTACTCTAATTCTATTTTATTCTAAAATCAAACAAATATAAAATAAAATAAAAATAGAAAGCTTACTTCATTGAAGTGCTCCGTGAGAAAATCAGCCACAAAAGTAATGTCCTTCTGAGTCATCTTTGAGAAAAAGAAACACAACAAATCACTACAACCACAAATTTACACTTCACGCATCTACACAAAACACAGCACAACCGAAACCAACAGCCGTCACAATTCTGCAAACCAACAAACTGCCAAAATGACATTTTCAAACAACCTGCACAGAAAAAACAAACAAACCCCACAGCAGTAATGCAATAATATTTTCAAAAGGAACCGTAAGAAAAAAACATAATTAAGCTAATCCTAAAATCCTTTCGACTGCTTTTACATTGAACGAAGTCGGCTTTTAAGAGGACCAAAATGAGGAAAACACAGAATCATTTTCTAAGAATAGTTTGCTTGGCAGTTTAAAAGAATATTTTAATGTTTTATTTATGAAGGAAATGTTTGCCGCTTGGAAGAAATAGAATTTAACACCCGTGTGAGAGAAGCAACCGGAAGGAATTGAATTTGAGTTGTTGCACTGGAGAGATACTCTAATAAGTTTAAGGTGGTTTGTATCTTCTTTGTAAAAGTGTAGGGAAAAAAGCCGCAACTTTCAAATTAACTACTAATGTCCAGTCATTATAACTTGGGGCAAAGAAGGCTGCCCATTATGTTCGGACCGGTTCTATAGAACCGGTAGTAACTTGGCAGCCTGGGTCGATAGAACCGGCAGCTACCCAGGCCTTCCACGCCCCCGAACCGGCTCTCTCAGTGGCGCCATGGGCGCCATCTTGGTTTTTTTTTGCTTCTGCGCTGTGTTTTAAGTACTGCACATGTGCCCACGCGCCGCGCCACTGAGCGAACTGGCAGAGAAGAAAAGCGGAACCCATCCCTGATCATGTTGATATCTAAGGTTGGAATGTCCAATACAAGATTGCAAAGTTTCTTTTGCAAATCGAATAGTGGGCTAAATATTGTCCTGGATTTGGAAGTCTACCTTTCAGCAATCAGCTTCTTGGCAACAAATCCAGATTATTATTTATGAGGCCTTTATCAAATTTCTACATCGACCAGCTTTTTCTATACAACTCCGGGGGCTTGACACAATGGTCAGATATGGGAGATTCCATTCTATACCCTACAATGGACGCGTCTGCATTTGTGGAGCGGCAGAAGTAGTACCTTGGTCTATATACCAAACAAATGACCCATTGGGATCCCCATATCAAAACAACATACTTTATGTGCGGCCAGAATTTGAAAACAACATTTAATATAGCACAGTACTTGAGCAAAATGATTCGATTTGAGATTGGCATATGATTGGGGTAGATTGCAGGGGTGACACCGAAATATAATTTTATCATATTTTATCTATATCTTAAATTATTGTATTCTATTCCAATCTCGTTTTATTCCAATTTCGTTTTACATTTCATTTTATTCCAATTGCGTTTTAAATTGCGTTTTATTCCAATCGTGTTTTAAATTGCATTTTATTCCAATTTCGTTTTAAATTGCGTTTTATTCCAATTTCGTTTTAAATTGCGTTTTATTCCAATTCCGGTTTAAATTGTTTTTAATCGGATTTTAGTAATAATTTGTGTTTGGAACTCTGCACTTTGGTCTGGCCCATGGGCTAATCAATAAACTAAACTGAAACTAAAACTATATGACTCCGGGTGATTTATATAGTAAATTATTGTGTTTTATTCCAATTTTGTTTTAATTTGTGTTTTATTCCAATTTCGTTTTTAATTGTGTTTTATTCCAATTTTGTTTTCAATTGCGTTTTATTCCAATTCCGGTTTAAATTTTTTTAAATCGGATTTTAGTAATAATTTGTGTTTGGAACTCTGCACTTTGATCTGGCCCATGGGCTAATCAATAAACTAAACTGAAACTATATGACTCCTGGTGATTTACAAATAACAACATGACTAAAGAACATTAGAAAGCCTCTCAAGTTTCAAAACTGGGCGCTGCCCATCCACCAGGAACTATAGTTTCTCAAGTACTTGCTAGCTTCTGATTTTGAGGTCTCAAAAAATAAGAAGTCTAATAGGTAGAGCTTATTAGGTTTGGAAGAGTTGTGTGGATAGCTGGCCTGGGGGGTGTTTCGAAAGAGGAGTGAGAGACTTCTGCAGCACATTAAAACGAGCAAAATTTCATTCATCCCTACAGTCTTCAGTGGTTCCCGCACTTTCAGCGCTAAATGCAATATTGAAGTTTAAAGTTTGCATGGGAAAGTCAAAGAATAAGATATATTAGAAAGTTTCGCTTTAAAGAAAAAAAAAGGTTGTTTTTTTTGCTCGTTTGGGTGTTTTTAAAAAGTTTAGTGTTTTGAGGGAAAGGGGAGAGTGAAAGAAAGGCAGAAAGAAAGAGAAAAACGTTTCCCCCCCCCCTTCAGTAAGGCCAAATAGACGGAAAGAATGCAATAAATTTTGTAAATAAAAATGGTGAGAGTTCACAGAGATTACTAGGTGCAAATAGAAATACATAGTATTTCCACAGCAAGGAAGATAAAGATAAATGGTTACCATATTTTTCGGAGTATAAGACGCACCTTTTTACCCCCCAAAAGAGGGTGAAAACTTGGGTGCATCTTATACACCGAATGTAGCCCACCCACACAGCCACCCCCTCTTTGAACTTTGCCTGCCAGCAATTTACCCCCTTGCAGCAAACAGCAGCAGAGCCTGATCAGCACAAGTCACTGATTATCTGCCTCCCGACACTTAGCTGATTGATTGAAGTTTCCGGCAAGCCCACCTGCTAAAATGAAAGTGAAACTAAAGCTACACAGAGGCAAATTGCTGGAGGGAGAGGCAAAGACAAAATTTTATTTTCTTGTGCTAACCAGACTGTGCCGAAACTGGCTGTTTGTTTTTGCTGCAAGGAGGTAAGTCAATAACTATAAATGTCTGTAGAATGTTCAAATTATTAGACTTATTTTTTAAAGACTGCTTTATTATTGTTCTAGACAAGTTAACAAAATGAAGAAGCTTTTTAAAACAAATGCTTGCTCTGAAGAGGCCCAGTGCTATTGTATCTTATTTTAAATAGCAGAGAATACTTCCAGAAAGCCACATCAATTTTAAAGATCTGTAAAAGTATAATCTGAAATGTCCTGTTTTAGTATTAAGTATTAGTATTACAGTAAGTATTAGTATTGAAATAAGGCAGCTGAGTTAAACCCTGACTTAGTCATGTTTGGAGTAGATCTATTTAAATAATTGGGAGGAATTAGTGTAATTACATTTAAGAAAACTTTCTGGGATTAATATACTGCCATAATGTACATTTCTCCAATTCTTTGCTATTTCTATGGGTCAAGCACACATGCACAGAAATACACAGCAAACAGTGTATATCATCTGTGCTGTTTGCTGTTTGGCAAATTGCTTGGAGGCAGAGGCCTTTTTTCCTTGTTTTCCTCCCCCAAAACTAAGGTGCGTCTTATACTCCGGTGCGTCTTATACTCTGAAAAATACGGTAATTTGAATACTTTATTTAAAGAGGAAAACATGGTTTTATTTGGATATATCACTTCTGGAATTTGTGTTTGTGAAGAGAAAAAAAAGAAACTTTGATTTTGCTTTTGTTGATTAGAAAGATTTGGTGTTATAGGAATGGCTAGTTATGTATTAATATGTAAAAGCAAAAAGTTGAGGTTGGAGCGTGTATTATCTTGTACTGTGCTACAAAGAGTTGGAAAACAATGTCCTCTTTTCTTTCTTTTTCTCTCCTCCCTTGTATCTCACACACCCCTTTCCTTCCCTTAATTTCCTATTTTCTTTTCTTTTTTTGTGTATTTTAAAAAAGAAAAAAAAAGAAACATTAAAAGAAATTCAGCTGTTTCAGCCCTCGTGTCCAGAGATTAAAGCTCTGAAAATTTGTCCCCGTCAGAATGCCTGACTTGTGTTTCCTGCCTGAGCGGGGTGTGGGGTGGGGGTTGGACTAGAAGACCTCTAAGGTCCCTTCCAACTCTGTGATTCTGTAATTCTCCCCGTCACCCAGGGAAGGAATGCTACCAAAAGCAATGTGCTTTCATAATAATTTCATTAAATGGCTAGGAAGACTGCAGGCCCTCATTGAATGCTCCACGAGAAAACATGGCACAAATGGCACAAATTATTCGTGATTCTTCGCTCGCAAATAATAAGACCGAAGGTTGTCTGGATGGACAAGAAATGTTAGAAGCATCTCATCTGTGCGTGTAAACAATGGTTACCTTGTTCAATTCAGGAGGGACAGGGTCTTCTGACATTCGAAGCATGGCTGGAAAAAATAAATAAAAACAAAGCAGAAAATAGTGAGCTTTCGATCTATGGCCACAACCGACCCCCCAAAAAAATTTCTGTTGTTCAGCGAGACATTTTGTTAAGGGAGTTTTGCGCCTTTTCGACGACCTTTCCTGCCACGGTCGTTAAGCGAACCACGGCAGCTGTGAAGTGAACCGTGCTCTCGTTAAGCGAATCTGCCTCCCTCCATTGATTTTGCAACTTTCATGAACGCAGGCTGGTTGTGAAGTGCCCGAATTTTGATTGCATGACCGTGCAACAATGGCGGGTTGCTCTCTTACCTCGCTACCGGTGCGCTGCGTGCGCATCACCACGCTTCGTGCGCGCCCTCACTCGCTACGCGCGGGCACCCCCTCACAAGATTTTGCTTCCGCGCATGCGCAGGAAGCAAAAAAAAGCCCAAAAATTCTGAAAAAAAGATGGCGACGCGCGACGGACCGGTGAAGACGACGGACCAGTGTCGCACGCAAATTGCGTAATTGGCCGGCTGCTACCAGTGCGGTAGAGTGGACCGCACCGGTAGGAACTCACCACTGCCGTGCAGATGTTACAATGGGCGTAAGTGTGAAAAAAGGGGATACGTCACTTTTTCCAGTGCCTTGTAACTTTCAACAGCCCTAAAAGAATAGCTCTAAATTGAGAATTATCTACATATCAATGTTAGAGAGTAACGACTACATATAAACAGGTAACAAAATCCACACTCCCAAAGGTGTTTTTTCAGGAGGCAACTGGACTTTCTTCTTTTTCTTTGAAGAACGTTTCGCTTCTTTTGTTCTATGTTGTATCTTTGTGTGTGTTTAATAAAAAAAAATTTAAAAAAATTTTAAAAAAAGTTAGGGGGGGAAAAACTAGAAGTATTTAGAATTATAACCATTTTTCTTACCTACATAAAGCCAACGGAAGAAAGCTTTGAAATTTTTCATGCTGCTGTCTATAACTCTGGGGGAAAAGAGAGAGAACAGAAATGATTCCCTTAACTGACTTTTGTTTGTGTCAGTCATTTATAAGCAGTCCTCGAGTTACGACCACAACGGGGCCCACATTTTCTGCCGTTAAGCGAGACATGTGTTCAGTGAGTTTCGCCCCATTTTGCGACCTCGCTTGCCACAGTTGTTGAGCGAATCGCTGCAGCTGTCAGTTAGTAACTGGTTTTTAAGGGAATCTGGCTTCCCCGTTGACTCAGAAAGTCGCAGAAAAGGATCACGTGACCCGGGGACACAGCGACCGTCGTAAATATGAACCAGATGCTGAGCCTCTGGATTATGATCACGTGGAGCTATAACTGTGAAAAACGGTCATAAGTCACTTTTTTTTCATTGTGCCATCGTAGCTTTGAACGGTCGCTAAACAAAATCGCACATTGGCAAATAATTTCAATGACTTACTGGAGAAGTTCGTTTGCTTTGAGAATGAAGGAACCGACTGCAGTAATTGCCTCTGTAAATAAAGAATAAAGGCGATTGAAGGCCGGGTGGAACGCGGCTTCCACATCGAAATCGGTAAGAGACCGGGCCGTACCTTCTATCCCTGAGGCGTCTAAGCCAAGAGATTCGTACTTCTGCTTCCACAAAGCCATGCCTTTCAGCTCGCTCAGATGGTACAGCAAGGCCTCCGAACCGCTGTCAAAGCAACGGGGATCCCATTAAAAAGGTTGGGAGGAAGATCTGTCTCTCAGGGATACCGAAAGCAGGCTGGAAAGCCAAGAACCAAACAAGTGGCTGGACTTCCGTCTGCCAGACGGATAAAAACAAACCAAAATGGAAGTAGGTTTATTTGGGTCTTTTCTTTCCTTTCCTTTCCTTCTTTTCTTTTCTTTCCTTTTTAATTTAATTTAATTTAATTTAATTTAATTTAATTTAATTTAATTTAATTTAATGTTCTTATAGGCCGCCCAACTCCCATGGGACTCAGGGCGGCGTACAATACAGAGAAGAACAATTCATAAAAACAGTTATAAAAACAACATAATAACAACAATTAAAATATTATAAAAAAGATTAAAAATCATCCCTTCTTTCCTTTCCTTTGTCCCTTCTTCCTTTCCTTTCCTTTTCTCATTTCTCTTCCATTCTTTTCCCCTTCCTCTCTCCTTCCTCACTTCTTCCTCTCCTCTTTCCCTTCCTTCCCTTTTCCTTTCGCTTCCCCCTCCTTCTTCCTCTCTTCTCCTCTCTCCTCTTTCCCCTCCTTCCTTCTCTTTTTCTTCCCTTCCCTTCCCTTTCTCTTCCCCCTCCTTCTTCCTCTCCTCTCCCCTCCCCTCCTCTCTTTCCCACCCTCCCTGTCACGATGTGAATATTGTCAGTTTGTGCATCTCTATGTTTTCTACTGTTTCTTGTATTTATGGTCAAGCAGACGTATGATATGTTCTATTACGCATGTCTGCATTCCAGAGGTTTCCTCCTTCCTTCTCTTCCGCCATTTCTGCCGAAAGCAGAAGTGATTTATTCATTAGCCGATAAGATGTAGCTTACTAAGGATTCTTTTTATTATTTTCTACTGAAATAAATATTTGTTAATTAGATTTGAATCTCGGTTTTATTTTCTAAGTAAGAATGACTTCAAAAGGAGCAAAGATCCATCGACCTCCACGGAGGATTGATTCCTCCCCTCTAACACTCCCTCCCTTTCCTTCTTCTTCTTTCTCTTCTTCCTCCTCTCCTCCCCCCTCCCTCTTTTCCTCCCTCCTTTTGGTTTTCCCTCTATTCTGACGGAGTGCAATTTTTGAAGCAAATCATTACTCATCGAAATTCAACCCGATCAAGGAATCCCTCGTCCAGCCGCAAAGTTCAAATCTTTATTCCTCTTTTTAACAGAAGAAAGTGAGATAGACAGGAACATGTTTTACGTGATGTCAGGGTTTAGAGAAGACCTGTGGACTACAACTCCCAGAATTCCCACCAGCCAGCCCGCAGGGTCTTAAAAGTTACCAAGATTGCAAAACCCTGGTTTAGAGGTATAATCGAGGAAAGAACAATAATAATAATAATATTGAGAGGTCTCCAAGTTAAGAAACATCACCAACGGATCTAAATCCATGCGCCTGCTGAATTTTACCTCTGCAGGTGACTTATCACAAGCTTCTGGATGCTGGAGTAGGAAGATTCCATGGATTGGCCCAGTTTTTTTAAACCCTGCGGGGGAAGAAATGGCATCTTTGCTCAAGCGTGACAAAGCAACACAAACCACAAGAATTTCTAGCAAAGATGTTTAAACACATGTCTGCCAAATGCTGGAAATGTAATCAGACACCGGGCACGTACTATCACATGTGGTGGACATGTGTGAAAGCAAAGAATTATTGGATAAAAATACATACATGGTTAGAAAAAATGTTAAAGCTGCACATAGATTATAAGCCAGAAATATTTTTGTTAGGTATAGTACCAGAAAAATACAATAAGGGGAATCTGTATTTAATATTGCATGTTTTGACGGCAGCAAGAATTGTATTTGCACAGTATTGGAAAAATGAGGAAACACCGAGAGAAGAAAGTAATTAAAAAAAATATTAGATTGCTCAGAAATGGATAGACATTAAAGATAAAAGAGAAGGAAGATATACAGAATACTTTCAAATATGGGATTTGTTTTATAAACGGTTGGAGAATAGAAGTAGTAATTAGGAGCTGGGAAAACATTATTTTGTAAGCAATTGACCCAGACCCGTGACGGCGAACCTATGGCACACATGCCACAGGTGGCACGCAGAGCACTCACTGTGGGCATGCCAGCCATCGCCCCAGCCCAGCTCCACCGTGCATGCGCACACGCCTCCCGCAGGCCAGCTGGTCTTCAGGTCTCTGCCGCGCATGCGCAGGGGGGCGTGGTGCATGTATGGGGGTGGGGCGTGTGAATGGGGGGGCACTCGCATTGCATTTTGGGGCCTTGTGCGGCCCCCCCACGCCCCGTTTTGGCTTCCAGGTTGGTGCAGGACTTCCAGGCCCAAAACGGGGCGCAAAACCCTCACCGCACCCCGTTTTGGGCCTGGAAAGCCTCCTGCACCAACCTGGAAGCCAAAAATGGGTGGGGGGGCAGGGTGCATGCGCGGGGGGCGGGGGCTCACCCATGCATGCACAGGGGGGTCGCGCACGCATGCATGGGGGAGGCGCACGTGGGTCAAAAGCACATTGCATTATGGGTGCAGACGCGCTGTCGCCCGCGCGCTTTTGGCCCACGGTGACAAAAAGGTTAGCCATCACTGACCCAGACACTGTTCACAAAGCACTAATGTATGTTAAATGAAAATGTACAAAATATATATTAAAAAACCCACAAGAATTTCATACTGTATAAGCCGGCCTACCTTGACGGTGAGCTGGTTCATTAGCAGTGCCTGAAGTTCAATACTTTTTGGAGAAGGAGAAGAAGGGAAAAAGAAAAAAAAGAACACAATTTTATGTTTATTTTTCCTGCCGGAAGAAGGATCAAACGTGGACGGGGTTGGAAGATTTACCTGGCTTTGCCCCACAAAAGTAACTCCATAAATTCATCTTGCACAGATGTGGTTGTATTCTTCTCCTTAAAAAATAAAATAAAAAATAAATAAACAGAGATTGTTTTTCCCTTGCTTTGCAAACCTCTTCTTGAATCCACGAACACCGAACTAGCTGTCAACCGACACAACCACAAGCCCGTAATTTTGACCCACAGTGACACCGAGCAACGTCCATTCGATCTGGGACGGAACAAATATCATTGGCCACGCCAGGCCACGCGTGTGAATTCATCGAAGGCTGGCACTCTATCGACAAATGTGTTGAACTTGGAGCCAGACACTGCGACCGTCATAAATATGAGTCGGTTGCCACGCGTCTGAATTTTGATCACGTGACCATGGTCGTAAGTGTGAAAAACAGTCCTAAGTCCCCTTTTTTTCCCCAGGGCCATTGTAACTTCAAATAAGTGACTTGTTGTAAATTGAGGACTACCATTCAAAGTTACAACGGCCCTGAAAAAACATGATTTAGGATCATTTTTTTACACTTACGACCACTGGTCCACATGATCAAAATCCGGACGCTTGGCAACTGACTCACATTTATGACGGCCGTAGTGTCCCGAGGTCACGTGACTCCCCTTTTGAGACCTTCCTGACAAGCAAAGTCCACGGAAAAAGCACATTCACTTAACAACCATGTTCCTTTTTTTTAACAACTGCAGCGATTCACTTAACAACGGTGGCAGGAAAGGTCGTAAGATGGGGCAAAATTCACTCAACAAACATTTCGCTTAGCAACACAAATGTTGGGGCTCCACTGCAGTCGTTAAGTCGAGGACTGCCTGTATTAAAAAGCGTGAATTAATTGGGAAGAATCGTTTTGGCAATACCTGTACAAACTTAGTTAATCGTGAATCCATCTGCAACAATATTTCTTCCCAAGCTTCACACATGCAGGTCAGCGAAAGCTTTATGTACTGTTTGCAAATAGAGAAGAAGAAGAAAAATGATCAAATATTAGGGGGAAAGGCATAAATTGTACATTTCCTTATAATCGCATTCTGTTTAGCCTGGTGTTCAGTTTTCAAACAAACCAAAAAACAGCCCACATTGCTATAACAGGATAAAAGAATTACAAATTACAATAAACCCCCTGTTAGGATCGGCCTTATCATATCAAAATAATCATATCTCTTCTTTTTTTGAGCTTAGATCTTATTCAACTGCACCAAAAAAATCAGAATTCGATTTTTTTCCCTTTCTTTTCCCCCAGTATTCACTTCCCTTTTTCCTTCCCTATTTTTCCTAATATTTGCTTTTGTATTCTCTTGGTACGTTATATTATAATCTAATAAAACTATAATCTAAAAAATAATCATCCTCATTGTATCTCTGTAATGGAGAAGGAATATTAAATGCCCGCATGACTCGGAAATAATGTAAAGCTTATATAATGACTTTAAAAGTGTGTTTCAACTCGGAACAGGCAGTCCTGGATTCATTTAGTGACCGTTCACTAACGTTACGACGGCACTGAAGGAAGTGACTTACGGCCATTTTTCACACTTACAACCTTTGTCACACCCCCGTGATCACGTGATCAAAATTCTGACGCTTGGCCACTGACTCATATTTATGACGGTCACAGCATCATGGGGGTAACACGATCCCGTTTGCGACCTTCGGATAAGCAAAGTCAACGGGGAAGCCTGATTCGCTTAACGACCGGGTTACTAACTTATCAACTGCAGTGATTCGCTAAACAAGAATGGCAAGCAAGTAAAATGGGTCCAAAGTCACCGAACCAATGCCTCTCTTAACAACAGAAATTTTGGGCTCAATTGTGGTCGTAAGTCGAGGATTATCTGTATTACGGTAAAAAGGAACGATTTATTCTTGAAAAGTTCGTTAAAATGGCTAATAAAAGTTCAAAGGGCATGGATTTTTAACCTCGCCTCGTCTATAGCAGGGGTCTCCAACCTTGGCAACCTTAAAACTTGTGGACTTCAACTCCCAGAATTCTCTCTTCAGAATTCAGCTATGCCGGCTGGAGAATTCTGGGAGTTGAAGTCCACAAGTCTTAAAGTTGCCAAGGTTGGAGACCTCTGCTCTATAGAATATCTCGTGGTTGGTACAATATGAAAAGGTAGAGATTTGATAATGAGATAATGAGCCGAGGTGGTGCAGCAGTTAGAGTGCAGTACTGCAGGCCACTTGAGCTGACTGTGATTAGCAGTTCAGCGGTTCAAATCTCACCGGCTCAAGGTTGACTCAGCCTTCCATCCTTCCGAGGTGGGTAAAATGAGGACCCAGATTGTTGGGGGCAATATAAATAATATACATTGCTTAATGGTGTAAACCGCTTAGAGAGTGCTTGCACTATGAGGGGTATATAAATCTCACTAATAAATAAATAAATAAATTTAAAAGAATTAGCCTTGCACAATATTGGAAACAAAAGGATGAACCAACTGAAAATATAATAATTAAGAAAATTTTTGATTGTGCTGAATTAGATAAAATGACAATGGAATTAAATGAAAAAAGGGGGATTCGGAATATTATGAAATTTGGAATACATTTTATGATTGGCTTGAAAAGAGAAAACAAAATAAATCTGTAAACATTTAATTTAGTAGTATATGTATGACTTTTATCTACTTTAAGTTACTATAATTATATGTATGAAGTAAAAATGAAACATGTTAACGAAAAAAACCACCATAGAATTATGTTAATTATAGAAAGTATATAAGCATGAATATATCGTCGATATAAATTGCTGTATGACAACCCTAGAGGTTATATAGTGTAGATGTACGTATGTTATTGTATTGTTTTGTTTCGTCCTATTGTATGTATGTATGTTTTTTTTCTTCTATGTTGTTTTTAAATGTAAATAACCAAATAAAAAAGAATTTTTTAAAAAAGAAAAGGTGGCGATTTCATTACCGTACCTGCAGGAGCGTTGAAATGTGCGTAAATTTTCGGGCCATTCGAGTCACCTCTGGTAAATAGGTTGAGAGCAGACTGGTATCCATCTAAATCAGAGAACCAATTTAGTACCCAGACAATATTACATTCTCATCGTGCCCAGAGAGAGAAATATGTTAAGGGGGGCAATCCCCCGTATCAGAGGTCGATGGATCTTTGCTTCTTTTTGAAGTCATTCTCATTAGAAAATAAAACCGAGATTCAAATCTAATTAACAAAATATTTATTTCAGTACAAAAATAATAAAAAGAATTCCTTAATAAACTATATCTTATCAGCTAATGAAAGTCACATCTGCCTTCAGCAGAAAATGGAAGAAGAGAAGGAAGGAGTTGACTCCTGGAATGCAGGCATGCGTAGTAAAACATATCACATGTCTGCTTGACCATAAATACAAGAAACAGTAGGAAACATAGAGATGCACAAACTGACAATATTCACATCGTGACAAAATATCTGCCTCTACCCAGGATCGAACTCACAGCCTCCTGATTGTGAGGCGAGAGCTCCACCTCTAGGCCACCGCACCACTCCAAAGTTAGCTTGTGGTGCTCTTATCTAAATAAGACCTGTAAAGTTCTTGACGTTCTACAGAAGAAAACGGTGCACGTGAATCATCGAACGGCCATTATCTCCTACTCACTTGGAAGTATGTTATTTCAGGATCGGTGTCCGGACAATTGTCTACTTCTGTCACAACCGAAAGTGATTTCAAGTCACTGGATAAGCACAACGCAAGGCAGGAACCCCTCACCTGGAATGATTGAACGGCAAAAAATCATAAACTTTTCAGTTCCAGCCTGCGAGGCTCACGAAGGTAAATCCTGCGCTCGGCCGAAGGGTGGGCGGGGTGATGTGGGCAGGGCAGCCTCGCGGTCCTGTGCGGGCCGGATCAATGGCTTCAGTGGGCCGCATGCGGCCCATGGGCCGTAGTTTGAGGACCCATGGTTTACAGTGACTGAACCCATTTATATTTAAAAATTAAACTAAACGTGCAGTTTTATCCAATACATTAAAGAGGTAAATAAGCTATTCTCCAGCTGGATCTAAAACTTATGAGATGGGAAGGGGGAAGAAATGCCTACAGCAGGAAGCCAATCCAATAATTTAATGTGAAATTGTCAAGAGCCGACTCTCTCGTCCATGTTTAAAGGGAGAAAGTAGGAAACTATTTTGAAGATCTCATAAAAAAATCCAACTGCAAAGCAAACCTCTGAAAGGAAGATCTGGCGATTCTCAGTCATCCAAGTCGTGGTTGTCCCAAAGGTGTTTTTCCAAAAAGCAACTGGATTTTCTTGGATTTTTTTCCCTTTAAAAAATGTTTCGCTTCTCCTCCGTTCAGAAGTTCATTAGATCTTCAAAATAGTTTCCTTGAAAACGTTTCCCTTCTCACCCAAGAAGCTTCATCAGTTCTGAAGAACGACCCTTCTTTTCTGATGAACTGAAGAAGCTTCTCGGATGAGAAGCGAAACGTTTGCAAGGAGGGAAAAAAAACACAAGAAAGACCAGTTGCCTTTTGGAAAAAAACACCTTTGGTGGTCTGAAGGGAAGAACATTTTTACTGAACAAGTGTGACAGCGAAAAGGACTACATACCCCTGTTATTGTCGCAATCTTGTACATTCCGTAAGCATAGATCTCAATGAACCCATCAATGCCTCCAAGAACCAGGGCGTTAAGCCTACATAGAAAAGATAAAAAAACAGAGAGAGAGAGAGAGAGAGAGAGAGAGAGAGAGACAGACAGACAGACAGACAGACAGACAGACAGACAGACAGACAGACAGAGACACACAGAGAGAAAGAGAGACAGACAGACAGAGAGAGAGAGAGAGAGAGAGAGAGAGAGAGAGAGGAGAAAAAGAGAGAGAGAGAAGAGAGAGAGACAGACAGACAGAGACACACAGAGAGAGAGAGAGAGAGAGAGAGAGACAGACAGACAGACAGACAGACAGACAGACAGAGACACACAGAGAGAAAGAGAGACAGACAGACAGAGAGAGAGAGAGAGAGAGAGAGAGGAGAAAAAGAGAGAGAGAGAAGAGAGAGAGAGAGAGAGACAGACAGACAGAGACACAGAGAGAGAGAGAGAGAGAGAGAGAGACAGACAGACAGACAGACAGACAGACAGACAGACAGACAGAGACACACAGAGAGAAAGAGAGACAGACAGACAGACAGAGAGAGAGAGAGAGAGAGAGAGGAGAAAGAGAGAGAGAGAGAAGAGAGAGAGACAGACAGACAGACAGACAGAGACACACAGAGAGAGAGAGAGAGAGAGAGAGAGAGAGACAGAGACAGAGGAGAGACAGAGAGAGACAGAGAGAGGAGAAAAAGAGAGAAGAGAGAGAGACAGACAGACAGACAGAGACACACAGAGAGAAAGAGAGACAGAGAGAGAGGAGAAAAAGAGAGAGAGAGAGAGAGAGAAGAGAGAAAAGAGAGAGAGACAGACAGAGAGACACACACACACAAAGAGAGAGACAGAGGAGAGAGAGACAGAGAGAGAGAGACAGAGGAGAGAGAGACAGAGAGAGAGAGACAGAGGAGAGAGAGACAGAGAGAGACACAAACAGAGAGACAGAGAGAGGAGAGAAAGAGAGAGACAGAGGAGAGACAGAGAGACAGAGAGACACACACAAAGAGAGAGACAGAGAGAGAGGAGAGAAAGAGACAGAGAGAGAGAGAAAAGAGACAGAGGAGAGAACGAGAGACACAGAGAGAGACAGAGAGAGGAAAGAGTGAGAGACACGAGACAAAGACAGACAGAGAGAGAGACAGAGACAGAGGAGAGAAAGAGACACACAGAGAGAGAGAGAGACAGAGATGAGAGAAAGTGTGAGAGAGAGACAGAGAGACAAAGAGAAAGAGGGGAGAGAGACAGAGAGAGAGAGAAGGAAACAGAGAGAGTAATGGATGCAATCAGGTTAGAAAAAAATCAGTGTTAGCCATCGTTTGGACATGAATATAGGTAATCCTCAACTTATGACCGCAATTGAGCCCAAAATTTAGGTTGCTAAGTGAGACATTTAATGAAATCAGATTAATCAAACAAATTGCTACCGGTGTCTCTTTTCAGCATCCTTGCTTGGGAGTGCAAATGATAAAATTTTACTACACCCCCAGAAGTCCTACCCAGCTTCTAGTCTGAACCCCAAAGGAGGAGACCCTACTGAAAGAGAATTGAAATTTGGTTTTATTGGTTTCTTGAGCAAACAGACACCCACAACCAAAACCTAATTTTCCCCCCTTTGGGAAATAATAATAAAAATAAATAATAATAATAATAATAATAATAATAATAATAATAATAATAATAATAATAATAATAATAATAATAATAATAATAATAATAATAATAATAACAACAACAACAACAACAACAACAACAACAACAACAACAACAACAACAATAAAAACATGGTTACCTGACGTCGCCCATGAGTTTCATAATTTCATCGGATTTTTCTTCACTAAAATATAATAATCAAGATCAGTTAAAAGAAGCTCTAAAACCAGAAACTTTTCTCTTTGGGTGTAATGGATAAAGAGTTTGGGCGGAAAAATTGGAACTCTGATGTTATATACCGTATTTTTCGGAGTATAAGACACACCTAGATTTTAGAGGAGGAAAACAAGGAAAAAAGTATTCTGAACCAAATGGTGTAGTAATATATTATTTAATAAAGTACCAGTGTAGCAGAATACTTTTTACAAGCATGTACACTTTTTACAAACTTCAAACTTGACTGCTTTAAGACTTGTGGACTTCAACTCCCAGAATTCCTCCTCCAGTCATGCTAGCTCAGGAATGGGAGTTGAAGTCCACAAGTCTTAAACTTGCCAAGTTTGAAGACCCTTGCACCCCTAACCCCTAACCCAGGGGTCTTCAAACTTGACAGCTTTAAGACTAGTGGACTTCAACTCCCAGAATTCCTCCTCCAGTCATGCTAGATGGGGTAATTAGAAGGCAAAAACACCCCCTTTTTTTGCGAAAAATGGCCCATTTTTCGGCCTTTTTTTTTCAAAAACGGGGGTGTTTTTGCCTTTCCCACCCCCTAGGAACGCTCTGCAGGCTTCCCAAACCCTCTGTGCACCCCATTTTTGCGAAAAACGGGCCCATTTTTTGCAAAAATGGGACACAGGGACAGGGCTTCGGGAGGCCAAAAATGTCTGTATTCGGTGTATAAGACGCACCGACATTTCCACCCTCTTTTTGTGGGCAAAAAGGTGCGTGTTATACTCCGAAAAATACGGTATGTTGACGGCAGCACGATTACTTTATGCACAAAAACAGAAGGACACTTTGATTCCCATAATAGACGAAGGGCTGCAGAAGTTGGTGAAGTTAGCAGAGATGGCTAAATTGAACGCTTTGATAAAAGAAAAGAAAAAAAATCAAAATTACTTTTGTTTCTACTTGGAAACCTCTTCTGGACTTTGGGCTTGGGGTGGGGGAGAAAAATGTAACTTTGATTTTGGGTTTTAGATTGGTTGTTGTTATAGAAATGGCTAGTTTATATTACTATGTAAAGGTTTAAAAAAGAGATTTGATGCTGTTATCTTATTCTAGTACACCAAATCCAAAATTTCTTTCTTTTTCCCCTTTTCCCTACACTTTCCCCTTCTCTTCTCCCTCCCTTATTTTCCCACTGTTTTCGTATTTTATATTATAAACTAGTAAAACAAAAAAGATCAGTTAAAATGACCAAACCCATATTCTCCAAATTCTCAAAGAGTAAACAAATAGGAGTTTTACCTGAAGATCTTTGATGTGGTACTGTAGCTGCATTTTAAAAAGAAAAAGAAACAGAAGCAGATTCAGAGAATGGTATGGATGGTTAACTAATTAAACAAGGGATGGATGGATGGATAGATAAAACATCTCCATGTTCCCTGCAGTTATTAAAACACAACATACAAGGAGCATTGTAATTTATGATAAATCAGGTCGTATTAATTCTATTCTTGCTCTGGATTAGGCCAACACTTCTTCTGGACAATTCCATTCCAAGATAATCTGGAGGCTTCCAAAAACTCTCTTTTAATGACCCCACAATCCCTTGCGGGATGGAGTCTGGGCAACTGAATGGAGCTAGCGGAGTGTTTTAATGGCCGGATGCCCTTCCTGTCGCCAATGCGGAGTTTTGTTCAGCAGATATATTCTCAAGTGTGCCCAGAGAGTGAAATATCTGCCTCTACCTGGGACTGAACTCACAGCCTGCTGATTGTGAGGCGAGAGCTCCACCTCTAGGCCACCGCACCACTCCTGGAGAAGTCCCAAAATGATCCTTCCAAACTTGACCAGAAATCATCAAACTGCCCCTAGATTGACATGGTCCAAAAAGGTCTCCGACATCGTTGTACCAGTGAAATCATCGTGAATTTTAGCAAAAACCTTCAGTCCCTCAAAACTGTGGCTAAGGGTGAAACACTATTTAATTCAACCAGGCTTATTCTGAGCCTCTGCACTGCCCTAGGAGTAAATCCATTCTACTCAATGGGCTTACTTCTGAGTAATCTTGCCTTAGACATGGTGTAAAAAAATAATCTAAAATCATAAAACAGCCAACTATCAGGCCACAAATTCAGGCATGTGTTCATCAGAAACTGCCTCCGGTTCTAAAAATGGCTTCATTCAACCATCCAAGGTTTGTGGAGGCCAGGCCCCCTACGCACTTCCACAACTTCATTGTTCCCTCCTGGCAACACAACTTACTTCTTTGGCAAGGCAGGCAACTTAGGAAGGAGAAGACTGGATTCGTCTTCAGCGTTATAAAACGAAGTGAGAACACTGAAATGAAAGAACGATACTTGGATTTAATGCCTGGAAGATCCTGGTAAAAATAAAACTACATTTTTCAGAACCTTCTTCCCAACACAATTCTCTTTCGAGGCGTGTGAAAGTTACAAATGCCACAATAACCCACTTTGAAGGCTGATTTCAAAATAATTAATAGAAACTCGGATCTAAATTATTATCCATATTCCAACTGAATTGTTGTGATGATTCCCCTGGACGCATCCCCAGATACCTCTCCGGATGTCAGCCCGGAGGAAGGTGAACCAGTTCCAGGCACGTCTGGAGGGGAGTTAGTCAATGGCTCCAAGCAGCCACCTGAGAGGGATTTGACTGAAGCACAGCTGTAGCAGGACAGCCCTGAGGCTTCAGGTGGGGAAAGGATGCAGCTGGAGCCTGGTCAGTGAAGAGGAGGAGGAACTGCCTTCTGCACCTGATCCAAGAACACGTAGGGCAGAGAAAAGGCAGGAGCAGAGAAGGTCAGCCAGGTTACTCGCAAGGAGGCAGCCTCGCCCCTCTTCATGGGATGCACCGGAAGCTGGCTATTTAGCACAGCAGACGGATGGAGGCGATGCTGGGAATGACGTGTTCATTTCCTAGCCTTGTGTTTTCTGGTCGTCGTGATTGCTGCCTCGCTTTGGATTGACCCCGTGCCTTGACTTTGGATCGTGCCTTGTGAACTCTGGATTTTTCTTTCTTTGTGAATCCTCTTGTGTTGTGGATTTAATTTTGCCTGTTTATTTGGGTTGGGAAACTTTCCAGTGTCTTGTGGACTCATTGGCCATTGCTCTGTGCACTGGCATTGGTCTGCCCGTGGCTGGACTTAATTGGGATAGTTCTGGGTTTTTGGTGAAGGGAGTTGTGGGGGAATATTAATAAAACCTTTAAACCACGGTTATGTGCATGCGAGGGACGCGGTCGCTCAGCGGCTAAGATGCTGAGCTTGTCGATCAGAAGGTCGGCAGTTCAGCGGTTCGAACCCCTAGCGCCGTGTAATGGGGTGAGCTCCCGTTACTTGTCCCAGCTTCTGCCAACCTAGCAATTCGAAACCACGTAAAAAATGCAAGTAGAAAAATAGGGACCACTTTGGTGGGAAGGTAACAGTGTTCCGTGCGCCTTCGGCGTTTAGTCATGCCTGCCACATGACCACGGAGACGTCTTTGGACAATGCTGGCTCTTCAGCTTAGAAACGGAGCTGAGCACCGCCCCCTAGAGCCGGAAACGACTAGCACGCATGTGCCGGGGAAACTTTACCTTATGTGCATGTGAGAGCGAGGACCAATCTTTAATTTCAACTTACCTGTTTTCCTCTGAAACTTCCATCCAGTACATGAATGTAAGAGGAACACTGACCAAAAAAGAATGCAAACTCTCTGGTTTTTCCACGTCGCAAAGAATAACTTTCTTCGTATCCGCAAGCCCAAAAGCCAGAACTGCAAAAGTAATGGGGGGGGGGGGAAAGAGAAATTAAAACATGTAGTGCATGTAGAAGACCCTTCCGTTAAGATCTGGGATCAATCAGGACTAGAAACCAGAAGTACAGAGGAGAAAAGAGGAGAGGAAAGGAAAACTCATTTGGTAGTAAGACACCTGGAAGATTCTTGACGTTATCGCTTTGAAAGAGAAAGAGTTTGTGGATGATGTTCTCATCATAAACGCTATGGCTAAAGATTCAATTGTTCATAACCAACTTTTAGTAAATATCCCAGACAACACATCCAATATACTAGGCTACCAGAAAGGAAGAATAATAAGGAAGAACAACAGAGCAACAGAATAACAGAATAATCAGAGTTGGAAGGGACCTTGGAGGTCTTCTAGTCCAACCCCCTGCATAAGCAGGAGACCCTATACAGGTAGTACTTGACTTACGACCACAATTGAGCCCAACATTTCCGTTGCTAAGCGAGTCAAGTTGTTAAGTAACTTGTGTCCCATTTTACGACCTTTTTTGTCACAGTTGTTAACTGAATCGCTGCAGTTAAGTTAGGATCTCGGTCGTTAAGTGAATCTTGGCTTCCCCACCGATTTTGCTTGTCAGAAGGTCACACAAGGGGATCATTTGACCCTAGGACGCTGCGATCGTCATAAATACGAGCCAGTTGCCAAGCATCTGAATTTTGATCACATGACCATGGGGGTGGGGAGAAACAGACTCAAACTCAACCCCGACAAGACTGAGTGGCTCTGGATATTGCCTCCTAAGAACCATGTCGACTGTCCCTCCTTGGTTCTTGAGGGAGGAAAATTAACTCCCTCGGAGCTGGTCCGCAATTTGGGAGTCCTCCTAGATAAACTAATAAAAAAAAGTTTTAACTCGAGAAGATTTAATTTAATTTAATTTAATTTAATTTAATTTAATTTAATTTAATTTAATTTAATTTAATTTAATTTAATTTAATTAATTCAATTCAATTCAATTCAATTCAATTCAATTCAATTCAATTTAATTTAATAGATTTGTATGCCGCCCAACTCCCGAGGGACTCTGGGCGGCTCACAACATGTCAAATCTATTACAATAAAAACATATAACAATTAAAAAGATATAAAAATTAAAAAATCTCCAACATTCATAACTAAGGGGGGGAGACCCAAGTATAATCTGCTCGGTCTCACTTTCACCCCGCCTGCCGGAAGAGCCAAGTTTTTATTGCTTTACGGAAGGCCAGCAGGGTGGGGATAGTCCTGATCTCTGGAGGGAGTTGGTTCCACAGGGAGGGAGCTCCCACAGAGAAGGCTCTCCCCCTCGGCCCCGCCAACCAGCATTGTTTGGTCGATGGGACCTGGAGGAGACCAACTCTGTGGGACCTAACAGGTCGATGGAAAATTGTAGCACGATGCAGGATAATTTTTTTTCAAATGCATAACGCTTTTCCTCTGATCTCGTTTAAGAATTCTCCTATATGCAGTGTTTTCTAGCTCTGGGGTGGGTGGGAATCCAGTCCATCTGAGAAGTGAACCTTTAATATAAAAGTTTTATTTTGTCACACATTACTTTTGCCGTCTGGTCTCCAGGCAAGCGCGGATACTTCTTTGCCCGTGCTTTCATTTGGCGGCAAACTCCATACTCGTTGAAAATTTGCCAGGCGGTGAAGCAATACCTAGAAAGAGATGGAGAGATTAAGTCACGTCCACCTTTAGAAGAAAAGCAAAGTCTTCTAAAACTCCATATCCTCAAGATGATTTCCTTTTTTAAAAAAATTGTTTTTATTAAACAGTTTTGTCTTTAAAAACAGCATTAAAACCACCACAGGTACAGAAAAAACAAAACATAATATAACAAAACATACCATATAAAATCATTTTACAGCATTCCGTATCGGTGTACATAGTTTGCTTTTGTAACTCTTGCTCTTTTTAGCTTATAATGTTCGTACATTTCATAGTTCAAACATACATTTATGAGCCGAGGTGGCGCAGCGGTTAGAGGCAGGTACTGCAGGCCACTTTAGCTGACTGTGATCCGTAGGTTAGTGGTTCAAATCTCACAGGCTCAAGGTTGACTCAGCCTTCCATCCTTCCGAGGTAGGTAAAATGAGGACCCAGATTATTGGGGGCAATATAAATATACATTGCTTACTGGTGTAAACCGCTTAGAGAGTGCTTGCACTGTGAGGCGGTATATAAATCTCACAAAATAAAATAAATAAAATAAATTTATATCTTTACATCTACCATCTTATACCAATAGTTATAATTTTATCAACCTATCATCCTATTTCCATATATCCATATATCCAAATATATATCTATGCATATTTTTTTTAAATTTACATTCACCCTACTTTTATACATTGATTTTACTTTTATGTTCCAACCAATTGTACCATTTATTCCATACTTTATAATAATCCGTGTCCTCTCGGTCGCGTATTTCCATTGTTAATTTGTTCATCTCTGCACATTCTAACACTTTTTTGATTATCATTGGGCTTGTAGGGGGCGTTTTTTATTTCCAATTTTTGGCATAAACAATCCTAGCTGCTGTCGTTATATGAAGTATAATATCCTGATTATTTGTATTTATCTTTCCTTTTATAATTCCCAACAAAAACAGTTCCGGTCTTAATTCTAATTTTTGTTCTATAATTTCCTCTAACCATCTTTTGATTTTTCTCCAATACTTTTTCGCTTCTGGGCACGTCCACCATATGTGGTAGTATGTCCCTTGGTCGTGTTTACATTTCCAACATTTTGCTGTTAAGTTTGCGGACATTTTTGCCAATCTTGCCGGAGGTAGGTGCCATCTATATAACATTTTATAGATGTTTTCTTTGTATGATGCTGCCATTGTGCATCCAGAAGTTGTGAATGCTCCAACACTGGAAGTTTTTAAGAAGATGTTGGATAAACGTTTGTCTGAAGTGATGTAAGGTTTCCTGCCTAAGCAGGGGGTTGGACTAGAAGACCTCCAAGGTCCCTTCCAACTCTGTTGTTGTTGTTGTTGTTGTTGTAAGTTTGTCATTTTGATCCCAAATTTTCTCCCAGTGCTCCAATTCAATTGTGTATCCAAAATTTTGAGCCCAGATAACCATTACTTCTTTAACTATTTCCTCCTCCATTCTAATATTCAATAGGCAATTATAAATTTTTGATATCATTTTATCTTCTGTTCCTACTAAAATGTTATCCAATTCTTGCTGTTCTCTTTGAAATCCATATTGTGTCATATCTTTTTTGTACCTAGATTAAACTTGCAAATAGGGCCACCAGTCTATTTTTTATACCGACCAAAGCCAAATCCTGATTTGATTTAAGATTGTCTTGTTCATCCAACAGTTCTCTGCATGGCCCTTTGATGAATTGTGGACTTCAACTCCCAGAATTCCTCAGCCAGCAGAGTTGGCGAATGATGGCCCTTTTTAAGAATTGTGTACTCGTGGATTTCAACTCCCAGAATTTCATGCTGGCTGGGGAATTCTGGGAGTTGAAGTCCACACGTCATAAAAGGGCCCCAGTTCCCCATCCCTCATCCAGACCAACAGTTTCACAATTTTGAGGAGATTGACAATTGTTCCCAAGTTTTTTGAGTGCCCTACGACTCCTGAACCCCGCTCTCCATTTCTACTTACCTCTCCCACTTTGTTTGCCAAAGCAATCAGATCCCTCTTAGGAGACCAGGCCATAAAAATAACTTCTTGAGGAAGCTGCTTCTCTCCAACTTGCCTGAAAGCTGGCATGGTGGTGGCATCGGTACCTGGAATCCAAAACATATAAACCATGATGAGGGTTAGCTCAGATTAATTGAATCTGAGTGACCGGAGCCACTCTGGACAGTGACTGATTGAATTTTTTTTTTTGTCTTTTAATGACCCCGTAATTTGTTCCAACGGGGTACAGTCGGGGCAACTGAATGGGGCTGAGTGTTTACTGGCCGGATGCCCTTCCCCGTTGCCAATGTGGAGTTTCGTTCAGCAGATACATTCTTCATTGTGCCCAGAGAGAGAAATATCTGCCGCTACCTAGGATTGAACTCAGCCTCCCGATTGTGAGGCGAGAGCTCCACTTCTAGGCCATTCCGCTACTCTCAGTGACTGATTGAATGCCAGACACAAAATAGAGATGGAGTAAAATGTTTTGTGAATAACGTACAAATAACCAATTCACAAAGCAACTAGCACAACAGCTAGGACAGAAGCTACCCCTTGTCACCCCGATAATAAATCTTGCCTAATCCTGCCGTGGTCATCTCCTTTACACTCTAGTAAGAAAGAGACGGTGTATATGTGTGTCTCAAGAAAGGGTGTGTAATATTGGTGAAACCATGCTGCAGGAATTCCTTCCGTTTAAGGCCATGTTTCCAGCTACTCATTTAAAAGCAATCCCCTTTTCACACACCCAACGGCCATCTGCAGTTTGAAACTGACGGGGCTACAAGTTAGGCCCGTGTTTCTAGAGTAGCTCTAGAGTAGAGAAGGGAAGGAAGAGTGGAGATATGAATTGGTGCATCTATTTTAGTCCCACTGTAAGGTTGAAAGCAAGGAGGGAGAGACAGCGATGAGAGATGGAGATGGAGTAGCTTCTTCTCTGGCAATATTACACTGCTAACCAGAGCATACAAAACATTTGTTAGACCAATCCTCGAATACAGCTCACCTGTCTGGAACCCGCAATGCATATCGGACATTAATACAATCGAGAGAGTCCAGAAATATTTCACAAGAAGAGTCCTCCTCTCCTCTGCTCGCAATAGAATACCTTATTCCACCAGACTTGAAATACTGGGATTAGACAATTTACAACTACGTCGCCTCCGATCTGATCTAAATGTAGTTCATAAAATCATATACCACAATGTCCTTCCTGTCAATGATTACTTCAGCTTCAACCGCAACAACACACGAGCACGCAATAGATTCAAACTAAATGTAAAGCGCTCCAAACTTGACTGCAGAAAATACGACTTCAGCAACAGAGTGATCAATGCCTGGAATGCACTACCCGACTCTGTGGTTTCTTCCCTAAACCCCCAAAACTTTAACCTTAGACTGTCTACAGTCGACCTCTCCCCGTTTCTAAGAGGTCTGTAAGGGGCGTGCATAAGCGCACCACTGTGCCTACCATCCCTGTCATTCTGTCCTATTGTCCTCTTTTATCGTTACTTTTTTACTTATGTTTATACAAACTACTACTATCCTATACATGTTTGACAAATAAATAAATAAAATAAAATAAATAAATAGAGAGAGAGAGACAGAGAGAGATGATGGAGATGGAGAGATAGATGATGATGATGATGATGATGATGATGATGATGATGATGATGATTATGATGGAGAGAGATGATAGAACAGGGGTTTCCAACTCACGGCCCATGGGCCAGATGTGTCACATGTTGGCCACGCCCACCCCTGGTTTAGCGAAGGGGGGGGAGTTTTTATTTATTTATTTATTTATTTATTTATTTATTTATTTATTTATTTATTTATTTATTTTGTCAACAAGTGTACAAGATAGCAGGTATTTGTATAAACATAACAAAAGCAAAGTAAGTACAGATAAATTTGGACAATAGGACAGTAAGACAGGGACGGTAGGCACGATGGTACACTTATGCAACCCCCTTGCAGACCTCTTAGGAATGGGGTGAGGTCAACTGTAGACAGTCTAAGGTTAAAGTTTTGGGGGTTCGCGATGTCACGTGATGACAATGTGTCGCGGCGAGTTTGACAACCCTGTGATAGAGATTTTATTTTATTTATTTATTTATTAAACTTGTAAAGCCGTCCAACTCCCGAAGAGCTCTGGGCGGCTCACAACAAAAATAAAAACATCATAAATATCAAAAACATCAAAAACATCTATTAAAAAAATTAAGAGGACATATACATCATTCATTCCTGGCCGGATCTTATAAGAATATAATGGTGAGATCAGCGGTGAGATAGAGAGAGAGAGACAGAGAAAGAGACCAAGATGGAGACAGATGATAGAAATGGAGATGGAGACAGAGATGAGAGAGAGAGAGAGAGAGAGAGAGAGAGAGAGAGAGAGAGAGAGAGAGAGAGAGAGAGAGAGAGAGAGAGAGAGAGGAGGAGGAAGAAGAAGAAGAAGAAGAAGAAGAAGAAGAAGAAGAAGAAGAAGAAGAAGAAGAAGAAGAAGAAGAAGAAGAAGAAGAAGAAGAAGAAGAAGAAGAAGAAGAAGAAGAAGAAGAAGAAGAAGAAGAAGAAGAAGAAGGATCCATACTGCTGTGGCCTAGAGGTGGAACTCTCGCCCCAAAATCAGAAGGTTGTGAGTTCAATCCTAGGTAGAGGCAGATGTAGGGTCTCCTGCTTGGGCAGGGGGTTGGACTAGATGACCTGCAAGGTCCCTTCCAACTCTGTTCATCTGAGACAGATGAAATAGATGAGACAGATAGATGATAGAGATGGAGACAGATGAGAGAGGGAGGGAGGGAGGGAGGGAGGTAGAGGTAGCCAGGCATTAAGAGCTTATCTAGATTATTATAAATTAGTGATCGATTAACGAGGGTGGGAACAATGGGAGGCATCCAAGGCGCACAATCTGCAAGGTTGCTCAGTGGGATTCCCCGAAAACCTCTCAGCCAGGCCTACCTCCCAGGGTTGCTGTGGCAGACATAAAACAAAGGGGCGATCCTAGCATGCGGCTGCCCTGTCTGGGAGAAGCAAAGCTACAATTCCTCTGAATTGTTTAAGAGATGACTTCAATGGTAGCTTTGTAGGGAGTGAAGGGAGGAGGAGGAGGAGGAGGAGGAGGAGGAGGAGGAGGAAGAAAAGAAGAAGGAAGAGGGGATGACTTCAATGGTAGCTTTGTAGGGAGTGAAGGGAGGAGGAGGAGGAGGAGGAGGAGGAGGAGGAGGAAGAAGAAAAGAAGAAGGAAGAGGGGATGACTTCAATGGTAGCTTTGTAAGCAATAGGAAGAGGAGAGGAAGAAGAGGAGGAGTTGGTAGCCTTGAAAGGAACCAGAGGAGGAAAAGAGGGTGAAGAGGAGGAGAGGAAGAGGAGGAGATGGTAGAGCTTTGAAAGCAACCAGAGGAGGAAGAGGAAAGGAAGAGGAGGAGGAAGCTTTGAAAGGAACCAGAGGAAGAAGAGAAGCGGGGGAAGAAGAGGAGGAGGAGGAAGAGGAGGAAGAGGAGAGGAAGAGGAGGAGGAAGCTTTGAAAGGAACCAGAGGAAGAAGAGAAGCGGGGGAAGAAGAGGAGGAGGAGGAAGAGGAGGAGGAGGAGAGGAAGAGGAGGAGGAAGCTTTGAAAGGAACCAGAGGAAGAAGAGAAGCGGGGGAAGAAGAGGAGGAGGAGGAAGAGGAGGAGGAGGAGAGGAGGGGAAGGCGGGCAGAATATGGGTGAGGGCGTCGCTGGGGCTGAGCAGCCCCCAGACCCGCGGGGCAGGCTAGGCTCCGCTGCGGCCCTCCTCCGCCCCCCCGCGCCCCGTCCCAGGAGCCCGAACCCGGCGCGCACCTGGCCGGCCGCCTCGGCTCCTCCTCCTGCTGCTGCTGCTGCTGGTGGTGGTGCTGAGCTCGGGCCGCCTTCGTACCCTCCCGCCTTCCTGTGGGCGGCGGAGGCTCCGGAAGCGGCGACGGCAAGGCCCGGCCCTCCCCTCCCGCCTCCGCTTGGCTCCCCCTGCTCTGCCCCTAGGAGGGAGAGCAGCGCCTGGAAGGGCCCGAAGGCCCCGGGTGGAAGGTGGGATTGGGGGTCTCCTCTTCCTCCTCCTTTTCTCTCTCCTCCTCTGCCTCCCCCTACCTCCTTCTTCCTCTCTTTTTCCCTCCTCTTCCTCCTCTCCCCAGCCTTTTCTTCTTCTTCTTCTTCTCTGCCTCCTCCCTCTCTCCTCCTCTTCTTCTCCTCCTCTGCTTCCCCTACCTCCTCCTTCCTCTCCTTTTCCCTCCTCCTCCTCTCATCCTTTTCTTCTCCTCTGCTCCCCCCACCTCCTTCCTCTCATCCTTTCCTTTTCCCTCCTCTCCACATTCTTTTCTTCTTCTCTGCCTTCTCCCTCTCCTCTCTTCTCTTCTGCCTCTCTCCTTCTCATCTGCTTCTCCTTTTCCCTCCTCCTCCTCTCCACATCTTTTTCTTCTTCTCTGCCTCCTATCTCTCTCCTCCTTCTCCCTCCTCCTCCTCTCATTTCCCTCTCTTCTCATCCTTTTCTTCCTCTGCTTCCCCTACCTCCTTCTTCATCTTCCTCTCCTTTTCCCTCCTTCTCCTCTCCACATCCTTTTCTCATTCTTCTCTGCCTCCTCCCTCTCTTCTTCTCTGCCTCTTCTCCTTTTTCCTCCTCCTCCCATCTTTTTCTTCTTCTCTGCCTCCTCTCTTCTCCTTCTCCCTCCTCCTCTCATTTTCTCTTCTTGTCAGCCTCCCCCTACCTCCTTCTTCCTCTCCTTCTCCCTCCTCCTCCTCTCCACATCTTTTTATTCTCCTGCTCTCTCCTCTTCTCTGCCTCTCTTCTCCCTCTCATCTTCTTCTCATCCTTCTCTTCTTCTTCTTCTCTGCCTCCTCCCTCTCTTCTCCTTCACCCCCTCTCCTCCTCCTCTCTCTCTTCTCCTCCAGGTGCCAAACATCCCATTTCCTGCATGTTCCTCAACTGGCCTTTTGGGGGGCTCCGGTGTCATTTTCTACCTCCACAACCACCAGCAAAATCTAACCCAGTTAGCACCAGACTGAGATAAGCAGGTCACGCAAAGGGGGTTCAAATCAGCTTGCAAAATGCACATTTTAACTCTGCAGAACACAGCTTGTTTTTAGGGGAAGGAGTAGTTAGGATGGCTTACCAGTAGATGGCAGCAAATGGACGCTTAAAAAAAAACAATCTACTTGCGCCATCAGGTGGAGGAACCGGCCATGACACACAGCAGTCTTCACCACTTGCAACTCGGAAAAATTGGGCTGTTTTTTTCAAATACAGGTGGTCCTCGAGTTATGACCACAACGGAGCCCAAAATTTATGTAGCTAAGTGAGATATTTCTGAAGTGGGTTTTGCCCCATTTTACGGCCCACCCTGCCACAGTTGTTAAGTGAATCGTTGCAATTGTTAAGTTAGTGACGGTTGTTAAACGAACGTGGTTTACCCATTCTGACTTTGCTGGCCAGAAGGTCGCAAAAGGGGATCACGTGACCCCCGGGGACACTGCAACCGTCGTAAATATGAATCAGTTGCCAAGCGTTTCAATTTAGATCACGTGACCATGGGGATGCTCCAACGGTCGTAAGTGCGAAAAACGGTCATAAGTCAGATTTTTCAGTGATGTAACTATGAGCAGTCACTAAGTGAACTGTTGTAAATTGAGGATTACCTGTATGTGCCCAAAGACATATTTGACTCTCTCTAAAAATATAAACCTTTTCTGTTAATTCAGTGATATTTTTTAATAGTCAGATTAATAACGGGACAATAATAAACAAAAGAATAAGGACTGAAATGTTTTTATTCTAGGTCTTCTTTTTTCCTTTTTCTTCCAGCTTTTGCCTTTTTCCAACATGTTGTCCCCAGAACAACCCTCCTCCGTTTCTTCTTTTGCTTGGCCTTTTTGCTATCTCTGCAGAAGATCAAAAGATGGGAAAATGGCATTCAATAAATTAACCACGCTATGAAAATTAGAAATGTTTGGAACGGTATGTACTTTCCAACAGGCAAAAATATCCGGCTGAAACTCAAATCGCTTGGTTTACCCAAAATGTTAAGCCATAGTAGGTTAACCCAGATGTAGTGATTGAATAAACCATGGTTATACAATGAAGAGTCACGGGAGAGAATATTTGTAGCTCAGGGTTGAACTGTGGGGTCCTTGGTGCTCTCTGAGGCTGGGTGGTTTTCTTGCAGACGTTTCATGACCAAAACAGGTAACATCAGTACTAGAAGGGAGTGGGGTTTGGTGCATGCGCCATGTTGCACTCGTGTTGCATAGCTTGGTCATGAAATGTCTGCAAGAAAGCAACCCAGTTGAGAGAACACCAAGGACCCCTCAATCCTCCTCCTCCTCCTCCTCCTTTCTGCAAATCCCACCTCCTTCGGGCACTGATGATGTTACCTAGTTGGGTCATGAAATGTCTACAAGAAAACAGCCAAGCTCAGAGAGTACCAAGGACCCAACAAGGAAGAACTGAAAACAGCCGGTCTCATTTTGCTAGTTCAGGATATGAATTCCTATCATCAACTTACTGGTCAACTCTGCAGGTCCTTTGCCGATTTGGACACGTGGCGCGCTTGTGATCGGCTTCGCCGCAAATGAAGCACCCGGCATGAGCTTCTTCGCAAGGGTGCGTGGGAAGAGCACAGCGGTCGCAGATGCTACAGTGAATCCAGGCTGCCAAAGAAAGAGAATTCTGGGAGTTGAAGTCCACAGGTCTTAAAGTTGCCAAGTTTGAAGACCTCTGCCTTAAAGGGACTGCATTGAACGATGTTTTTTTTTAAATCAATTTTGCAAGAATCTACAGTAAAAATGTACAATAAAACGTTTCAGTAACGCCCCAGACCCAAATATGAAAATTCCTGTTGCTGTTTCTGGACCCTTTGGAAACCATAACTAACCAGGATCAAAAGGAGGTCAAATTTCCTAAGAAGATATCCACTGACCTCAGTTAAGGGTGTTCGTTTTGTGACCGGGCCAGAGGTTGAGTCACCTTGCCACAAAGCAAAACATTAAAACTTTTTAAAACGGCCGTTTGATCTTGAATTCTCCTGATCCCAAACTATAAAGATGTTATTTAAAAAAAAAAAAAACACAACAACTTACAGGGTTTTACACATTTTTTGCAAAGGTTGCAATGAGTCCAACATCTGCCATCCTATTGCAGGGAAGAAAAAATATGTTAATTTTCATATCGATTAAAAGAACAAAAGTATCATTTACAATCAAATTATTACAGGAAATTCTCGACCAACGACCACAACTGAGCCCTAATTTTCTGTTGCTAAGTGAAACGGTTGTCAAGTTAATTCTGCTCCATTTTACGACGTTTCTTGCCACCGTTGTTAAATGAATCACTGCAGTTTGTTAAGTTGGATAACACAGATGGAGAGTGAATCTGGCTTCCCCATTGACTTTGCTTGTCAGAAGAAGTTACACACTGCATTCTACTCTATTATCTTTATTCCCTTTTTAAAAACGTCTGGGCTTCGTATTTTATATTTTAAAAAATATTTAATAAAAATAGAATTGGAAAAATAAAATAAAATTCAAACCCGAAGGATTATTATTATCATCATCATCATCATCATCATCATCATCATCATTATTATTATTATTATTATTATTATTATTATTATTTTGGAGCCGTTAATACAGCTGATTTCATCAGTACCCTTCCACACTCACCTGGTGAAAGTT
Source organism: Diadophis punctatus similis (assembly GCA_023053685.1). Lineage (NCBI taxonomy): Eukaryota > Metazoa > Chordata > Lepidosauria > Squamata > Dipsadidae > Diadophis > Diadophis punctatus. The sequence continues at coordinate 315,159 of JALIGW010000068.1, forward strand.
TGCAAAATTAAAATGATTCCATGTTTTTGTCTTCTTATAATCCTTCCATTACAACTGTCCCCCCCTCTACGGTACTATACAGGTAGTCCTTGACTTGCAACAGTTCGTTTAGTGACCATTCAAAGCTACAACAAAGGCCCTGAAAAAAAAGTGACTTATGACCGTTTTCCACACTTGCGACCGTTGCAAGCATCCCCGTGGTCGTGTGATCAAAATTCAGACGCTTGGCAACTGACTCATACTTATGACGGTCCCAGGGTCAAGCGATCCCCTTTCGCGACCTTCTGAGAAGCTAAATCAATGGGGAAGCCAGATTCACTTAACAAACGCCTTGCTAATTTAGCAACGGCGGTGATTCACTTAAAGAAACCTTGCAAGAAAAGTCATAGAACGGGGCCGAACTCACTTAATAACGGTCTCGTTTAGCAACGGAAATTTTGGTCTCAACTGCGGTCTTAAGTTGAGGGTTACCTGTAGTTCATAAACGTCAACTAACCCTCAGCCTTCATGTTTATTGGTGAACTCAGCGTAGCTTTTAATATTACGTAGAATAGTTCTTACAAATAATGTATGGACCTCAAGCTTTCTGGAATTAAAAGATGACTAATCAGAGATTCTTCTTTGGAGATCAATTTTCAGGTAGTGGTCTCTTCCTAACTCCAAGCTATAACTTTTCCACAAAATTCTCCTTGCTTCTTTCTAGTAAAATGGACATAAGAGATCCCTCCATCTGAAGACAAACATGTTGTAGCCTTGGTGTAGGGATTCAGCATCCGGATCAGCAGTGAAATCTACTTATCTTCCCTACCGGTTCAGAAGCCGTGCGATTTGTGTGCGATTTGTGTGTGCTTTTTCCCCCTCTGCGCATGCGCAGAAGGCTTTGCGCATGCGCAGAGGGTTAAAAAACAAAAATGGCGGTGTCCGGGCGGGTGGCTGGAGCCTCGCGCTGCCTTCGCTACCGGTTCTCCGAACCACTGCCGCTACCGGTACGCCCAAACTGGGCCGAACCGGTAGCATTTCACCCCTGATCCCGATATCTGAATTCCACCTTGTCCCCAACCACTGAAGACGGGAGAACTAAATTACCATATTTTTCGGAGTATAAGACGCACCTTTTTCCTCCCTAAAAGAGGCTGAAAATTTGGGTGCGTCTTATACTTCAAATGTAGCTTTTTCGAAGCTTTTTTTCCCAGCCCTAACGAGGTGCTAATCTTCCCGGCTTGTTTTCATTGCTACTCCCTCAGGAAAAAGGTTTTTTCAGCCCTAAGTCTTTGCAGGCTTACTTTCATTCCTACTCCCTCTGAAGAAGCGGTGCTTTTCAGCCCTAACGCGGTGCTAACGATCTTCCTGGCTTGCAGCATTTTTTTTATTCCTACTCCCTCCGAAGCAGATTTTCCTGCCCTAAGTCTTTGCAGGCTTGTTTTCATTGCTACTCCCTCCGAAGAAGGTTTTTTTCAGCCCTAACCAGGGGATAAAATAATGTGCTGAAGCTGAACAGACTAAGGACGCTAGCCAGATGAATACCTGGTAGGTAGATTTTTTCCCCTTATTTTCCTCCCCCAAAACTAAGGTGCGTCTTATACTCTGAAAAATACAGTAAGGAGCAACCAACCATCGCAAGAGAACCTCTCAGGGGAAGACTCACTTTTGAAGTACAGGAATTGCAGATGTCACAGTGCCGATTCTCGGCGCTGACGTATCGCTGACAGACGGGGCAAAACCTAACGGAGAGAAACCAATGACAAGGTTTCGAGAAAGGATGCGACTAGTCCTGACTAAACAGAAGCTCGGTAAGTCAGGGGTCCGCAAACCGGGGTCCGGGGTCCGGAACCGGGCCGTGGCACGCCAGAAACCAGTCTGCGCAAATAAGTGAAGCTCCATCCGTGGGATGCAGGCAGCACGTGAAAACACGCCCCTTCCATAAATTATTAATTATGACTAAAGAAAAGAAAGTGGAGAATAAATGGGGGTAATCCAGATGACAAAAATTAGATCTGGAGGAGGTAGCACTAGATTAAAGTATAAGATAGGCCAGTGTTTCCCAAACTTTTGACATATGTGTACCCCTTCTATAATTTTCGTAATGCTGAGTACCCCTCATAAAAAACATATGCTTTAATAAAAATAAAAATCATTTATCGCCAATGGTTTCCGCTGCACTACATTTGGCAATTAAAAGCGACACGCGATACGAAGCTTCTAGTATTTTTTGATTGTCACCTCCCGTCAAACCCCGCATTACTTTTCGAGACTGATTTAAATCCTTAAGTTTATTTTCAAAAAAATCTATGGGTTTATCTTTGTACTGTTAGATAACACTGCAATTCTCCGGCGTTTAAACAGCTCCGCGGCTCAACGTCAACTGTTAATGTTCCCGCAGTTTAAAAATGGCCGAACCCGAGCTGCGTGAAGGATGCGCAGAAGTTCCCGCCATAATGAGTTGCGATACGATGTACGATGGCCCCAGTTCCCATGTAAAAACTGCGATACGCGCCTATTTCTTTCCTTGTTCTGTGGGCGCAGCTAAGCATGGTGCAGTGGATATTCCCACGTGATCCCCACCAAACTCCGGTGCAACGCGTACCCCCACCAAACTCTTCCCGTACCCCTGAGGGTACGCGTACCACACTTTGGGAAACACTGAGATATGCTATAAAAGAGAATGAATGTTAAAGTGACACCGAAAAAGATGTATGGAAATATGTTATCAGTCTGTTAAATGTAACAAGTATTAGAACTAGAATCACTCAGGAGAAGGTTTAGAAGGAGAAAGAGGAAGTAGAAGGGAGGAGAGGAGAGAAGGAGTGGAGGAAAGTAGGAAGGGGGAGAGAAGGAGTAAGAAGGTAGATGGAAGAGGTGGAGATAGAGGGGAGTGCAAAGAAAAGGGGAAAACAGACTGATAAATAACAGCAAAGAATAGGTGCAAAAATAAGATATTGAATTTTGATTGATTGGATAAAAATGTATTAGTATTTATGTTATTGCTGTTTTTAAGGTATATGCAGTCATGTATGTATGGAAATTGTGGAGAGAAAAATAAAAAACATTTTTTTTAAAAAAACACGCCCCTTCCGGTCCACGGGAAAAAAAAACTTTCCACGGAACCAGTGCCTGGTGCCCAAAAGGTTGGGGGCCACTGTGGTAAGCCACGTCAGTGGGTTTTGTGGGTAATTTTTTTTTTAATCATTTGATCTATTGAGCAGAGGGTTTACCTGTATCCTTCTTCCACGGGAAGAACTATTGAACGTGGGGACAGGTTAGTAAAAATACGAACTGGGGATTGTTTGCGGCCTCTTTTCCCGTGCTTATAAAGCGCGTGATTGTCATAATCAACCTGAAAAAAATAAAAAATAAAAGCAGGAGTGGTTAACAAAAGAGAGGCTGAGAAATCTTCCAGTGTATTGGAAGGAAAAGTGTAATTGTCTCTCCTATTTTCCACCCACATCTTCTTGAAGGATCCAAGCGCCACGATCAACCAAGCTTCAGGCCTTAACTAATCCAGTCTTTTAAGTAACCCAGGGACAATTACCGTATTTTTCGGAGTATAAGACGCACCTTTTTACCCCCAAAAAGAGGGTGAAAACCTGGGTGCGTCTTATACACCGAATGCAGCCCCACCCAGCCACCCCCACCCTTTGGCCTCTGCCTGCCAGCAATTTACCTCTTTGCAGCAAACAGGGCAAAGCACAAGAAGAGCACAAGAAGAGATGATCTGCCTCCCGACCTACAGCTGACGGAGGCTTACAAGCCATGTGGTAAAATGAAACTGAAACTACGATGGCTGTGATGAGACATATTGCTGGGAGATAAACTGCTGGCAATATTAGACTGCTGAAATTGCAAGAAGGCAAGCTAGAGCTGCTGTGGCTCAGAGATAGAGCTCTTGCCTCACAATCAGGAGGTTGTGAGTTCTATCCTAGGTACAGGCAGATTCTGTTAATATGTTATTTTGTTAAATGTTTGTAGAGTGTTCAAATTCTTAGACTTATTTTTTTAAAGACTGCTTTATTATTGTTCTAGACAACTTAACAAAATGAAGAAGCTTTTTAAAATAAATGCTTGCTCTGAAGAGGCCCAGTGCTATTGTATCTTCTTTTAAATAGCAGAGAATACTTCCACAAAGCCACATCAATTTTAAAGATCTGTAAAAGTATAATCTGAAATGTCCTGTTTTAGTATTAAGTATTAGTATTAAAATAAGCCAGCTGAGAAACCCTGACTTAGTCATGTTTGGAGTAGATGTATTTAAATAATTAGGAGGAGTTAGTGTGATTACATGTAAGAAAACTTTCTGGGATTAATATACTGCCATAATGTACATTTCTCCAATTCTTTGCTATTTCTATGGGTCAGACACACATGCACAGAAATATACAGCAAACAGTGTATATCATCTGTGCTGTTTGCTGTTTGGCAAATTGCTTGGAGGCAGAGGCCTTTTTTCCTTGTTTTCCTCCCCCAAAACTAAGGTGCGTCTTATACTTCGGTGCGTCTTATACTCCAAAAAATACGGTAACTGTGTGAATTGTAAGAGAAGGACAGGCATAGACAGGAGGTGGCATCAAGAGAGAAATCAGCCTAGAATCATTACGTTCCCACAAAGCGGCCTAAGCCCAGCCCCTCTTCAATTCCATTGACTCTTAGCTAGTGCTAACTAGAGACTGGACAGCCACTTGTCTGAAATGGTATAGGGTTCTCCTGCTTGAGTAGGAGGTTGGACTAGAAGACCTCCAAGGTCCCTTCCAGCTCTATTCTGATTGATGGATTATGACTGGGTATAGGACTGGAAATGGAGGCTTTGAAATGATATACAGATGCTATGTGTCTATAAACTTACAATATGCAAGCAATTATTATTTTTTCTGTCACACTAGCAAGAAGCAGGAGAGAAACAGCCTTTGAACTTTGGTGTCGGAGAAGACTTCTGAAAATATTGTGGACAGCCAACACAACCAACCAACCAACCAACCAACCAACCAGGTTTCTCCCTTGAGTTCCAAATAACCAGGTTCAAGTCATCCTTTTTTTTTGGATGCATGAGGCAACGATCCAGCTGTCTTGAAAAAAAGAGAGGATGACAGCAACAAAGTGGATGGACGATTAAAGCTATGAGGTCGAACGCCAGGGAAATCAGGAGATTCAGGCAGTTCAAAGGAGTATGAAGATTTATGGCAAGCTGAAGCTCAGTAGAAGAATCTGGCCAACTAACAGGCAAGGGAAATGAGCGGGGGATAAGGAAGGCATTCAAGTTGGGCTGGACTTAAGATCTCTTGAACGCAGGGACTCGTGACTGATGACGGGTTTAACCCCTCCTTCAGACTCAGCCTGGTCAACTCCTACAGATGATGGGTGCCTTGTTGGGAATCGGAAGGACAAGGTTGGGATCATCCCAACAGCCTTTAGGGAGTTTATGGGGAACTTGGGTTGATTGCAGGACCGGCTAGCATAATTGCTTCATAGTTTGTTTTGGGAATAGGCAAACGTACTTTAAAGTAGAGCCATTGCTATCTTGGGTCCTATACGGAGGATGATTTTATAGGAATAATAGCAATAGCACTTACTTATATACCGCTTCATAGTGCTTTCCAGCCCTCTCTAAGCGGTTTACAGAGTTCAGCATATTGCCCCCAACAATCTGGGTCCTCATTTTACCCACCTCGGAAGGATGGAAGGCTGAGTGAACCTTGAGCCGGTGAGATTTGAACAGCTGAACTGCTGAACTAGCAGTTCAGATTGCAGTGCTGCTTTTAACCACTGCGCCACCACAGGCTCCTTGATCCATTCTCTTATTGGGTCAGTCCAAGATTTTAGACTGACGGTATATTTGTCTCTCATCTACTCAAATGACCATGTTTTCATGCATTAAGAGGGCTGGACAGAGATTTCGATTTGAAAAGTAAAATGTCCTATCATTTTACTCATAAAACTTGTCAGACATGTTTAAAAGCAGCCACATCTTTCCCTTGCCTCAGTCCAAATCTTCCTTGGAGAAAATATTATTATATTTTTAAAGAAAAAATTAAAGGACTCTGTTGTGGTCTGCCAGCAGAGCTGGCAGCAGAGTCGGACAGCGAGAAGGCTGGGGAGGAACATGGGCCAGGCCTGGAGTCTGGAGAAGGCTCGGTGCCAGAAGCAGAGATCCAGCCCGGGCCATCTGGGAGGTCTGTGCTGACTCCAGAGCCTCCAGAGGCTGACATGAATGAGGCAGAGGAACAGGGGGAGCCTGTTCTCAATGCGCGCATGCGCAGAGCTGCCAGAAGGCAAGAACAGTTGAGGAAGAAAAGGACTACTTGGGAGTAAGGCTTGGAGATGATTGGCCCCTCCCATAGGATATAAAAGTGGAGCAAACGGATGTGCTCGTTGCAGGAAGCAACTTGGTTCAATTCTGGTCGGTGTAACTCAGCAGCTCCGTTCTGACTCCGTGTTCTGTTTGGCCTTGCAAAGCTCCTTGCCAATTAGGTCTTTGGCAGCGTGTCAAGAGAGATAAAGGTTGATGCTTATCAGCCAAGACTGTGGCAGACTTCTGTCGGACTAATTAACACTGTTTGGGACTTATTACGGCTGGGAATGAACAGAATTCACAGCCGTTGAAATAAAAAAGAGGTTTTTGGGGACTACGTTTGTGTTTTATGATTTATCAGGAAGCCTAGCTCAGAACAGACTGATTCAATCGATGGTTCAGCACAAACTAAAAGCAGTTCATAATCAGAAACAGAGAGAATCTAGAAGTCATAAAGAAATTGGCACTCAGATGTGGACAAAAGGTTTACAGATTTCGATACAGGACTCTATGTCCTCACCTGATAATCCAACATCGTGAAACTTGGAAAAAATTCAAGAATGCGTGGCTCAAAAAAATACGGAAATATCCAAAGGATAGGTAACTCTTTGCTGGCAGAAGAACCTAATGAGGAAAAGAAGCAGAGAAGAGAGACACGTACTGTTCACAATATTTAAAAAAAATAGAGATAAAAAATATACAAATAGATACAAATAAATAAAAAATAGGTATAAAATAGATATAAATAGATTTATGTAAATGTGAATAAAATTCTGCAAGGAACAACATAGCAAAAACACTTATTCTCTTTGCAAAAAATTTAGGGCTAAAATGATCTATTTTGCAAAAGAAACTTTGCAGATAGCGTACGCGCACGTGCTTTCAGCACCTGAGGAAAAAAAGGTTCGCCAGCACTGCTCTATAGTGAAGGAAGAAGTTGAAGCAGTTTACATCCAGGATGTGAAGGGTCTGTAGGTATTTCCTCAGCCCTCTTTCTGGTTCGTAAGTACCTCGGAAAGAGTTACCTGCACCTCCTGCTGAGCTCCACATCGCCATCAGTTTTTGGAAACTAGAAGCCAGCGCCTTCACCAAGCCTCCGAAGGGGGGATCGGCCACCATGACCACCTGCCTCCCTTGGTCTTCCTGCAGGAAGTCCTCACATACACGGGAAGCCGCCTGCAAGGGAGCCAAGAGAAGGTTGGGATTCTGGAGATCTGGTCTTTGGCAAAGTTTTACTTTTTTAAAGGTATCTTTTAACTACTTTATATTCAGAGTAGAGCTGGAAGGGATCCTGAAGGTCATCTAGTCCAACTCCCTGCATGAGCAGGAGACCCTATACCATTTCAGATACGGTAAATGGCTGTACACTCGCTTCTTAAAAACTTTCAGTGTTGGAGCAATCACAACTTCTGGAGGCAAGTTATTCCACTGATTAATTGTTCTCACTTTTAGAAAGTTTCTCCTTAGTTCTAGGTTGCTTCTCTCCTTGATTAGTTTCTATCCCTTGTTCCTTGTCTTGCTTTCTCATGCTTTGGAGAATAGGTTGACCCCCTTCTTCTTTGTGACAGACCCTCAAATATTGGAATGCTGCTATCATGTCTCCCCTACTCCTTCTTTTCTCTAGACTAGCAAAACCCAAATCCTGCAACCGTTCTTCGTATGTTTTAGTCTCCAGGCTTTTAATCATCTTAGTTGCTCTTCTCTGCACTTTTTCCGAAGTCTCAACATCTTTTTTGCAATGTGGTGACCAAAACTGGATGCAGTTATTCTAGGTGTGGCCTTACTAAGGCCTTATAAAGCGGTACTAATCATTCACGTGATTTTGATTCTACGCCTCTGTTTATGCAACCGAGGATTGTATTAGCTTTAATACATTGTATTAACCGACACCTTTAACTTCATCAGGGCAATCATAGAAGGGTAAGCGGAGTCATATGAAGGGGTTCAGGGACTGTCCGTCACTCCCTGAATAACCCACTCCCACTTACCAATGGGGCATTGGTAAAATGTGCGTAGAACTTGACTGGCCCTTACCTCTCCAGCAAAGAAATAATGGTTGAACATGTTATAGTGGCAAAAGTCCTCCTCGGGATAGAACTGCGAATACCTGGAAAGGAATTATTTCTTATTAGGTTTTACAAATGAGATTTCAGCAGTCAAAATGTCGATGGATAATGTCTCCGTTGCTTTCTCCCTCGGCATTCAGCCGCTCCAGTGTCTCCTAAAAGTCCATCCATCTGACCTTCCTTCCTTCCTTCGTATTTCCTTCTTTCCTTAATATTTCCTTCCTTCCTTCCTTCCGTTTCCTTCCTTCCTATTTCCCTCCCTCCTTCCATTTCCTTCCTTCCTATTTCCTTTTTTCCTTCCTATTTTTCTTTCTTTCCTTCCTTCCTTCCTCCCTTCCCCTCCTTTTCCCCTTCCCTTCTTTTTCCTTTAATTTTTAATTCCTTCCTTCCTATTTCCTTCTTTCCTTCCTATTTCCTTCCTTCCTTCCGTTTCATTCCTTCCTTCCTTCCTATTTCCCTCCCTCCTTCCATTTCCTTCCTTCCTATTTCCTTTTTTCCTTCCTATTTTTCTTTCTTTCCTTCCTTCCTTCCTCCCTTCCCCTCCTTTTCCCCTTCCCTTCTTTTTCCTTTAATTTTTAATTCCTTCCTTCCTATTTCCTTCTTTCCTTCCTATTTCCTTCCTTCCTTCCGTTTCATTCCTTCCTTCCTTCCTATTTCCCTCCCTCCTTCCATTTCCTTCCTTCCTATTTCCTTTTTTCCTTCCTATTTTTCTTTCTTTCCTTCCTTCCTCCCTTCCCCTCCTTTTCCCCTTCCCTTCTTTTTCCTTTAATTTTTAATTCCTTCCGTCCTATTTCCTTCTTTCCTTCCTATTTCCTTCCTTCCTTCCGTTTCATTCCTTCCTTCCTTCCTATTTCCCTCCCTCCTTCCATTTCCTTCCTTCCTATTTCCTTTTTTCCTTCCTATTTTTCTTTCCTTCCTTCCTTCCTTCTCCCCTTCCCCTCCTTTTCCCCTTCCCTTCTTTTTCCTTTAATTTTTTTCTCTCCCCCTCTCTCTCTCCCACCCTTCCTCTTCCCCTTCCCTCCCTTCTTTTCTTCTTTCCATTACTTCTCCCCCCCATTCCACTTCCCCTTCCTCCTTCCCTTTTCCTTTCTCCTCTTCTTCTTCCTCTTCCTTTCCTTTCCTTCCCTTCTTTACTCTTTCTCTTCCATTCCACGTTTCCTCCCTTCCATCTTTCCCTTCCTCTTTCTTCCCCTTTCCCCTTCTGCCACTTTCCAGGAATTTTTTACCCCAATCTGACCCCTGTCTCCACCCTACCCCCATATAATACTTCAGCCAAGAAGAATGCCCCATTCCTCCTCTTTCATCAATATTCTGATATTTCTTAAACTAAGGCCAACTCATCAGATCCCGAGGACTCGGCCAAGTGGTGTCAGAAACCAGTCTGCCATGAGCATCTACGTATCTTACAATCTCATCCATCGGGGAAAAATAATTCAAGTTATAAAGATACGTAGGTAGGCTCTTTTATAGTTAAGAATGGATCACTTATTCATATTAATAGCTGAGAAAACAATTTATAGAGGAATAATCAGAGGGTAATCTACAAAGAGGTAGTCCTCGCCTTACAAAATTTTGTTTAGTGACTGTTCAAAGTTGCTTATATAGTGCTCTTATATGCCGCCCTACTCCCTGAGTCCCTAGGGCGGCATATAAGAGCACTAAATAAAATAAAATAAAGTTACAATGGCACCAAACAAAATGAATGACGACCATTTTTCACGCGATCGTTGCAATAGCACTTTACTTATATACCGCTTCATAGTGCTTTCCAGCCCTCTCTAAGCGGTTTACAGAGTTCAGCATATTGCCCCCAACAATCTGGGTCCTCATTTTACCGACCTCGGAAGGATGGAAGGCTGAGTCAACCTTGAGCCTGGTGAGATTTGAACAGCTGAACTGCTGAACTAGCAGTCAGCCTGCAGTCGCAGCATTTAACCACTGCACCACCTCAGCTCTTGCCGTATCTCCATGATCACATGATCAAAATTCAGACCCTCGGCAACTGACTCATTTTTATGATGGTTTGCAGGGGAAGCCAGATTCACTTTACAGCCGTGTTTACTAATTTAACAACTGCAGGGATTCACTTAAACAACTGTGCCAAGAAAGGTCGTAAAAGGGAGCAAAATTCACTTAACAACCGTTTCGCTTAGCAAACAGGAAATTGTGACTGCAGGTTGAGAAACTATCTGCATGGACGGATGACATAACGGAGAGGCATGGAAAGAAAGCAACTGTTGGGAAGAGGAAGAACTCTGAGGGAAGAGAGGACGGCCATCCATCCCAGAATAAAACCTTACCGGAAATCAATGTCGAGCAAAAGGCTCTTCATGGAGAACTTCTCTTTGGACGAGGCTTCCAACTGGATCAGCTCATGAAGCCTGAAATTGATCAAGGAGAACGTCAACCTAGAACTAAGGAGAGACTTCTTGAGAGGACAATTAACCAGTGGAACAGCTTGCCACTAGAAGTTGTGGGCGCTCCATCACTGGAAGTTTTTAAGAGGAGACTGGAGAACCATTTGTTGAAAATGGTCTAGGGTCTCCTTCTTGAGCAGGCTAGACGACCTCCATGGTCCCTTCCAACTGTATTCTGATTGATTGATTGATTGATTGATTGATTGATTGACTGTATGAAAAGAAAGGGACACATGGGATACAGGAAGTGCTGGCAGGTGAAATAGGGACCCACATAAATCAGGTTGCTTGTGCCTCACCCCGACATGTTATTACATCTTTGTAAGATTCGTTGTTGCGTTGCAGGACACGTACAGCTTGTTTGCATTTATTTCCCCAAAAAGAAAATAAATAAAAACAAAACCATTGGGGAAAGAAGGGAATGAATAAAATAGAATAACAGAGTTGGGAGGGACCTTGTAGGTCATCTAGTCCAGCCCCCTGCCCAAGCAGGATAGGACAAGAAGCAATGGAGGGAAACTAATCAAGGAGAGAAGCAACCTGGAATTAAGGAGAAATTTCTTGAATTTCACCAGTGGAACAGCTTGCCTCCAGAGGTCGTGAAAGCTCCAACACTGGAGGTTTTTAAGAAGAGACTGGACAACCATTTGCCTGAAATGGTGTAAGGCTTCCTGCCTGAGCAGGGAGTTGGACTAGATGACCTCCAAGGTCCCTTCCAACTCTGTTCTTCTGGATTCTGTCACTTTGGCCCCATGTTTGTTCAAGGGAAGGCTAAAGGCAATTCCTTGGTTAAGGTCAAATAAGGGGGCTCACCTTGGAGTGCCCACGCAAAGCACCCGTTGGAAACCTTGTGCCACGAGAAGATCCAACAGGAAGTGGCAACTTCTATCGGTGAAGAGATACTGGGCGTTCGTCTTCTTGTTCTCCAGAGCACTGAGGAGTTGGCTAGGTCTTCCCAGCTGGGCCACTGAGATATCAGAGAGTACTGGATGGCCAGAGTGTCTTTCCCATTCGGATATCAACAGGAGCTGTTGACATTCTTGACAAAACTTCCTTTTCGGTGGCGGTAGAGCGATGAATTCCTTGTACCTTATAGCAGAAAAGTCACTGGTATAAGGGCATTGCCTTGAAGTTCCCGCCCTTTCATTGATGTGTCCACCCACTTAGATTTCAAACTTTGGGAGGCAATGGCCTGTCTTCTGTTTATGGTACAACCCAGCGGTGAAATCTAGCAGGTTCTGACAGGTTCTGGAGAACCGGTAGCGGAAATTTAGAGTAGTTCGGAGAACCGGCAAATACCACCTCTGGCTGGCCCCAGAGTGGGGTGGGAATGGGGATTTTGCAATATCCTTCCCCCAGGAGTGGGGAGGGAATGGGGATTTTGCAATATCCTTCCCCCAGGAGTGGGGAGGGAATGGGGATTTTGCAGTATCCTTCCCCCAGGAGTGGGGAGGGAATGGGGATTTTGCAGTATCCTTCCCCCAGGAGTGGGGAGGGAATGGGGATTTTGCAGTATCCTTCCCCCAGGAGTGGGGAGGGAATGGGGATTTTGCAATATCCTTCCCCCAGGAGTGGGGAGGGAATGGGGATTTTGCAATATCCTTCCCCCAGCAGTGGGGATGGAATGGGGATTTTGCAGTATCCTTCCCCCAGGATCCCCATCATCCAGTCAGAGCTGAAGAAGCTTCTTGGATGAGGAGCAAAACGCCTTCAAAGAAAAATGAGAAAGTCCAGTTGCCTCTTGAAAAAAATGCACCATTGGGACAAAAGAGGGGATAAAATTTCCTTTTAATAATTCTTAGTTTCTAAGGAATTATCCAGGGCCGTTTACTACAGGAACTTGACTATCTGTTTCATGTAACCCAGGAAAAAACATACTCAATTTTCAACCGATGAGTGAAAACAAAGCATTTCAACCCAAACTATACCTTTTTACGTTGTCAGAATGAGTTTTAGAGGGCCGATGACTCCGGTTGTATTTTTCCCGTGCTGAAAGACGAGCTTCTGATATCTACGGAAGATGTAGAGGGAAAAAAACGAAAGAACGAGAAAGAACTACTTCAGGTGGTTCTCGACTTGCAACAGTTCATTTAGTGACCTTCGAAGTTATAACATCACTGAAAAAAAGTTCCAGTTTTCACACTTACGACCTTTGCAACATCCCCATCATCATGTGATCAAAATTCAGACGCTTGACCACCGACTCATATTTATGACGGTTGCAGGATCTCGGGGGGGAGGGGTCACGTGATCTCTTTTTGCGACCTTCTGACGAGCAAAGCCAATGGGGATTCGCTTAACAACCGTGTTACTCACTTATCAACTGTAGTGATTCACTTAACAACGGTGGGAAGAAAGGTCGTAAAATGGGGCAACATTCACTTAAGAAACGTCTCAGTTAAGAACAGAACGGTTGGGCTCAATCGTAGTTGTAAATCGAGGACGACCTGTTAGTATAATTTTAAAGATTTCTGTCAAATGCAAGTTCAGTTTTTTTTTCCTCTGAATTTCTGGTTCAGAAAAGAAAAATATATATTTCTAACTCGAAGCTTTGTATGTTTCCTCCCCCTTATTTTGGAACAACTGATAGATACTTTAGAAAATTATTGTTTTTGTTGAAATATGCCCATCTTTACCCTTTTTGCCTTCTCTCTCCTACCTTCTGTTTTCTATCTTCTATACCAGAATTACCAGCAATTTACAGATTTTTTATTTTATTTTATTTTTATATACACAAAAACTTGACATGACATAACATACAAACATATACTCTTAGGAATCCCACTTCCTATCTTACTTATAGCTAAAGATCAGTACAAAATTTCGTATACATATATTGTAAATATTTACATTTCTAATTCATTTCAGTATCCATTTCTTCCATATATTTGTCGGTGTAAGTTATCTTATTTACTAAATGCTTACTTCTATTATAATTTATCTAACAATTCTCTATATTATATAATAGTATAATAGTATAATATTGAATTAAATATTACTCAATATTTAATCTCATTTAATTATTATTATATCACAACATAAAGTACTCTTAATTTCTAATTAGCTTTCTAATTAGCTTTATTTATTTTTTAAATTCCATTACCATCCAAGATTTTGAAATCTGCACATTTAAAAAAAAAAGCAATCTAAGTGTACGAATAATTCCTCCACTGGATGACACATAAAAAAAGAGAACACTTTAAAAACAAAACACATTTTCTCTTATGCTTCTTAATTTTAGGCCGTATTGCTCCCTCTCCTCACTTAATATCTTAAGTTAAGCTATAGCGATTGATTTGAGTTAAAAATTGAAAATTAAATGGTGGTAGACCCAGGAGACAAAACTTAGGTTTTGAGAAAGGTAGCATTAGATTAATAACATATACCCAAAATAAAGAATTATGTGTATAGAAAATGATATAAAAATATTGATTTTAGAAGAGACACCGAGAATTTTAAAAACAACAGAATATGTCATCAGTCTGTTCAATATGAGACGAATGAGGATAAGAATCGCTCAGGGAAAGGAAAAGGTGGTGTTAAACTATTTAACACCACCGACAATGTTGCTACCCTTCAAAAAGACCTTGATCATGTAGCAGAATGGTCAAACAACTGGCAACTTCAAATCTCAACCAACAAATGCTCTGTCTTACACATTGGCAAAAAAAATCAGAATACAAAATACAAACTTGGAGGAAACGAACTTGTAGATGACCCTCACTCTGTCAAGGACCTTGGAGTACTCATATCCAACTACCTAAGTGCTAGAGCCCATTGTAACAACATTGCCAAAAAGGCACTAAGAGTTGTTAATCTAATCTTGCGTAGCTTCTTCTCTGGCAACATTACATTACTAACCAGAGCATACAAAACATTTGTTAGACCAATTCTGGAATACAGCTCACCTGTCTGGAACCCGCACTGCATATCGGACATTAATACAATTGAGAGAGTCCAGAAATATTTCACAAGAAGAGTCCTTCACTCCTCCGCTCACAACAAAATACCTTATTCCACCAGACTTGAAATACTGGGATTAGACAATTTAGAACTACATCGCCTCCGATCTGATCTAAATGTAGTTCATAAAATCATATACCAAAATGTCCTTCCTGTCAATGACTACTTCAGCTTCAACCGCAACAATACACGAGCACGTAATAGATTGAAAACTTAATGTAAACCACTCCAAACTCAACTGGAGAAAATACGACTTCAGCAACAGAGTGATCAATGCCTGGAATGCACTACCTGACTCTGTGGTTTCTTCCCCAAACCCCCAAAACTTTAACCTTAAAGACTGTCTACAGTCGACCTCTCCCCGTTTCTAAGAGGTCTGTAAGAGGCGTGCATAAGCGCACCACTGTGCCTACCGTCCCTGTCCTACTGTCCTATTGTCCTCTTTTATCGTTACTTTTTACTTATGTTTATACAAACTACTACTATCCTATACATGTTTGACAAATAAATAAATAAATAAATAAATAAATAAATAAATAAATAAATAAATAAATAAATAAATAAATAAATAAATAAGAGGGAGAAGAGAGGAAGAAGAAAGGTAGGGAGAAGAGAGGGAGTGGAGGGAAGTAGGAGAGGGGAGAGAAGAAGTAAGAAAGTAGAAAGGGGATGGAGAGAGAGTTAAGAGGGAGGGAAGTGTTAAGAGATGAAGGAAAACAGACTGATGAGCAGAAGTATTAAAAAGGTGCAAAATAGAATGTTGATTTATGACTGATTGGATGGAATGTATAATTAAGTATATTATTGACATATTGTAAGGTATATGTATTGATATATGTACGGAAATTGTGGACAGAAATTTTTTTTTACAAAAAAAAGAGAGAGAACACGATCATCCCTTGAAAAGTAAAGGAAAAGTACCATAATTCTCTTAAAACGTCCCTTGCTCTGAGTTTACCTTTTCGTCTTGCCACTGAAAAAAACGGCAATCTTTCCTTTCTCTACACGCCGAACAAGCATAAAATCTTCTTCCCTTCCCTTTTCCTGGGAGAATCCTTGCAAATAAAAGAGTAGGACCTAGCAAAGAAAATGATAATAATCAGAAGTGGGGACGTGGAAAGAAACAATAAAATGACTGCAATTTGTCGGACTAGTAATTTGTTCATTGCTCAACTCGGATATTTGGAATTCCTAATAACGTGGTTTCCAAAGGAATAAGGAAAAAAAAGAATCACAACATTAGCTCCTGTTTCAGTCGGTGATTTGAAAAGACAAATGAGGACATACAGAACCACAAATGTACAGGAAATCCTCAACTTACAACAGTTCGTTTAGTGACCGTTCAAAGTTATGGCACCGGAAAAAGGGACTTATGACCATTTCTCACACTTGCGACCGTTCTGGGACCCTTGTAGTCAGGTGATCCAGATTTGGATACAGGTAAGTCCTTGACCTACAACAGTTCATTTAGTGACCATTCAAATGACTGTTTTTCACACTTATGACCATTGAAGCTTCCCCGCAGTCATGTGATTTACATTCGGAAGCTTGACAACTGACCCACATTTATGACGGTCGCAGTGTCCCATTTTGCGACCTTCTGACAAGCAAAGCCAGTGGGGAAACCAGATTCACTTAACGACCAAGTTACTAACTTAACAACCACAGCGATTCATTTAAACAACTGTGGTGAGAAGTCATAAAATGGGGCAAAACTCACATAACAAATGTCTCACTTAGCAACATAAATTTTGGGCTCCATTGTGGTCATAAGTCGAGGAATACCTGTATACCTTGGCCATAAACAACCTGAGGGATACAGGGATGAGAGGAACAGCTCAGAGAAAGAGATGGACAGATTTGAAAATAAGGTAACAATTAGATAGGTTGCAATTAGTGCCAAGTTGTAATCCAGGTAGTCCTCGCTTTACGACCACAATTGAGCCCAGCACTTCTGCCGCTAAACAAGACCTTTGTTACGTGAGCTTTGCCCCGTTTTACGACCTTCCTTGCCACCGCTGTTAAGTCAATCCCTGCAGGTATTAAAATTAGTAACCACGGTCCTTAAGTGAATCTGGCTTTCCCCATTGACTTGGCTTCGTCGGAAGGTCGCAAAAGGGGATCGCGTTAACCCGGGGAATGGTGCAACGGTCATAAACCTGAGTCAGTTGCCGAGCATCCGAATATAAATCACGTGAGCCGCAGGGATGCTGCTGCAAACGGTTGTTGACTGTGACAAATGGGTCCTACGTCCCCTTCTTTTCAGCGCCGTTGTAACGTCGGTCACTAAACGAACTGTCGTAAGTCGAGGACTGCCTGTAGACAAATAAGAGAAACTTATGCAATTGCAGTTCATTTGGAAGGACTACACACACACACACACACACACACACACACACACACACACACACACGGTGTGCAAACTGTCCATCTTTAAGCAATTGGGGTGCATCTCAATCTCAATCTTGCCTACCTCGTAGGGTTGTTGTGTAAGGGGGCGGGACAAAAAAGGCAACCGACCAATCCGACGCCGCCCGGGCTCGACCCTCCCCAGGTCTTTGACTCACCATGCGGGCACTCGGGCGCCGGGGCTGCAGGGGAATCCCGTTCCAACACCACCGTCACCCCGTCCGCCTGCGAGGCTGCCTCCATTTCGGCTCGCAGGCCTCGACGAAGGGCCCTTCCGCTTCCCTGCCTCGCGAGGCCCCTTAACAGGAAGCTCTCTTCACTTTTCCTATCTCCAGGAAATCGCCCATAGGATTCTCCCCAGACGCGACGCCCCGCCTCTTCCGGTTTCCTTTGGAATCCCTAGACTTTTTAAAGTGTAGAAGCCTCCGCTTTGGAAATGGAAAGAGGCGGTGGCGGGACGCGCAGTCCAGAACCTGATTAGATTTGAGGCTATTATTTAGTCCAAATCTTTAATCTGATTTTAAACGGAAAAAGACGCCGTTACTTTTTAATTGCTTTGAATATCCTGCTGGTATTTAAGGAAACGGCAGTGGCTATTTTATAGGCTTGTTAGATCAATTAATTAATTTAAAAAATTAATTATTTTTTAAAATTAATTTAAAATTTTAATTAATTAAAAATTAATTAAAAAATTAATTCCAGCTGCTGTAGCCTAGAGGTGGAGCTCATCTCACAATCAGGTTTTATTTATTTATTTATTTATTCATTTATTTATTTATTTATTTATTTATTATTTCTTGGTTCTTATATGCCGCCCTACTCCCGAGGGACTGTGAGTTCGATCCTAGGTAGAGGCAGATGCAGGGTCTCCTGCTTGGGCAGGGGGTTGGACTAGATGAACCTCAAGGTCCCTTCCAACTCTGTTAATCTGTTAAATTAAGGCTGCAATCGTAGCAACTTTTAAGATGTCTGGACTTCAACTCCCAGAATTCCCCTAGGCTAGCTGGCTGGGGAATTCTGGGAGTTGAAATCCAGGCCTCTTAAAAAAAGGTTGCTAAGGTTGAGAAAGTTAAGAGGGAGTTAAGATTTATTTGCTTATTTATTTGCTATTGTTTTGCCATTAAAACAGGCCCCATCGGTGTTTTCCCAACTTGGCAGCTTTTAAGAGGGGTGGATTTCAACTCCCAGAATTCCCTAGGCTAGCTGGCTGGGGAATTCTGGGAGTTAAAATCCACCCCTCTTAAAAGCCGCCAAGTTGGGAAAACAGGGCTGCATGAAGGCGATTTAAGGTAAAATGAGGACCCAGATTGTTGGGGGCAATATAAATATACATTGCTTACTGGTGTAAACCGTTTAGAGAGTGCTTGCACTATGAGGCGGTATATAAATCTCACAAAATAAATAAATAAATAAATAAACAAGGACAAGAAGCGGACTTCCTAAATCGCATAAATCCTCAAATTTATTCTTGCCTGAATGTCTGAATGAACTCTAGCATCTTCCAACTGCAAAGAGAGACATTTTGCTGGTTTGCCATAAATTTCGTTGGCTACCTGTGTTGAGTACAGGTAGTGGAGTGGTGCGGTGGCCTAGAGGTGGAGCTGTTGCCTCACAATCAGGAGGCCGAGAGTTCGATCCTAGGTAGAGGCAGATATTTCTCTCTCTGGGCACACTGAGAATATATCTGCTGAACAAAACTCCAAATTGGCGACAGGAAGGGCATCCGGCCATTAAAACACTCTGCTAGCTCCATTCAGTTGGACTCCACCCCGCAAGGGATTATGGGGTCGTTAAAAGAAGTTGATTGAGTACCGGTAGCCATCGGCTTACAACCACAATGGAGCCTAAAATCCCTGTTGCTCAGTGAGGCAGTTATGTGAATTTTGCCCCGGTTTACGATCTTTCCTGCCATGGTTGTTAAGTGAATCACTGCACTTGTTAATGACACGATTATTAAGTGAATCTGACTTCACCGTTGATTTTGCTTGCCAGAAAGTCACAAACCTGTTAGAAGATATCACAGGACCGCTGGACACTGCAACCGTCGTAAATAAGAGTCCATCGCCAAGCATCTGGATTTGGAACACCTGACCACGGGGATGTGACAACGGTCGTACGTGTGAAAAATGGCCGTATTAAGTCGCTTTTTTCGGTGACGTCGTAACTTCGGTCACTAAATGGACTGCTATGAGGTCAAGGACTACCTGGGAGTGAGTCTTCATTCAATTAATCAGGAGGGTGAGACAATGCAAATTAGAATCTGGTATTGGATTGTCCCACCTTTATTACATTATAAGTAACTCAAGGAGGGGAATGTATATATATAATGCTCTTTCTTCCTCCTATCTTCCTCATAATCTGCACCTCTATAACTGTCTGGTTCGGTTCTGCAACCCAACAAGACAGACAGAGACTTCAGAGGATAATCAGAACTGCAGAAAAAACAATTACTGCCAACCTGCCTTCCATTGAGGACCTGTATACTGCACCAGTCAAAAAGAGGGCCGTGAAAATATTTACTGACCCCTCGCATCCTGGACATAAATTGCTTCAACTTCTACCCTCAAAACGTCGCTATAGAGCACTGCACACCAAGACTACTAGACACAAGAACAGTTTTTTCCCCGGAACGCCATCATTCTGCTAAACAAATAATTCCCTCACCACTGTCAAACTATTTACTAAGGCTGCACTACTATTAATCTTCTCATCGTTCCTATCACCCATCTCTTCCCACTTATGAGTGCATGACTGTAACTGTTGCTTGTATCTTTACGATTTATATTAATATTGTTTCCTGATTGCTTATTTGTACGCTGACAATCATTAAGTGTTGTACCTCATGATTCTTGACGAACGTATCTTTTCTTTTATGTACACTGAGAGCATGTGCACCAAAGACAAATTCCTTGTGTGTCCAATCACATTTGGCCAATAAAAAATAGTTCTATTCTATTCTATTCTATTCTATTCTATTCTATTCTATTCTATTCTATTCTATTCTATTCTATTCTATTCTATTCTATTCCATTCCATTCCATTCCATTCCATATTCTATTCTATTCTATTCTATTCTATTCTATTCTATTCCATTCCATTCCATTCCATATTCTATTCCATTCCATATTCTATTCTATTCTATTCTATTCCATTCTATTCTATTCCATTCCATTCCATATTCTATTCTATTCTATTCTATTCTATTCTATTCTATTCCATTCCATTCCATATTCTATTCCATTCCATATTCTATTCTATTCTATTCTATTCCATTCCACTCCCTATTCTATTCTATTCTATTCTATTCTATTCTATTCTATTCTATCCTATCCCATTCCATTCTAAATTCAATCCACTATTCTATTCTATTCCATTCCATTCCATTCTAAATTCATTCCTCTGTTCTGTTCTATTCTATTCTATTCTATTCTATTCTATTCCATTCCATTCCATTCCATTCCATTCCATTCCATTCCACTCTACTCTGTAACTTTGCCTCTTGTATCCTTACGATTTATATTGACTGGTTCCTAATATGATTTGATTGCTTATTTGTACCCTATGACTATCATTGTGTTGCACCTCATGATTCTTGACGAACGTATCTTTTCTTTTATGTACACTGAGAGCCTATGCACCAAAGACAAATTCCTTGTGTGTCCAATCACACTTGGCCAATAAAGAATTCTATTCTATTCTATTCTATTCTATTCTATTCTATTCTATTCTATTCTATTCCATTCCATTCCATTCCATTCCATTCCATTCCATTCCATTCCATTCCATTCCACTCTACTCTGTAACTTTGCCTCTTGTATCCTTACGATTTATATTGACTGGTTCCTAATATGATTTGATTGCTTATTTGTACCCTATGACTATCATTGTGTTGCACCTCATGATTCTTGACAAATGTATCTTTTCTTTATGCACACTGAGAGCATATGCACCAAAGACAAATTCCTTGTGTGTCCAATCACACTTGGCCAATAAAGAATTCTATTCTATTCTATTCTATTCATAACAACCGATCTGTAAAATTAGTTGGGTTGAGTGGCCCAAAGTCACCCAGCCAACTTTCATGCCCGGAGGCAGGACTAGAATTCAGAGCAGAGGTCTTCAAACTTGGCAACTTTAAGACTTGTGGACTTCAACTCCCAGAATTCTCCAGCCAGTTCTGGGAGTTGAATCCGCAAGTCTTAAAGTTGCCAAGTTTGGGGACTCCTGATTCAGAGTCTCCTGGTCTCTAAGCCAGCAGCTTAACCACCACGCTCAAATTACGCGAGTGATTACATCAGGATCGTTAAATGATTTTAAAAATGGGTCGTTAAATGAAGATGATAATAATTAACATCAGGATCCTCCCAAGATTGGGATAAAGAAACAATGACTTGAGCTCTCCTTTTTAAGCCAGTTTTTACATGCAAATTATTCGAGAGGACTTGCGATCTGTAAAAAAAACCACATTCAGGAGCAGTGCTTCGTTTTTGTCAATCGTTTCACGGAGGAAAGCATGCTGCTGTTGATTTGGTGATCTCTTCGGAGATCCCCTTTGCAATGCCGTGCTTTTTTTTGAGGGGAGAGGGGTAGTGTCAAAAGATCAGAAACGCAAGATTTTTCATTGAAAGAATTCACTTTAATGATAAAACAATCAGGCTGGCTAAAAGTATGGTCTTGTTACACCGAGTGCTGGGAACATGGGAGATAGCGGCAGGACAAATTATAAATGGGTAAAATGAACCTCGTCTTAAGAAGGGAAGGATCTCTGTTGCAGATGTTTCTCTCCAAAAATAGATTAAATGTAAGCGGACAATTGTGGCGGATCTGCAGCAGCAGCACAGACCGTGGTCTTTGATCGTTTTGAGAAAGCAAAGTCCACCATCCTTTTTTGCTTTTTTTAAATAAGTTTGCAGGAATGGATAAAAACTGAAATCAGAATGAATGTATAAACCCGCAATACAGTAAATGTTCAATTTTAAGGCTTATGCATTTTAGAATATCAAGTAAATTGCCCCAACAGGCTACATTGGTTTAACAAACATTGAAAGAAAGAGCAATGCAAGAACCCCGGGGGTATTGCTCAGCAGTTAAAGAGACAGCATTTCTGAGAAAGCTAGGCACAACTTTAACCCCCAAATTCCCCCCTCCCTATTTTTGACACAGACGTTTTGAGCTTCAAACCCTGAAGCTTAAAACAAGTTTTACTAACTTCTTTAAGTGCAAGTGTCTTGCAAGCGATCAGCTAAAGCCAAATGCAAAGTTTGGAGCAGTTGAGGAATCGCCTGACAACAAAATGATCAAAAATGGTTTTTCTGATTTGCAAGTTTTTGATCTCCTCAAGACCAAGATAGTGGTGCTAGGAAGTTGCACGGAGCGTACCAGTGAGCTCTGGTTTCAAGTTAGTCCATTTAATTGGCTTTGGTAAAAGTTTCAAAACCCCAGTGCTACTGACAAAATTGCAGCAGAAATATTGTTCTAACAAAATACAGTATTTCCCCAATTCATCACCCTGACAAAAGAATCACAAGACTGAAAGCATGCATTTATCAATACGTATAATCTCAGGGAAAAAAAACAAAAACCTATGTTCCCTTTTTTTGTAGCGTTTTCCCTCATCCGGTTCTTGGTCCAGAAAACCAACCATTCTTGGAATGTGTCACTTCTTGGTACTAAATAAAACAACGTTAAAGGTGTCGTTCGAAAGGATATCTTTAAACATCAACAAAGTCATCCGTAATTGGCTCAGGTTTTGTTGTTGTTTTTTTGCACAGAAAACAAAAAAATGAAAAGGCATAAAAACCTGGGAACCGTGTTCCTAAAACCGTGTATCCCCCAAAGAAAAAGTCACACATTTGTAAATAGCAATGGTCATTTTTTTTTTGTGCAGATGGAGCTAAAAATGCAGATAGGCTGTGCAATAAATTATGCATCTAACCGTGGGGAAGAAGCACTGATTAAGTACTCCGTTCCTTTCTCAAGTCAAACAATACACAGTGGAGCAGATGCTAAGTTGTACTTAGAACTGCCTGCCTTCAATGCAAGAAAGGCGTGAGAACTATGACATAATTACAGTACATTTCCTCTCTACCAACATGCATTTAACCCACCTCCAAGCCCTTTATAGATGGGGTGGGATTGGTCCCGTGGAGGAGGTTAAGATGATGGAGAGACAACTAGGTAGTGGAATAAAAGGCCAGGCATTTTCAATCCCTATCTATAAAAATTAGATTATAATTTCTGATATTGTAGGCAACAGAATCTCCCCGCTCTTCCAGTTAAGTCAAAAGTAGTCTTTGGCATCTGTAAACTTTTATTCCCCCACCTCACCCTTTTCAAAACTAAATAATAAAAAAAAAAAAACGTCGAACCGTCTATAAAAAAATATAGTTTAGGACAAGCTCCTCGTTTTCCCTGATGTAAAATTTCACAATTTTAAATAAACTGTAAACGGAGTACATTCAATATATAGAACTTCTGAGGTTTTGGCAGTCCAGCATAGGGAGGGAGGGCAGAGGAAAAAAATTATTCAGAAATCTTTACGTAGTAGAACATCTTGCTGAACTAAAGGTCTTTTCACTTGTCTTTTACCAGGAAGAGAAAAAAGGCTTCCGGCTGTGAAAAGTCTGAGTAAATGCATTGCTCAAGTGAACGATCCTCCCTTGGGTTCCACCGTGGCTTCTCTCCACAACCACCCGAGGCATCTGGACCAGTTGAAGAGGGCTCCTGCCATCCTTTAAGGCCTGAGTAAGGTTAAGTATCTGCAAAAAGGAACGATGCTAAGATAGAAAAAAGTACTTTAGCTTAGCCCTAACGCTGGCAGAAACTGTCTATCTTAAGAGAGATCCTGCTATGCATTCTCTATGGTAACACGGACACGAGACGCACAAAGCTGTTACGTAGTTCATGGAACTACGTCTACGTGGAGGGACGTGAGCAGTTGGGTACGCTAAGGCTCTGTTTTAGGACCAGTATTCTTCAATATCTTGGAGTGGCGCGGTGGCCTAGAGGTGGAGCTCTCGCCTCAAAATCAGGAGGCTGTGAGTTCGATCCTAGGTACAGGCAGATATTTCTCTCTCTCTGGGCCCGATGAGAATATATCTGCTGAACAAAACTCCGCATTGGCGACAGGAAGGGCAGCCGGCCATTAAAGCACTCTGCTAGCTCCATTCAGTTGCCCAGATTCCACCCCGCAAGGGATTATGGCGTCGTTAAAAGATGAGGAGGAAGAGGAGGATTCTTCAATATCTTCATCAATGATCTAGATGAGGGAATACAGGTAGTCCTCGACTTACAATAGTTCGTTTAGTGACCGTTCAAAGTTACAACGGCACTGAGGAAAAGTGACTTAGGACCATTTTTCCACACGTATGACCAATGGTCACGTGATTTACATTCAGAATCTTGACAACCGACTCACATTTATGACGGTTGCAGTGTCCCGGGGTGGGGTGGGGGGGAATGTCAGGCGATCCCCTTTTGTGACCTTCTGACGGGCAAAGTCAGTGGGGAAGCCAGATTCACTTTAACAACCGGGTTACAAATTTAACAGCTGCAGCGATTCACTTAACAAACGCGGCAAGAAAAGTCATAAAATGAAGCAAAGCTCACTTAACAAGTTTCTTACTTAACAACAGAAATGCTGGGCTCAACTGTGATCGTAAGTTGAGGACTAATTAATAATGAATGAAACAAGTTGTGTACTAAAGTCTAGAAAGAAAGAAAAAAACCCACCTAGATTCTATACTTCGCTCAAAAGCAACTGCTACAATTATATAGGAGGCAAAGGTACAAATTTAAAAGACATCGTCCAAGAGAAAAATCTCCTTACCTGTCCTCTCATCACAGACATTTGGTTCTCAAATGTAGCTTTGTCAAACCCTTTGTCAGTCTTTATTGGAAGAAAAATAAATTGATTTGAGAAACCTTCATAAGTCAAATCAGATCCACCTATAAATAACCAGACTTAAAATAATAAGAAAGTATACCAATTAACTTTCCGTATTTTGACATTTCACTGCATTTACAGCTTAGAGCGACAAATATGTTGTAGAACAAATATGCACAAATGGGCATTGTTCTGCTTGTGCTACTTCAGTTTTGCCCAAAGTTACTTCTGAAATTTTACCTTAAAAAGTTCATAAAGGTCTTCACAAAGGTCCTGTACAAAATTCATGTCAGAAATACGAGGAAGTATCAACTCTACTGTCTCTTGAGAAAAGGGGACTTTTGCCTGTGGAAGCCAAGCCCAGTGGAATGGATCTGAGAGAGACAAAAAAGTGGAACTTTCCGAATAAACAGGTTGGATTTTCAACTTTTCAGGTGTAATGCTCAATTAATTGACTTTAGGACAGAGGTCTTCAAACTTGGCAACTTTAAGACTTGTGGGCTTCAACTCCCAGAATTCTCCAGGAGTTGGAAGTCCACAAGTCTTAAAGTTGCCAAGTTTGGGGACCTCTGCTTTAGGAGAAGTCAATTTCCTTATGCACGTAATCCTTGACTCGTGACCACAATTGAAACCGTAATCTTGGTCAAGGAGTTGAAGCAACTGCTTCAGTCAATGAGCACAATCCCCGGCAGGCCAGCTTGGGGTTGTTAAACAATCCCTTGGGTCGTTAAGCAGATGGAGTCCCAGGTAGAGAGCCTCAGGGAGATGGAAATAGATCTTGGGAGGATCCGCTCAAGAGCTCAAAATCTTCCCTGCCCAAATCCCAGCAGGGTTTTTCAGCCTCTGGGCTTCCAGCCATTTCCCAACAAGGAACTCCAATCTTAACAACTGTTTGATTCATTTAATGATTACAGTGATTTGCTTAGCAACCACGGCAAAAAGTAGTGCTGAGATCTGCTTAAGGACTGCCTCACTCAGCAACAGAAGTCCAGGTCCCAATTGTCATCGTAAGTCGAGGACTACGTGTATAAACACATTTTTATCTAATGGGGAAAATTGAGAAGGTGCATCCTAGCAATCTTGGCCTTAGGAATTCCTAAAAGTGTGGCTATTCGGCCCCCATGAAGTTGTATTCTTCCCAACTTAAATAAAAGAACAGACTGTTGTTCACACGAGACAGATTAACGTTACCCAATGTGGCACTTGACAAAATATATGCGTAAAATGCGTAATGATCAATTAAGTATAACTGATAATCAGGTATAACAAGTTTGAAACTACTTTGAGAGCTATATAAGCCCTGGTCTTTGCAATACAAGATTCTATTAGTCATTTCTGTTCACATGAAGTTAACATGAAGTTGAAAGAAAAGAATGAAAGCCTGCCTTTGTTTGCTAGGTGGATATTATTTATTATTTTGTGTATTGGATTTTTATCCCATGTTTATTACTTTATAAATAATTCAAGGTGGCAAACATACTGTATTTTTCAGAGTATAAGACGCACCGGAGTATAAGACGCACCTTAGTTTTGGGGGAGGAAAACAAAGAAAAAAAGCCTCTGCCTCCCAGCAATTTGCCAAACAGCAAACAGCACAGATGATATACACTGTTTGCTGTGTATTTCTGTGCATGTGTGCCTGACCCATAGAAATAGCAAAGAATTGGAGAAATGTACATTATGCCAGAAAGTTTTCTTAAATGTAGTCACACTAACTCCTCCCAATTATTTAAATAGATCTACTCCAAGGTAAGTCAGAATTTAACTCTAATACTAAACAGGACACTGTTACATTTCAGACTATACTTGTACAGAGCTGTTAAAATTAATTACAATTTCTGGAAGTATACATTATTCTCTATTATTTAAAAGAAGATACAATAGCACTAGGCCTCTTCAGAGCAAGCATTTATTTTAAAAAGCTTCTTTATTTTTGTTAAGTTGTCTAGAGGTCTCCAACCTTGGCAACTTTAAGACTTGTGGACTTCAACTCCCAGAATTCCACAGCCAGCAAAGCTAACAAAGCTGGCTGTTGAATTCTGGGAGTTGACATCCACAAGTCTTAAAATTGCCAAGGTTGGAGACACCTGGCTAGAACAATAATAAAGCAGTGTTTAAAAATAAGTCTAATAATTTGAACATTCTACAGACATTTATAGTTATTCACTTACCCCCTTGCACCCAGCAGAAAATAAAAATCTGCGTGTCTCTCTCAGCTATTTGCCTCTTTGCAGCTAGTTTCACTTTCATTTTCCCACCTGGCAAACCTAATCAGCTGTAGGTCGGGAAACTGCTACTGACTTGCTTGGCTTTACAGGCTCTTCCCTCTTTCCTGCAAGCAGGTAAATTGCTGGAAGACAGAGACCAAAGGGTGGGGGTGGCTGGGGCTGCATTCGGTGTATAAGACACACCCAAGTTTTCACCCTCTTTTGGGGGGTAAAAAGGTGCATCTTATACTCCGAAAAATAGGTATATAATAGTCCTTCCTCCTCTTCTTTTTCCTCACAACAACCCAGTGAGGTGGACTGGGCAAGACAGAGTGACTCAAAGTCACCACGCTGGCTTTCCTGCCTAATGCAGGATCAGAACTCTTAATTTCCTGGTTTTTGGCCAACAATAACTTTACTTCATTATATCTATAGATATAATCAAATCTGCTAATAACAATACTTGCAATCTCATGCATTCTTATCTAGAAAAATTCAAAAACTCACATGCTCTCCACTCATCCGGATGCTTGAAAGGAAAAGCCAGGCCATTATCAATTGCTGCAATTTTAATAATAGGTTCCTTTTCATTAATCCATTGGATCTCCTATTGGAAAACAATTCATAAACAAAATCAGAAGTAATCAAGGTACAGCTATTTAACAGAGAAACAAAAACTAACATAGGAACAGAATATTAAGCCTGCACAATATATGTCATGCAATTGTTTTCAATTTATAATTCGGCGATAATCTAGCACAGGGGTCTCCAAACTCGGTCACTTTAAGACTTGTGGACTTCAACTCCCAGTTCTGGGAATTGAAGTCCACAAGTCTTAAAGTGACCGAATTTGGAGACCCCTGATCTAGCCCGAGCACAGTAGATCCTCTGGTCACAAATGCTTCTGACCACGACCAAATCGGGTGACGAGCAAAAATGTTGCCAAATTTTTGCATCTTGTCGTGAACAAATACTCGGGTGGCAATCAAACACAGCCGCGGCGATTTCCCCTTCTCCGCCATTTTTTTTTTGTACGCGCATGTGCAGTCAGTCTCGCTTCCGGTCACAACCAAATCGGGTTGCGACCAAAGTCATGGAACGGATTACGGCTGTGACCGGAGGTTCTACTGCATATAAAATGGATGATTTTATAAGAACACGAGATGAGAACGAATTCTTTATAAAATCCATAATCGGATACATAACTGAACACAAACCACATCAATTATTGATCATGCTGTATCCCCGTGATCAAAGCAGAAGAGCCTTTGTCCTACCTTGTCAGAAAGATCAGTCTCATCGCTCTGTTTTTCATACTTGACTAACCAATTATCGTTGCCTCTATCTTCAAAGA
The DNA here is from genome assembly GCA_023053685.1 of Diadophis punctatus similis. NCBI lineage: Eukaryota > Metazoa > Chordata > Lepidosauria > Squamata > Dipsadidae > Diadophis > Diadophis punctatus. Next base: position 343,740 of record JALIGW010000068.1, read on the forward strand.
AATTAAGGAGAATCACAATTAAAAGAAATGCAAGGGTTCTGTCACAGCTATGAAATATAGTAGAGCAGTGATGGCAAACCTTTTCGGCACCAAGTGCCCAAACCGGAACGCACATTCACCATCACAGCAGTAGAGTTTAGCTTGTAATATTTAGCAATAGCAATAGCACTTAGACTTATATACTGCTTCATAGTGCTTTCCAGCCCTCTCTAAGCGGTTTACAGAGTTCAGCATATTGCCCCCAACAATCTGGGTCCCCATTTTACCCACCTCGGAAGGATGGAAGGCTGAGTCAACCTTGAGCCTGGTGAGATTTGAACAGCTGAACTGCTGAACTAGCAGTAGCCTGCATTTTAACCACTGCGCCACCTCGGCTCTTTAAAGATCCCAGATTTAAAGAGCTGGGCCTGTTATTTTAAACAAACTGCGGAAGGAGTACAATTCTGGATGCTTCATACCTTGCCTAAACCATAAGCTATTCTATATGTTTAGTTCAGAGATCTTCTGCAGCCTCCTAGGAGCAAAAACGGGCACGGGGGGGGGGGGGCGCACCACATACCCTGTGCCCCGTTTTGGGACTAGTAGGCCTCCCTCCACTTATAACTCATAATGCAATGCACGCCCGACCCTCACTTGCGTGCGCCCCGCCTATCCACACATGCCCGCGCGACCTCCCCCCACGCATGCGCGCGTGTCTCCCGCATGCCCCGTTAGCGGAGAAAGATCCCCCGAGGTCGATGGATCGTCGCTTCCCTTTTGAAAACATACTTATTTAGAAAATAAAACCCGAGATTCAAATCTAATTAACAAAATATTTATTTCAGTAGAAAAGTAATAAAAAGAATCCTTATTAAGCTACATTGTATCGGCTAATGAATAAATCACTTCTACCTTCGGTAGAAATGGCGAAGAGAAAAGAAGGAGTTGACTTCAGGAATGCAGACATGCGTAATAGAATATATCATACGTCTGCTTGACCATAAATACAAGAAACAGTAGAAAAACATAGAGATGCACAAACTGACAATATTCACATCGTGACACCCCCCACCTCCTGCGCATGCACAGCAGAGATCCAAAAATCAGCTGGCCGGCAGGAGGCGTGCCCGCATGCGCGGTGGAGCTGAGCGGGGGTGACGGCTCGCATGCCTGCAGAGAGGGCTCTGCGTGCCACCCGTGGCATGCGTGCCATAAGTTGGCCATCACGGATTTATTATTTATTTATTTATTTATTTGTGAGATTTATATACCGCCTCACAGTGCAAGCACTCTCTAAGCAGTTTACACCAGTGAGCAATGTATATTTACATTGCCCCCAACAATCTGGGTCCTCATTTTACCTACCTCGGAAGGATGGAAGGCTGAGTCAACCTTGAGCCGGTGAGATTTGAACCGCTGACCTGTGAATCAGTCAGCTAAAGTGACCTGCAGTACTGCACTCTAACCGCTGCGCCACCTCGGCTCTTTCTATATTCCATTTAAGCCTTAAGGAACATGGACGTTTTCTAGGCCATTTTCCTCTGCTTGGAATGGATAAGGATTCAAGGGTAACGCCACAACAGACTAAAAGAATAATTAAAAAACAAAACAAAACCCGATTACATACCAGTATTTCTGATAACATAATCAAGCACAACCAGTTTCTCAAACTGTGACTGCAGCTGTTTCCGTGTGTTCTCAGGCAAGGGGTCGGTTTCAAATTTCCTGAGCCAATAGTCAGCCTCTTTGTAGCCTTCCACAAAAAGCTGAAAGGATCCAACCTGCCGTTTAAAATAAAGCCTGCATTTACGGAACGGACCCGAAGGCATAAAGCATTTAAAGAGCTCTTTGTACGTGAAGGCAAAGAAAGCTATTAAAGCGAATGCCCTTCCTAAGTAAAAGCCGTGCGCTTAATTGAGAGATATAGAAATAACATTTATTGGGAAAGAAGATTCCACTGCTAACTATCAAATTACATTTGGCTTGAGAATGCCTTTCAAAATGTATTTTTAATCTGAACCTGCAATTCAAGACTCAAAAGGCCCAAAAGTCCTCTGATGCATGGGGGATTTGAGAAACAGGACGGAGTTTTGTCTGCGTTTTTTGCATTTCTTAAATTAAATAATAATAATAATAAAGTCTACTGAGGAAATAAGTCTTCTAGCTTCACAGTTCCTTGGTGGGCTAAACAAAACTTTACTGTCTTTAATGTTACATCAGACTTAGAAGTCCGTACAGACTCTCAGTCCTCCAGGTCCTGGTTGTCCCAAAGGTGCTTTTTCAGGAGGCAACTGGACTTTCTGGTTTTTTTTCTTTTGAAGACATTTTGCTTCTCATCCAAGAAGCTTATTCAGCTGTGACAGGATGGTGGGGAATGGAAGGATTTATAATATAGGAATGGCAGGATCTATCTATCTATCTATCTATCTATCTATCTATCTATCTATCTATCTATCTATCTATCTATCTATCTATCTATCATTCTATCTATCTATCTATCTATCTATCTATCTATCTATCTATCTATCTATCTATCTATCTATCTATCATTCTATCTATCTATCTATCTATCTATCATTCTATCTATCTATCTATCTATCTATCTATCTATCTATCTATCTATCTAAAAGCCAAATACCACTCACGCACCATAACAAAATCTCCAGAACCATAAAGCCTACAAACTTGAAACTTGGCACGTATCTTCCTCTTGGCTTCTAGGTGCTCGCTAAGAAAGGATTTTTCGAAATGACCATCAGATCATTAGTTATTTCTTATACAGTATATAAGAATATACTGCTAAGGAGTTAGACGTTCTACTCCCCCTCCCCACCTGAAAAGAACTCTGTTCCAACTGCCAGTTGCCTTATATCAACACGCTCTGATGCTAAGGAGTTACACATTCTACATAAATTCTCAAGCTTTAAGTGTCAATGAATCAAGCCCAATCGTAACTACCGTGTTTCCCTGAAAATAAGACCCTGTCTTATATTTTTTTGAACCCTGAAATAAGCGCTTGCCCTTATTGCCATGCACTCAAAAGCCCGATTGGGCTTATTATCAGGGGATGTCTTATTTTGGGGAAAACAGGGTACTCATTAATTTTCAAGCTTTAACTGTCAATTTATCAAGCCCGATCAGGGGTGGGTTCCTCCCGGTTCGGACCGTATCGCCCGAACTGGTAACGACCCGCTGGTGATGTCATTGAACTGGATCGGCCGGTGCCGGTCCGTGGGCGCTGCCATCTTTTTCTTGGAATTTTTAGCAAATTTTTTACTGTTTTGAAGTATTTTCCTGTTCTGCTGCTTGTAAAATGGCCCTCTTACCCGCACCCGGGTTTATACTGACCTTTATTCCTTCGTCTGAAGCACATCAGCTGATCAGCTCTTCAGCTGTATTTCGGTCTGATTAGTGCTACGGAGCATGCGTGGATGCAAAATTAAACGAGGGGACGCGTGCGTGCACGCGAGCGCCCGCACGCAAAACATTGCGATGCGAACCGGTGGCGAAGGTAAGTGGAACCCACCCCTGAGCCCGATCACATAGTTTCGTAGCGAAGCACGGGTATCCGGCTACTAGTAGGAATATAAATCTTTCCATTCCCCATTATCCTGTCAGAACTGAAGATGCTTCTTGCGATGAGAAGCGAAACGTCTTCAAAAGAAAATAACAAGAAAGTCCAGTTGCCTCCTGAAAAATCACCTTCGGGATCAGATTTAAAACTTTTCCTCTTTATTTATACTTTATTACTTACAAATTATCCCAGAAGGATAATAGAAGGAAAGAACAAACCCCCCACTCCCTCATAAAATTGAAGTGGGAAACATTTTTCAGGACCGCCAAGGGTTTACCTTAGGAGGTAGTCCAATTGGATGAAACTTTACCTTAGGAGGTAGTCCAATTCGATGAAACTTTTTGCCAACTTTTGGCACTATTTCCAAAGCGTATTTCTTGCCTCTCGACTTGGCACGATCTATTGCACTGTAGTTGAACGTCTCGCTTACAAACCAGACAACCTTAAACGCAGACAGTGGAATAACGTTTAACATTTTCATGGTGACACTGTATTCCTTGTATCCACCTCTTCATTAAGCTGTGCAGGTAGTCCTCGACGTACGACTGTTCATTTAGTGACCGAGGTTACGACGGCATTGAAAAAAGCGACTTATGACCATTTTTCACAAATTTACAATTTTGGCATCCTCGTGCGTTCAAAATTCAGACGCTTGGCCAAGTGGTTCATATTTATGACCGCTGCAGCGTCCTGGGGTCATGTGATTTCCCCTTTTGTGACCGTCTGACAAGCAAAGTCAAGGGGGAAGCCAGATTCACTTAACAACCGTGTTACTAACTTCACTGCCATGATTTGCTTAACAGCTGCGGCAAGGAAGGTCGTAAACCGGGGCAAAACTCAAGTTAACGAAATGTGTCACTTAGCAACAGAAATTTTGGGCTCAATTGTGAGATCTTGGGGTCTTAGTGGAAAACCAGCTAAATATGAGCCAGTAGTGTGCAGCAGCAGCCAAAAAAGCCAATGCAATCCTAAGTTGCATTAACAGAGGGATCCAATCAAGATCAAGGGAGGTACTACTACCACTCTATGAAGCCTTAGTAAGACCACACCTAGAGTACTGTATCCAGTTTTGATCACCACACTATAAAAAAGAGGTTGAGACTCTAGAAAGAATGCAGAGAAGAGCAACCAGGATGATTAGGGAACTGGAGGCTAAAACATACGAAGAACGGTTACAGGAACTGGGCATGGACAGTCTAGTGAAGAGAAGGACTAGGGGAGACAGGATAGCAAGTCTTCCAATATTTGAGGGGCTGCCACAGAGAGGAGGGGGTCAAGCTATTCTCCAAAGCACCTGAAGGCCAGACAAGGAACAATGGATGGAAACTGATCAAGGAGAGATTCAACCTGGAAATAAGGAGGAATTTTCTGACAGTGAGAACAATCAACCCATGGAACAGAAGTTGCCTTCAGAACTTGTGGGAGCTTCATCACTGGAGGCTTTCAAGAAGAGACTGGATTGCCATCTGTCAGAAACGGTGTAGGGTCTCCTGCTTGGGCGGGGGTTGGACTAGATGACCTACAAGGTCCCTTCCGACTCTGTTAATCTGTTAACCCCAAAAATCAAAACTATTCTCCCAGTCTGAAAATCAGTTTTAAAAGTTTTAATTTAACTTTTTTTTTACAGTTTTGACCAGAAATCCTTTTCTTCATGCTCAATTTATGTTGCAAGCAACTCTTACCTTTGTTTTGGGTACCACTCCCAATCCTAGTTTGCTGTCCACAAGGTAGGCACCAGCTTCGGAGAGATATCCCTGGTTAGGAACCAGACAGCCTCTGCCAAAACAGCAAGGGCAGCAGATTTTGTGGAAATATTTGGTCCATTTTGGATTGAGATGACCGTAAGGCTCTTCAGATTTGGGTTTAAACACTCCAATACTTTTCTAAAGGAGAAGGGGGGAAAAAGGAAGAATGAATAAGGAATCATAAAGAAAGGAATTAAAAAAAATGTGCACTTGTTTGCTAGTCGTATATAGAAATAGTTTACAAAAACATATATTTTTAATTTTTTCATCCCGCCTTTATTAGTTTTATAAATAACTCAAGGTAGCAAAAAATACCTAATGCTTCTGTCTCCTGTTCTCCTCAGAACAATAACTCTGTGAGGCGAGTTGGGCCAGAATGGGCCAACTCACTGCAGCCAACTCGCCGCAGGACAATTTAACAATTCTGCTTAATTATTTAAAATAAATTAAAAAAATATTCTAATTTTGCCCTTCACATTTCATTCTGCCCCTCCTTTGGCATCCTTTCTTTAATGATTCTGTTCCACCATTTCTTTGATGTTAGTGTAACTCTTGCCTCGCACCGAGCTGTCTCAAAGTGAGGTTGGCCTTGGTGAGTTGGGCCACAGCAAACTGTCATAGATCCAACTCTGCCAAAGAATGATAGAATAGAATAGAATAGAATAGAATAGAATAGAATAGAAGAGAAGAGAAGAGAAGAGAAGAGAAGAGAAGAGAAGAGAAGAGAAGAGAATAGGAATAGAATAGGAATAGAATAGGAATAGAATAGGAATGGAATGGAATGGAATAGAATAGAATATGGAATAGAATATGGAATAGAAGAGAAGAGAAGAGAAGAGAATAGGAATAGAATAGGAATAGAATAGGAATAGAATAGGAATGGAATGGAATGGAATAGAATAGAATATGGAATAGAATATGGAATAGAATAGAATAGAATAGAAGAGAAGAGAAGAGAAGAGAAGAGAAGAGAAGAGAAGAGGAGAGGAGAGGAGAGGAGAGGAGAGGAGAGGAGAGGAGAGGAGAGGAGAGGAGAGAATAGAATAGAATAGAATAGAATAGAATAGAATAGAATAGAATAGAATAGAATAGAATAGAATTCTTTATTGGCCAAGTGTGATTGGACACACAAGGAATTTGTCTTTGGTGCATAGGCTCTCAGTGTACATATTGATTGGCCCAAAGTCATCCACGTTGGCTTTCCTGCCTAAGGGGGGACTAGAACTCAGCTTCTAAATGTCCACTAGACAAAACGGGCTTGGAAGATAAGCCTTTATGGCAGGGGTCTCCAACCTTGGCAACTTTAAGACTTCTGGACTTCAACTCCCATAGAATTCTATGCTGGCTGGAGAATTCTGGGAGTTGAAGTCCAGAAGTCTTAAAGTTGCCAAGTTTGAAGACCTCTGCTTTATGGCATTGGTTGTCTAAAGCTACCTGGTTATCTAAAATTCCATGTCACTACAGGTAGTCCAGTTCATTTAGTGACAGTTCGAAGTTACGACGGCACTGAAAAAAGTGACATAGGACCGTTTTTCACACAATCAAAATTCAGACACTTGGCAGCTGACTCATATTTATGTCGGTTGCACTGTCCTGGAGTCATGTGATCACAACTTGTGACTTGACAATCAATGGGGAAGCCACATTCACTTAACGACCGTGTAACTAACTTAACAATTGCAGTGATTCAGTTAACAATCCCGAGATGTTAAAAGTTACGTAAATTCAAAATACAAGTCGAGCATCAAAATATAAAGGGTTCATATTATTTTTTTGCAACTTCATCTTCCAAAACCAATACATACAGCATTTAAACCATACTCACGATAAAGCATGTTTTATTTATACAATATCCATTAGCGGAATAAATAACATTCCAAAAATAAAACAAAAATTCTATACGATGCTGTTGTTTCGGAGCTGCCATTGATTTCGGATAGAAAGAAGAGAGGACAAGGCAGCTGATGTTAAGTCCTGACTTTAAACATGAAGGAGCAATAAAACTAGCAATTTTTTGACTCTCACAGCAATGAGATTTAAAAGACCACACACACACAATAAACCAGTGATGGCGAACCTTTTTTGGCTCGGGTGCCAAAAGGGTGCGCGCGCATGCGTGATAGCGTGTGTGTGTGCCCACACCCATAATGCAATGCCCTCCCCCCGTGCGCATGCGTACAACCCCCGCACAAGCCCCCCACGCTGCCCCCCCCCAAGCATGCGCACAGGCCTCACTACTTCCTGTAGGCCCATTGGGCGGTTTTTCACCGTCCTCAGGGAAAGCCTCCTGAAGCCTGGGGATGGCGAAAAACGGCCAAACGGGCCTACCAGAAGTTCGGAAACATTCGAGAGTGAAAACGGCCGAAAATCAGATGGCCAGCGCGCACATGTGTGCTGGAGCTGACATAGGGCATAGGTTCGCCATCACTGCAATAAACCATAAATTTACCTCTGACAAGAGTTTTACCCTCAAATGCAATCACTGCATATTTTCCAAATGTTACTATAATATTGACTCTTAAAGAATGTCCCTAAAATTAAGGGTGATGTATATTTTGCCATATGCAATACTGGCAGACTAAAATTAAAACAACACCAATGGGCTGAAGCCGAGAGACTACATGGTAAGCCACAATAAACAAGAGCAGGTCTCACTAGTTATGCTATTACAACGTGATGTTTTAGTGCCAATCGAAGGCTGGCGTGGAGCCAGAGGCCCAGAAATAAGCCGAGCCTGTATAATAAAATTCTGAACCAATTTGTCTTCTTTAATAATGAATGGCCCTAAGAGGAGAAGGTGGAGACATTGATCTGAAATTTAAAATGGGATAGCATGGATACGAGGACCACCACTGACTTGTCTGAAGTCCGAGACAAGGATTTCATTAGCAGTTGGCTTTGTTTTCGTGCCAGGATTCATTATATAGACAATTATTTCCAATTCAGCTCGCGTATTTCCTCTCTTTGGTCTCCTATGTATCTTAACCTCTGCAGCCATATCCAATTACTTGCCTGGTTCATGTTTACCTCCTAGTAAAGAAGGGGATCACTGCACAATCCTAGGCAAAATTGTGAAGGGAAGGCTGCTGTAGAACTACAGTATTTTAATATGGAGCTACTTTATGGAAGATAGTAGTTATATTTTAAAAAAACTTATTGTGTTTAATGTTAAGGTCCTTTCATCCAAATTTCTTATGCCATCTAATGTCATTGAGTAACACACATATTTCAAGTATTTATGAAGTTTGTTTTCCTTGTCCATAAAGCAACCTTATTTCCTTAATTTTATTTGATCCAGAAATTGTTGATCAAGGCAAAAAGGCTCTTCTAATTCAGGTAGTGCCACTCAGTTATATTATTTCAACACAAAAGATAATTATGACCCACATGTTACTGTTTAGTAGGATCTGGAGATAGATCCAGAATAAAACAGCAATTCTGTTTCCCAGAAAGAAGATGCAAGATATAATGCTCTTGTGGATTAAGTGTCCTTGAGCAGCTTGCATTCATTTCAGTTTCTGAAGAGTTTTCCAAGTTATATCACACACACAAAAACACGAAACATGGCCTCTCTCGGTTTTTTCTAATCCAACTTCTTTAGATAATATCACCCAAATATTTGAGTTTTGGACAGCTACTATGAAAGTTGGAGATCAACAGGAATTATGAATCTAAAATTAGAAAATGTGTGTATGCATAACACACATACACAAATTGTGCCAGCAAGTTGGTTTCAACTCTTAGCAACTACATAGATTTTCATACAGATTACAAACATGATCTTTTGAAACATATTACAGAAAATAAACCATCTGTTAAAGAATTCTGACCCTCAATTTATAAAGCAAGAGAATTGTTATGGGACAAAAATGAGACACTTCTTACAATTTGTCACGAAGTCTTTCCAAATAATATTAACTGAAGAAATGTTGATCCAATAAGCTCCACATATACGCGCAACAAAAAAGGGAATGTTTTAGTTAATTAACCATGACTAAAAATCCCAGGGTTGCCTCTGTCCATGCTGTTTAGCATTAGGCACAAAGTAGGATTACGCATTTGTTATTCTCCTAATAGCAAACCACATACCGTATTTTTCGGAGTATAAGACGCACCGGAGTATAAGACGCACCTTAGTTTTTGGGGAGGAAAATAGGGGAAAACAATCTGCCTACCAGGTATTCATCTGGCTAGCATCCTTAGTCTGGTCAGCTTCAGCACATTATTTTATCCCCTGGTTAGGACTTAAAAAAACCTCCTTCTGAGAGAGTAACAATGAAAGAGCCTGCAAGCCAGTAAGAGCTGGGAAGATAGTTAGCACCTGGTTAGGGCTAGAAAAAAACTTATTCAGAGCAAGTAGAGCAATGAAAAAAAAACCTGCAAAGACTTAGGGCTGGAAAAACATTCTTTGGAGAGAGTAACAATGAAAAAGCCTACAAGGTAAGAGCTGGGAAGATCTGTTAGCACCTAGTTAGGGCTGGAAAAAAAAAAGCTACATTCGAAGTATAAGACGCACCCAAATTTTCAGCCACTTTTAGGGAGGAAAAGGTGCGTCTTATACTCTGAAAAATACGGTACTTCTGGCTCCTACATATTAGGAGGGAACGAAGGAAGGGATACCTACATGTGCACAATGCTCAACAAATTGTGGATTTGCTCAAATCTGTTTAGCGAAATCCTGCTGGCATGACACAGCGGTGGAAAGCGCTACAACACTCGTTCGTTCTGATAAGCTGCAAGGAAAGGACTCTGGGGTCGCTGTGTGCAGATATGCATGTTCAACCTTGGCTATGGCAATTCCCCCCCCCCCATACACAAAACCCTTCAAGCATTTTATAACATAAACCCACAAAGAACCCTGAAGCCAAGGGCACTTACTCTCTTAGAGTCTTTGACGAAGTAGCTTCCGCTGGAACCTTGAGAGATTCTTTCCGGGAAGACTTCGCTTTCGATGGCTTGTTCCGCTTGCTGCATGACTTCAGCAAATTCGGGATCATCCACAAAGAAGTTCATTTCTGCAATGCTTCCGACATTTCCTGTGTGTATTGCGACAATCATTTCAAGTCAGTGCCGTCGGCTGGTATTTTTTCCTCTCTTTCCTCCCTCACTTCATCTCTCAATACTTAACACTGGCTTACTTCCTATCGGTAGTAAGATAAAATACGGGGACACGAATAGAAATGCCAAAATAATTGTACAGGACTGCAGATGCTACATTTGCATAATACAGCTACGTTGTTGGAAATTTGACTCGAGACAACTGTTGGAATTACTGAGGCTCATAGGCACAAGGGCAGCATGCAGAACAAATCACATCAGACCCAGATAGAAGACCGTTAATACTGAATGCGGCACCTAGATTCAGTTTCAATCTTCAAAACCAACCTGTGAAGTGGATTTTGTCTGAAAACAAACGATGGGCTGGCTCCAGTTCATCTTGTACGTTACTCTACTCTCTACTCCCGATCCTAGGACGATACTAATTCTCGCAATAACGCTGGCAACAAAGGAACAAGCACATAAACGATTCCCTAAGTGTGCATCCACCTTCAACACTTTGCTCCTATTTGGGTTTTTTTTAAAGAAGTTTAACTAAGCCACATTGTCCTCCCACCTTCAACCCCAAAGAGCAAGGGTATGCCCCCCCCCCCAAAGTAGCTGCATCGCACCCCTAATTCGGTGCTTGAGGGACTGTCCGAAGATCAGGCAGTGGGCTTTATGCATAAGATGGGACTGGAACTGGCAGGCTCTCCGTTTCTACCCTGATGCCTTAATCACTACCTCTCAAGGGGTTCTTCTCCTTTGAGTCATCCTTGACTCCGGGCAACGCCCTAGATGAGCCTCTGCAATTTTCCAAGCAACATACAGATAGTCCTCAACTTACGACCACAATCGAGCCCAAACTTGAACCATTTGTTAAGTGAGTTTTGCCCCCCCTTTACAACCTTCCTTGCCACAGTTCTTAAGCGAAATGCATCACAGTTGTTAAGTTAACAACACAGTCATTAAGCGTATCTGATTACTCCATTGGTTTTGCTTGTCCGAAAGTCGCAAAACGGGGGTCACGGGACTCCAGGACACGGCAACCGTCATAAATATGAAGCAGTTGTCAAGCATGCAGAGAGCAACTGGGCCAAAGCCCCCCAGCTAGGAGTTCAAACCAGGGCTCCTTCATCACAGGGACTCCGTGAGAGGCCGCCTTTCCATTCCTGGCCACCCAACTGTCAGGTAGTCCTCGACTTACGGCCACAATTGAGCCCAAACTTTTACACCACTAAGTGAAAGATTTGTTCAGAGTTTTGCTCCACTTTAAGACCTTCCTTGCCACCGTTGTTAAGTGAATCACTGCCATTGTGAAACTAGTAACACGGTTGTTAACTGAATTCTGGCTTCCCCATTGGCTTGGCTTGTCCGAAGGTCGCAAAAAGGGGATCACGTGATGCCGAGACACTGCGACCGTTGTAAATATGAAGCAGTTGCCAAGCATTTGAAGATTGATCACTTGACCACGGGGAAGCAAAACGGTCATAAGTGTGAAAAAAACAGCCCTGAGTCCCTTTTTTTTCAGCTCCACTGTAACTTTGGACGGTCACTAAACGAACGGTGGTTGTAAGTCGAGGACTGTCTGTATGCAAACATTGATCACGTGACCGCAGGGACGCTACAACGGTCATCAGTGTGGGGAAAAAGCCAAGTCCCCTTTTTCAGTGCTGCTGTAAACTTCGAGCGGTCACTAAACAAAACGGTTGTAAGCCGAGGACTACCTAAGTCCAAATTGCTGCAATGGTCATGCAAGTGTGGAAAAAACGGCCACGAGTCCCTTTTTTTCAGTGCCCTTGACATTTCGAGGGGGTCACTAAACGAGCTGTTGTAAGTCGAGGACCGCCTGTACTTCCTCCTCCTCCTTGGAGAGAGCCAAGCAGGAACAGCAGGAGCAAACCACGTGTGGCCACGCCCCCTCCCTCCTCTGCGCAGGCGCGTTGTTTCCTCACGCGGCACGAGCATCCCACGTGTGGCCACGCCCCCTCCCTCCACGCAGGCGCGCCCCGTCTCCTCAGGCGTCAACGGCTCCTCCGCCTAGCTACGCCTCAGCTCACCTGTCACCTCACGGGCCCTCCGGCCCCAGCCCGACGCCGCGCCCAGGAGCGGTTCCGACTCCTCGCCGTCGCCTTCCTCCTCCTCCTCCTCCTCCTCACAGGCCGTCTCAAACGGCTCCCGGGCGGCGAGGAGGCGAACGGCGCCGCCGGGAGCGGTCGGCGCCGCCCGTCCGGAAACCGCCACGACCGGCGGTTCTGTCCCCAGCTGCAGCAGCTCCTCGTCGGCCTCTTCCTCCGCCTCCGGGGAAAGCACCGAGCCGGCCTCCGCCATGGGGGCTCGCGGAGGCAACGGCCGGTTCTCGGGCTCGAGCGTCGGATGGCTGAGGGCGCATGCGCCCGGGGCTGAGGAGAGGCGGGGGGGGGAGGAGTCTCGCGCCTGCGCGTAGAGAGACCTTGGCGCGTGGGGACAGCAGGGCCTTGGGGCGGGGCAAAAAACGGGGCGGGGCTTGACTTCCAGCCCCGCCCTTAGCTTTTTCCTCGCGTGTAGCTGAAAGGAAAACGAATGAATTCGTGTGGACTTGCAAGCAAGTGCGGGGAGTGTCAGAAAGTGGGGATTTTCATTGCATTGACCCAAATCCTGATTTGTTTAGGAGGGGAACTGTTGGTCTGTATGACACAAGAGGTCATTATGCAGGTAGTCCTCGACTTACGACCATAAGGGAGCCCAAAATTTCTGGTGTTGAGTGAAACGTTAAGTGAGCTTTGCCCCATTTTACGACCTTGCCACAGTTGCTAAGTGAATCACTGCAGCTGTTAGGAACACGGTTGTTAAGTGAATCTGGCTTCCCTGTTGACTTTGCTTATCAGAAGGTCGCAAAAGGGGATCACGTGACCCCCCCGGGACACTACAACTGTCATAAATATGAGTCAGATGCCAAGCATCTGAATTTTGATCACATGGGGATGCCACGATGGTCGTAAGTATGAAAAATGGTCGTAAGTCGCATTTTTCCAATGTCATAACCTTGAACCGTCACTGAATGAACTGTTGTAAGTCGGGGACTACCAGAATGGCATTTAGATATGGAACCATGGTGCAAACGAAATTTTAAAATTCCTTTTTTCTATTGGACAAAAATGTAACTATGAGTCATTTGCCAAGCATCCGAATTTTGATCACAGGATTATAAGGATGCTGCGAACGTCGTAACTGAAAAATGACCATAAGTTATCTTTTTCAGTACCGTTGTCAATTGGAATGGTCACTAAACAAACTGTTGTAAATCGAGGACTACCTGGAGTGCCTGTTCTAGGTACATCCTTCAGTATAAAGTATCGGAACGCATGGCAGCCATCTTTGCCATTATAAATAAGGAAGTCCTTGAATAAATGCACAAACACACAAATGCCCTCCAATTTCCTTATCAACAATCTGAGTAAGTCAACATTGAAAATGTCACAGAGAGGAGGGGGTCTACCTATTCTCCAAAGCACCCGAACGCAGGACAAGAAGCAACGGGTGGAAACTAATCAAAGAGCGAGAAGCGACCTAGAACCAAGGAGGAATTGCCTAACATTGAGAACAATTACCCAGTGGAACAACTTGACTCCAGAAGTTGTGAATGCTCCAACACTGGAAGTTTTTAAGAAGAGGCTGGACAGCCATTTACCGTATTTAATAGTAATCAAGTTTACTCTAAATGCCAGACTATTGGAGGTATAGTGTTGGAAGAAGGATCATTTATTATTGAGGAATTGACGTTGATGGTTGCGCATCTGGCCGAGATGGTGAAGAAAATTTCCCTTTTCTTTTTTTATTATTATATTTTAAAGATTACCTAAATGAAAGATATATAGTAATAATTTCATATATTGGAATGTTTCTGTCGGACTGGCTAAGTCAGACCCGTGCGTTAATGACTTCAAGACACTTTCAAAGTAAGGACCATTAATGTTTATTAATGATAAATTAAATAAATGATTAATTAAAGTTTATTAATGATATACACTTAATTTTTAGATTATGTTTTACAAGTTTTGAGTAATTAGGAGTTAAAGAACTAGAGAAATTTTGAAATTAATAATCTGTTAGTATATTTTAATATTATGTTTATTGAATACTATACCCTGTGTTTTTTCTGGGAAGTCGGGGTGGGTGGGTGGGTGAAAGGAGGGGGGGGGTTGGGGGGGAGAAAAGAGAAAAATGTTTGTACTTTCTACTAATAAAACCTTTTGAATAAATAAAAAAAGAAACAGAAAAAGAAGAGGCTGGACAGCCATTTGTCTGAAGTGGTCTAGGGCAGGAATGTCAAATTCACAACAACACGCCATCGCGTATCGCAACTTTTTCCCCCTTTCGCTAAAACGAGGGTGGGTGTGGCCAGTGCGTGATGCATCCGGCCCACGGGCCGCGAGTTTGACACCCCTGGTCTGGGGTTTCCTGCCTGAACACGGGCTGTTGGTCTAGATAGAAGACCTCCAAGGTTGTAACCAGTGGAACAACTTGTCTCCAAAAGTTGTCGATGCCCCATCGCTGGGAGTTAAAAAAAAAAAGACTGGACAGCCACTTGTCTGGAATGATACAAGTAGTCCTCAACTTACAACAGTTCACTTAGTGACCGGTCAAAGTTACAATGGCGCTGAAGAAAGTGATGTACGACCATTTTTCACACTTACGACCGTTGCAGCATTCCCCATGGTCATGTGATCAAAATTCACACGTCATGGGGTAAATCAGATTCGCTTAAACAACCGTGTTACTAACTTAATAACTGCAATGATTCACTTAACAACTGTGGGAAGAAAAGTCGTAAAATGGGACAAAACTCACTAAGCAACGTAAAGTTTGGGCTCAATTATTGCCAAAAGTTGAGGACTACCTGTATAGGGTTCTCCTGCTGGAACAGGGGGTTAGACTAGAAGACCTCCAAGGTCCCTTCCAACTCTTACTATTGTGTATCCTGAAAAAAATATACCTGGTTGCCGCTTCTAATGGTTAAAGTGAATAAATAATCGATAAAAATATAAAATAAAGCGAATTGTCCCCCCATCACAATCCACCTTTCTGATGGTCCTGCGTAAACTCTTATGGCTTTAATGCCAAGCTAATCGGAATAAAATGAGTGCCATTAAAACGGGCTGTTTGTTCCTGAGAAATGGTCCCAACCTTGAAATTGTTTAACCTCAGAGGGACATTTTGTATTTTGTATTTGTATTTGTATTTGTTTATTTGTCAAGCATATATGATTATAAGCAAAGTAAAAACAGTAATACATGATTGATTATATATGTAATATTACAAGCATGAATAAGAGTAAAAGAGGTATGATTATATGGGTACATAGGACAGGAACGGTAGGCACGATTGTGCGCTTATGCACGCCCCTGAATTTCCTGCCTGTCTTGTTTCAAGGCAGAGTATTTTGTGATGAAACATTTTGCAAAGCCTTGGTCATTTGGAAAAAAAACTCAGGGGGTTCAACTGTGCCCAACTGCATTTGCTTAGAAGGCCCCTGGAGCCAACATGGATCAAGAGCCGAGGTGGCGCAGCGGTTAGAGGCAGCACTGCAGGCCACTTTAGCTGACTGTGATCCGCAGGTCAGCGGTTCAGATCTCACCGGCTCAAGGTTGACTCAGCCTTCCTTCCGAGGTAGGTAAAATGAGGACCCAGATTGTTGGGGGCAATGTAAATATATACATTGCTTACTGGTGTAAACCGCTTAGAGAGTGCTTGCACTGTGAGGCGGTATATAAATCTCACTAAATAAATAAAATAAATAAATAAAAGCATACTTGTGAATACAAATGCCAAATGCCTTCTCCCACTTCTAAATAAAAGAGAATCTACTGCAGTGGTGAAATTGAAATTTTTACTACCAGTTCTGTGGGCGTGGCTTGGGCGTGGTGTGGCAGGGGAAGGATATTGCAAAATCCCCATTCCCACCCCACTCTGGGACCAGCCAAAGGAGGTATTTGCCGGTTCTCTGAGCTACTCAAAATTTCCACTACCGGTTCTCCAGAACCTGCTGGATTTCACCCCTGCGAGTTTACTGATAACTAAAAACAACATAAAAATCTTAGATTTCACTAATTTTATATTACCAATATGGATTTATACTGTTTATACATTTATTTGATTTCAGATGCATTTCAGGCTAACATTTTGTTTGTACATGGGTGGTTATTATCGGGTCCTGCTCCTTCATCTCCTGGCAATGGGAGAAATAGCATTTTACAATGTAGAATGGAAACCAATGTTTGTGTTATAAATCGGCGCCCTCTTGTGTTTCTAAAACACTCTTCCAAACACTTTAATCAGCCTTAATTTTTAGTTCAAGAGAATACAGCTAGTGATGGACAGAAGGACTATATACCAAGCTAGAATCAAGGTGGAAAAAAATCCTACATATTTGTTAATATTACCTTTCTCTATCAACTAACAAGATGAGCATTTCCAATAAATTTTCATGTTCTTATCAATGGGGGGGGGGGGAGATACTGTGTAGCAATAGCACTTAAGACTTACATACAGCTTCACAGTGCTTTATAGCCCTCTAAGCAGTTTAGAGAATCAGGCTCTTGTCCCCAACAATCTAGGTCCTCATTTTACCCACCTCGGAAGGATGGAAGGTTTGACTCAACCTTGAGCCGGGCAGGATTGAACTTCAGACTGTGGGCAGAGTTAGCCTGTCATGCTGCATTGTAACCATTGCACCACCATGGATGGATGGATGGATGGATGGATGGATGGATGATAGATAGATAGATAGATAGATAGATAGATAGATAGATAGATAGATAGATAGATAGATAGATAGATAGATAGATAGATAATAGAATAAATGGGTTGTAATAATATTTAACTGTCCATAGCTCTGGAAAGCAATCACAATAGCACTTAGACTTACATACCGCTTCACATTGCTTTACAGCCCTCTCTAAGCGGTTTGCAGCCTCTTGCCCCCAACAATCTGTGTCTTCATTTTACTGACCTCGGAAGGCTGAGCCAACCTTGAGCCGGTCAGGATTGAACTGCTGGCAGTCGGCAGAGTTAGCCTGCAACGCTGCCTTCTAACCACTGCACCACCAGGGCTCTCTACGCACTATAGAACAACTAATATTTTTGTCGGTATTGTATTAAACAAACAATGGAACCCATGAAGACTGCATACCCGTTGGGTTCCAGCTTATATGCCTTACAAAGGCAAAGTGAAGCCCCTAATTTTATTTTATTTTATTTTATTTGCTTTCTTCTCCGTATCTTTGTGACTTTCGGCCCAACAAAGAGCTCTGGGAACTTCAAAAGGCTACAGCCTCCGTTGGGAGTTGGACTTAAGGAAAGAAACGAGAACTGATACAGTGTGAATCGACTTTGGACCAAGGCAATCCCAGAGCATTCAAGGGCAGCCCTGCTGCCTGGGGACAAAGGGCAAATGACAGGTGGATAATAACCTCTTGTGCAACCATTATGCAAAAGCCACAGCACTTGCACGAGGCACGGGAACACGCCTGCCTAATACTAGCACATTGGGGCAAAAGCACAGTTCAACATGGATGGTTTTTTTTAAAGGAACAGAAGAAAGCAAGCTCCTTTTTTCTAGAGGCATCCACTGATCTCTAGTGATTTGCCACTGCCTTTTCATAGGATTTCTTTTTCCCTCACTTCCCAATCAGACCTGGTGGTCTCCCATCCCAGTCCCACTCAACTAAATTGGGCCGCCGCGGAGCTTCCTCCTCCCAGCCAGTAGAGGGCGCGCGCCGCCTTCACGCCGCGTCGCGGGGTCGCCCGGAGGCAGAGTTACCCGCCAGGTGTCAACTGCGCCTGCGCGCCGGTCTGGCCTCCCGCCGCTGGTCGCCCGTCATGAACTCCGAGAACTTCCAGGCCGGCGAGAGGCTGGTGAACGCGGCCTACGTGCGGCAGGGATGGCAAGGCCGCCGCGCACACGAGCTGCGAGTGCGGACGCTGCTGGAACAGGTGCCGCTCGCCCCGGGCGGTTGGGAAAGAGGGAGGGAGGCGGGGTTTCGGAGGAAGCCCCGCCCCCGGGGCTGGTTAGGCACGCCTCCCCGTGGGAGGGCGGGGCTTGGATCCAGCGGCCGAGTTTGCTTTAGCTGCAACTTCAGCTGGCGCTTTGATGACGTATGGACTTCAACTCCCAGAATTCCTCAGCCAGCATATTCCCTAAGTCATAAAAGCGCCATAGTTTCCCCACCCCCTGCTGGCTCAGGAATTCTGGGAATTGAAGTCCACAAGTCATAAAAGGGCCATAGCTCTTCCTCACCCCTCTCCCGCTGGCCCCAGGAATTCTGGGAGTTGAAGTCCATAAATTTAGCTCCTAGTCTGGGCCAGTTCTTGGATGGGAGACCACCATGAGAGTCTCGGAGTGTCCGCTGGATTTTTATTTTCACCTTTTTGTTTTCCAGACACCTCTTTGGAAGTAGCTCACAACCTTAAACGATGGTTTAAGCCGGTTGTGAGTCCATGAAATCCTAAATCATAAGCGGGCTTGCTTTTGAGTTTTTGAAAGGAGTGAACCCCGAGATTGGCACAGCTGATATAGCAGTTCACAGGGAACAAGTAACTTAGCTTTAGGTCTTATTTCAGCCAGTAAACCTGATTATATCTTAACAAATATAATTTGGTTTTTTCCCTATACATTATAAATGGATAAAAAGAACAGAAAGCTTTAGCACTTTGCAATGACCAAGTATTGTTTTAAAATTAAAATCCCGACTACCGTTAAAATTTAGATTTTTTCCATATTTTAGCTTGGTTTAGCTAGCAATAGCAATAGCAATAGCACTTAGACTTATATACCGCTTCATAGTGCTTTCCAGCCCTCTCTAAGCGGTTTACAGAGTCAGCATATTGCCCCCAACAATCTGGGTCCTCATTTTACCCACCTCGGAAGGATGGAAGGCTGAGTCAACCTTGAGCCTAGTGAGATTCGAACAGCTGGACTGCTGAACTAGCAATCAACTGAAGGTCGCAATGCTGCTTTTAACCACTGCGCTATCTCAGCTCCTTAAGGCTCAGCTACATAAGCCGTCGAGCCTTTATTATTGGTCTTTGAGTCAGGAAGTTCAACAGTAAAAACAAAAAGAAAACACAGACTGTTAACAGAATAACAAAAGTTGGAAGGGACGCCCGAGGTCTTCTAGTCCAACGCACTGCTCGGCTATTATTGTTTCTTCATGGACTTGTTCCCATTAACAAAGCTTAAAAATAGGGCAGTAAAATGACATACATTTACATATAGAAACTGTCTCACAAAAGCAGAGGCAGTCAGCAACATGTTTGCTAAGCTTCCAAAGTAGGTAGGGCAGATACAACAAATAATAACACCAAATGGAGCTGCCTGAAAAGAGATGTTAGGATCCTGGTCAGAAAGAAGAAAACAAGATTGTGTATTTTTCGCATACCTTATTTATATTGTATTTCTAGTAGCTGGATCCCCCCCGTGCTTCGCTACGAAACTATGTGATCGGGCTTGATACGTTGACACTTAAAGCTTGAAAATTTATGTAGAATGTGTAACTCCTTAGCATGTTAATATAAGGCAACTGGCAGTTGGAACAGAGTTCTTTTCAAGTGGGGAGGGGGAGTAGAATGTCTAAACTCCCAGACCCAGATGAGTCACACGCTGGCCACGCCCACGCCCGGTGTAGCGAAGGGGTAGCATCAGAGCGTGTTAATATAAGGCAACTGGCAGTTGGAACAGAGTTCTTTTCAGGTGGGGAGGGGGACTAGAATGTTTAACTTCTTAGCATCAGAACGTGTTAATTAATACAATACTGCATAAGAAATACTAATGATCTGATGGTCATTTCGAAAAATCCTTTCTTAGCGAGCACCTAGAAGCCAAGAGGAACATACGTGCCAAGTTTCAAGTTTGTAGGCTTTACGGTTCTGGAGATTTTGTGATGAGTGAGTGGTATTTGGCTTTTATATATATAGATAGATAGATAGATTATTGTTGTGCTGTTGTTGTTTTTCCTGAAGGGCAAATGTCCTGAAGATGGATGGGACGAAAGCACAATTGAACTCTTTCTTCATGAACTTGCAATTATGGATAGCAATAATTTCCTGGGCAATTGCGGTGTGGGTGAGCGAGAAGGAAGAGTTGCGTCCCAAATAGTGGCTCGGAGACATTACAGGTAAAAAGGTGGTTTGTTTTGACCAAAGTTTTGTTTGGGCACTCCTCAGGTTTATTCACAAAGGATGTCCCACCCCCAAAAATAGAGTCACTTCATTACAGGCAGTCCTCGAACATACGACCACAATTGAGTATAACATTTCTGTTGCTAAGTGAGACATTTGTTTCGCCACGTTTGATGACTTTTCTTGCCGCCCTTGTTAAGTGAATCAAAGCAATTGGTAACTTAGCTATACGGTTGTTAAGTGAGACCGGTTCCCCCGTTGGCTTTGCTTGTCAGAAGGTCGCAAAAAGGGGGATCACGTGACCTCTGGACACTGTAACCGTCGTAAAGGTGAGTCAGTTGCCCAGCAGCCAAATGTAAATCGCGTGAATATGTACCCATTGTACTTCTTCCCTACGATTTCCCCCAAGAATTACTTGCTCCTTCGTCGCCGAGATTTCACCGCATCCGCTCCTTAGTCTTTCCAATTTTTAAATTGGAATTTTTTGCCCCCTAGTTTCACCAATATTGTTTGATTTCCAGATTGATTCATGGGATCGGAAGGTCAGGAGACATCGCGGCCGTCCAGCCCAAAGCGGCAGGCTCCAGTCTCTTGAACAAACTGACTAATTCAGTGGTCTTGGATATTTTGAAGCTGGCTGGTAAGTACGGAGCAACGTTTTCTTGGATCAAATGCATTTTGAGGGGTCCTCGGTGCTCTTGGTGGTTTTCTTGCAGACGTTTCATGACCCAACTAGGTAACATTATGTTGTACGCCGCCCTGAGTCCCACGGGATTGGGCGGCCTATAAGAGCGTTTAATAAATAAATAAATAAAAACATCATCAGCGCTAGAGAGGAGGAGGAGGACTGTGGGGGTCCTTGGTGCTCTCTGAGCTTGGTGGCTTTCTTGCAGACGTTTCATGACCCAACTAGGTAACATCATCAGTCCTAGAAGGGAGGGGGGTTTGCTCTCCGTTTATACTATCGGATTTTTTTGGTTGGGCTGTTTACTGTTAGCTTGTTTGACAGTTTCTTGATTGAGGTATTGTTTACTTCTTGATCGTTGATCTGCTGTTAATCTCAGAGTTAATCTATGCTGATTGGTGCTGGGCAGGTGCTGGGCTCTTTTTGTTCTCCTTTGGGCTGGTTGATTGTCTCTTGGGTCATGAAACGTTTGCGAGGAAACAACCAAGCTCAGAGAGCACCAAGGACCCCACAGCCCTCCTCCTCCTCCTCTTCTTCCTCCTCCTCATCCTCTCTGCAAACCCCCCTCCCTTCCAGCACTGATGATGTTACCTAGATGGGTCTTGAAACGTCTGCAAGAAAACCACCAAGCTCAGAGAGCACCAAGGACCCAACAGTCCTCCTCCTCCTTTTCCTCCTCCTCCTCCTCCTCTCTGCAAATCACGCCCCCTTCTAGCACTGATGATGTTACCTAGTTGGGTCATGAAATGTCGGCAAGAAAACAAGCTCAGAAAACACCAAGCACCCCACAGTTCTCCCTTCCTCCTCTTCCTCCTCCTCCTCCTCCTCCTCCTCCTCCTCCTCCTCCTCCTCCTCCTCCTCCTCCTCCTCCTCTTTCTGCAAATCCCACCCCCTTCTAGCACTGATGATATTACCTAGTTGGGTCATGAAACATCTGCAAGAAAACAAGCTCAGAAAACATCAAGCACCCCACAGTTCTCCCTTCCTCCTCCTCCTCCTCCTCCTCCTCCTCCTCCTCCTCCTCCTCCTCCTCCTCCTCCTCCTCCTCCTCCTCCTCCTCCTTTCTGCAAATCCCACCCCCCTTCTAGCACTGATGATATTACCTAGTTGGGTCATGAAACGTCTGCAAGAAAACAAGCTCAGAAAACATCAAGCACCCCACAGTTCTCCCTTCCTCCTCCTCCTCCTCCTCCTCCTCCTCCTCCTCCTCCTCCTCCTCCTCCTCCTCCTTCTTTCTGCAAATCCCACCCCCTTCTACAACTGATGATGTTACCTAATTGGGTCATGAAACATCTGCAAGAAAACAAGCTCAGAGAGCACCAAGGACTCCACAGTCCTCTCCTCCTCCTCCTCCTCCTCCTCCTCCTCCTTTCTGTAAACCCCACCCCCTTCTAGCACTGATGATGTTACCTAGTTGGGTCATGCAATGTCTGCAAGAAGACAAGCAAGCTCAGAGAGCACCCAGGGACCCCACGTATATCAGCATTCTCCTTTATTAAAGATCCCTCTCTCAGAAGTTTAGATATGGATTCTCCTTCCCTCGCAGGGGTCAAGGCCACCAGCAGCTGCTTCGTGGTTCCCATGGCAACAGGCATGAGCCTCACTTTATGTTTCTTAACGCTTCGGCACCGAAGACCCAAGGCCAGGTACATTCTCTGGCCTCGCATCGACCAGAAATCCTGCTTCAAGTCCATGGTTACCGCAGGTAACGCCTGACCCGCAGCTGCGGGAACTAGTGGTGGCATGCACAATTTCGACACGCCTTGCGTTTAATTTATGTATTTTTGAAATGGGGTCTGTCAGCTCCGGTTGTTTTTAGATCGAGCGTCGTTCTTTTGGGTGCTTTACATAGCGGTTATTTTGGAGGGTCGCGGCAACAATTGTCACTTCCCATCACGTTTCTTTTGAGTGCAGCTGGTCCTTAACGACCGTGATCGAGCTGGCGACATTCCTGTCACAAAGCGAGACATCGGTGGAGTGGAACTTTGCCCCATTGGACCATCTAGTCTTGCCACAGTTGTTTTTAAAGCAAAACACTGCGGGTGCTAAGTTTGTGAAATGAACCTGGTTTCCCCCTTGACTTCGCTCGTTGGGAGTGCACAAAGGGGGGGTCACATGAACCCACCCCACCCCAGTGACACTGCAGCCGTCATAAATACAAGTCAGTGGTCAATTTGGATCACACGTCACGTGGACTTGTTACGGTCACTTAACAGTCGTAATAGATGGATGGATGGATGATAGATACTGGTAGATAGATAGATAGATAGATAGATAGATAGATAGATAGATAGATAGATAGATAGATAGATAGATAGATAGATAGATAGATAGATAGATAGATAGATAGATAGATAGATAGATAGATAGACAGCTAGACAGATATAAGAGAGAGAGAGAGAGAGAGAGAGAGAGAGAGAGAGAGAGAGAGAGAGAGAGAGATGGATGATAGACAGGATAGATAGATAGACAGACAGACAGACAGACAGACAGACAGATATATGAGAAAAAAGAGCAGTCAACAGGTGAAGCTAAACATTACACTAATCTTCAAATCCCTCTGTTAACCATCAGTTATTATATTTAGCGCGTAGAAAGTCCACAAACGGTTTCCAGTCCCTTATAAAGCTGTCTTGTCCATTATCTCTAATCAAAGCAGTTAATTTCTCCATCTCAAGTCAATTTCAAAATCCATTGTTCAAACATTCGGCGTCCCTTTTTTCTTCCCAGCGTTTGGCCAGTGCAATCCATGTGAAGGAATTGCACCCCAAATTGTTTTCTTCCCCCCCTTTTTCTAAATTGGCTTGTCCATCCTACCTCAAAAGAGAAGCTTCTGGTTTCGTGAATATTTGCATGTTAACTATTTTCTGCACAATCATGGTTCTGTTGGTCCAGCATGTTTCCACGCATTCGCGAGACATGTTTGTAACCTGACATTTCAGAACTGCACCGTTGTACCCAAATCGAATCAAACACACAAACAAAAAGCAAAGAAGTGAAAGGGAGGGGTTTGCAGATTTGAAAGAATGAAATTGCAGAAGGATTCTGGATGGCCATTCATTCATTCTTTTGTTGTTGTTGTTGTCCCGATTAGGTTTCGAGCCAGTGGTGATAGAAAATGTTTTAGAAGGAGACGAGCTACGAACCGATCTCCAGGCCCTGGAAGCTAAAATCCTGGATCTTGGGGCGGATCACATTCTCTGTGTTCATTCCACCACATCCTGTTTTGCTCCAAGGGTACCTGACAGGTAAATAAATCCCCAGGTAAACGGTGGCATGAAGAGTGGGTGTGTGCGTGAAGATTTTAGCTGAGTTTCACAGAGAGGAAGGAGGCAAGAAAACCTCTGGCCCTTGTTGGCTACTCTCCAACAGGCTGGGGCAGATCCTAAATGCTGGGAAAACAACGATTGATTCAAATAAGAGTAGGACAGGGTCAATCAATCAATCGGAATAGAGCTGGAAGGGACCTTGGAGGTCTTCTAGTCCAGCCCCCTGCTCAAGCAGGAGACCCCGTATCACTTCAGACAAATGGCTGTCCAATCTCTTCTTAAAAACCTCCAGTGATGGAGCACCCACAACTTCCGGTGGCAAGCTGTTCCACTGGTTCATTGTCCTTAGGAAGTTTCTCCTTAATTCCAGGTTGCTTCTCTCCTGGATTAGTTTCCATCCATTTTTTTCTTGGCTTATTTTCTGGGGCTTTGGAGAATAAGTTGACCCCCTCTTCTTTGGGGCAGACCCTTAAATACCGGAAGACTGCTATCATGTCCCCCCTTAGTCCTTCTTTTCTCTAGACCAGCCAAACCCAAATCCTGCAACCGTTCTTCATATATTTTAGTCTCCAGACTTTTAATCATCAGGTTAATAAAACTTGGGATTGGATGCTACTCTACTCTACTCTACTCTATTCAAATTCTATTCTATTCTATTCTATTTATTCTTCATTCTATTATATTAATTATTCTATTCTATTCTTCATTCTATTCTATTATCTATTTATTCTTCATTCTATTCTATTATTCTATTCTATTCTATTTATTCTACTCTATTCTTCATTCTATTCTATTAATCTATTCTATTTATTCTTCATTCTATTCTATTCTCTATTCTATTCTATTTCTCTTCTCCATCCTTTCTTTCTATTCTATTCTATTCTATTCTGTCCTTTTTCTCTTCTCCTTTCTATTCTATTCTATTCTTCTATTCTATTCTATTTCTATTCTACTCTATTCTTCATTCTATTCTATTAATCTATTCTATTTATTCTTCATTCTATTCTATTCTATTCTATTCTATTCTATTCTATTCTATTCTATTCTATTCTATTCTATTCCTAACTCCTAGAATTCCCCAGCCAACAAGGCTGGCTGGGGAATTCTGGGAGTTGTAGTCCAGCCATCTGAACATTGGCCAGGCCGAGAAAGGCTGGGCTAGAGGGTTTAGGATGGAGAAGGGCCCAACTGAAAAAGGATGTGCAGAAATTGAACAACAGGACGGAGTTTTTCTCCCTTTATCAAAATGGTACCACTAGCAGTCATCCGGTAGACTCAATGGTTGGTAGGAAATTTGGAAGAGATAAATAAATGTAAAAAAAAAATTTTTCCGCACTGCAGATATAGGTAGACCTCCAGTTATGACTTACCATTGAGCCCAAAATTTCTGTTACTAAGTGAGACACTTGTCCAGCGAGCTTTTGCCCCGTTTTAAGTCCTTTCTTGACACAATTGTTAAAGTGAATCACTTCAGTTGTTAAGTGAGTAGCCCGGTTGTTAAGTGGATCGGGCTTCCCCATGGACCTTTGTTGGTCAGAAGGTCGCAAAAAGGGGATCGCGTGACCCCGGGACTCTCCAACCGTCATAAATATGCGCTACTTGTCAAGCATCCGAATTTGGATGCAGCCAAGGTCGCAACTCTGAAAAAATGGTCCTGGTAGGTCACATATTTTTAGTGCCGTCGTAACTTCGAACGGTCCCTAAACGAACAGTTGTAATTCGAGGACCCCACCTGTACTGTTATTGCATAACGTGGAGGGAGGGAATTCTTTAGAATGTGCATCTCTTGAAGACCTAAAAGCAGAACCGAGCTCACCTTACCCACTCTTTGTGGATTAGCAGCCTCATCAAATTGTTCCTCCGCCTCGGTCTCTATTCTTTTTTGGGGAACACCCATAGGAAGT
This sequence comes from Diadophis punctatus similis, assembly GCA_023053685.1. Taxonomy (NCBI): domain Eukaryota; kingdom Metazoa; phylum Chordata; class Lepidosauria; order Squamata; family Dipsadidae; genus Diadophis; species Diadophis punctatus. The sequence continues at coordinate 370,091 of JALIGW010000068.1, forward strand.
TCCATTAGGGTTAAATCAGCAATACCGTATTTTTCGGAGTATAAGACGCACCTTTTTCCTCCCTAAAAGTGGCTGAAAATTTGGGTGCGTCTTATACTTCGAATGTAGCTTTTTTTCCCCAGCCCTAACTAGGTGCTAACAGATCTTCCCAGCTCTTACCTTGCAGGCTTTTTCATTGTTACTCTCTCCAAAGAATGTTTTTCCAGCTCTAAGTCTTTGCAGAATTTTTTTCCATTGCTCTACTTGCTCCGAATAAGTTTTTTTCTAGCCCTAACCAGGTGCTAACGATCTTCCCAGCTCTTACCGGCTTGCAGGCTCTTTCATTGTTACTCTCTCAGAAGAAGGTTTTTTTAAGTCCTAACCAGGGGATAAAATAATGTGCTGAAGCTGACCAGACTAAGGATGCTAGCCAGATGAATACCTGGTAGGCAGATTGTTTTCCCCTATTTTCCTCCCCAAAAACTAAGGTGCGTCTTATACTCCGGTGCATCTTATACTCCGAAAAATATGGTAATTAAATCTCTCTCTCTCTCTCTCTCTCTTTCTTTCTCTTTCTCTTTCTCTTTCTTTTAAATTTCATCAACTACATCAAAACCCCATTCTGCACGCTTGAGGTCTTTAGTAAGAGGGTTTTTTAAAAAAAAAATAAGAGCAAATGGCACCTAGCAAAATACCTTTGATAAGAATCCTGACCCCCTATCTCTCTTTTCAAGGTTGAATTATCGTCTAATTTTGTCGCTGATTTGGGTCTGTGCAAGGAAGCGGAGCCAGCGACTAAGCGAATCAATTATGCTTGCCGTTACAATATAATGAGAACATTTTGTCCTTTAATTGTTATGGGGAAATTGTCTTTCAAAGGAATGTTGGTTAAAAAGGTTCCGGAAAGAATTTTTCTTCACCTGCCAAGAGGTATCTTTGCAATCACGTTGTTGGCAAACATAAGGAGAGGTTTTACATGACAGAGGGATATTTAATAAGACTGCATTCATGTTGACACTGATGTAATTTTTAGACTTTTGATCTACCTACACAGGAGGAGGTTCCAGGTGGAATTTAGCAACCCAACTGTCATTTTGGGGTCTAAATATAGCTAATTCCAATTTCAATATAGCACAGGGCCGGTCAGGAAATAGCAAAGGACCGGCCCACAATGCCTCTGCCAGCGAAAAAAATTTCCTAACATTGAGAAAAATTAATCAGTGGGACAACTTGCCTCCAGACGTTGTGAGTGCTCCAACACTGAAGGTTTTTAAGAAGAGATTGGACCACCGTTTGTCTGAAATGGTATAAGGTTCCCTGCCTGAGCAGGGGGCTGGACTAGAAGGCCTCCAAGGTCCCTTCCAGCTTCTATTCTATTCTATTTCTATTTCTATTTTCTTTCCATATTCTACAGTACCGTATTTTTCAGAGTATAAGACGCACCTTAGTTTTGGGGGAGGAAAACAAGGGAAAAAGGCCTCTGCCTCCAAGCAATTTGCTAAACAGCAAACAGCACAGATGATATACACTGTTTGCTGTGTATTTCTGTGCATGTGTGCCTGACCTATAGAAATAGCAAAGAATTGGATAAATGTACATTATGCCAGAAAGTTTTCTTAAATGTAGTCAAACTAACTCCTCCCAATTATTTAAATAGATCTACTCCAAGGTAAGTCAGGATTTAACTCTAATACTAAACATGACACTGTTACATTTCAGACTATACTTGTACAGAGCTGTTAAAATTAATTAAAATTACTGGAAGTATACATTATTCTCTATTATTTAAAAGAAGATACAATAGCACTGGGCCTCTTCAGAGCAAGCATTTCTTTTAAAAAGCTTCTTCATTTTGTTAAGTTGTCTAGAACAATAATAAAGCAGTCTTTAAAAAATAAGTCTAATAATTTGAACATTCTACAGACATTTATAGTTATTCACTTACCCCCTTGCATCCAGTTCAGCAGAAAATAAAAATCTGTGTGTCTCTCCCAGCTATTTGCCTCTTTGCAGCTAGTTTCAGTTTCATTTTAGCACGTGGCAAATCAGCTGAGGGTCGGGAAGCTGCTAATGTCTTGCTTGGTTTAACAGGCTCTTCCCTGTTTGCTGCTAGCAGGTAAATTGCTGGGAGGCAGCGGCCAAAGGGTGGGTGGGGCTGGGTGGGTGGGGCTACATTCGGTGTATAAGATGCACCCAAGTTTTCGCCCTCTTTGGGGGGGTAAAAAGGTGCATCTTACACTCCGAAAAATACGGTATTTTATTCTGTTCTATTCTAATCTAATCCTTCATTCCATTATTATATTCTATTCTATATTCTATTCTATTCTATTCTTTTTCCCTTTTCTATTCTATTCTATTCTATTCTATTCTATTCTATTCTATTCTATTCTATTCTATTCTAAAAGGCTTGTCTGTCATACGTTTATGGTAAAATTCACAGAACATGTTTCAGTCCTGACCTTTTTGCCTGAACCTTTCCATTTTGCATTTGCAGATTGGAGGAACTGGCGGAGATCTGCGCCAAGTACGACATCCCCCACATTGTCAATAACGCGTATGGAGTTCAGTCTTCCAAGTGCATGCATCTCATCCAGCAGGTAAGGTGAGCACCCACCGCAGAAGAAGGCAGGATGGGGGGGGGGGGAGAGAAACGAGGGAACTAGCAGAAATGACAAAATTGACTGTTTTAATGGGGGGAAAGTAGATATCCAGCTTTGGCTCTACTTGGAAACCACTTCTGGGCTTTGTGCTCGAGGCAGGAAAAAAAAATGAACTCCTGACGTTGGGTTTCCCTGATTAATATACGGCCAGTCATCGATTTACAACTGTTCGCTTAGTGTTACAACGGCACGGGAAAAAGTGGCTTATGACTGTTTTTCACACTTACGACCGCTGCAGCATCCCTATGGTCACGTGATCAAAATTCAGACACTTGGCCACTGACTCATATTTATAATGGTCGCAGTGCCCTGGGGTCACGTGACCCCTTTTGCGTCCTTCTGTCAACGGGGAAGCCAGATTCGCTTAACAACCGTGGTACTCATTTAACAACTGCAGTGATTCGCTTAACAACGGTGGCAAGAACGGTCATAACATGGGGCAAAACTCACTTAGCCGCAAACGTCTCCCTTAGCAGCAGAAATGTTGGGCTCCGTTGCAGTCGCAAGTTGAGGACCAGCTGTTTGTTTTGATCGAAATGGCTAGTAGACAGTCCTCGACTTAAAACAAGTTCATTTAGTGACCGTTCAAAGTTACGACAGCACTGAAAAAAGTGACTTCTCACCGTTTTTCACAGTTACAGCCTTTGCAGCATTCCCCATGATCATGTGGTCAAAATTCGGACTGGTTGGCAACTGGTTCATACTTATGACCGTTGCTGTGTCTCTGGGTCATGTGATCCCCCTTTTGCAACCATCTGATGAACAAAGTCAAGGGGGAAGCCAGATTCACTTAACAACAGGGTTACTAAATTATCAAATGCAGGGATTCCCTTAACGACCGAGGCAAGGAAGGTGCTAAAATGGAACAAAACTCACTGAACAAATGTCTCACTTAACGGCAGAAATGTTGGGCTTCCATTGTGGTCATAAGTCGAGAACTACCTGCCGTTCTTAGTTGGTAAAATAAAACTTTGAGCCTATAACTTTGTACTTCACTGGGCTAAAAATAGTTGGAAGTCGTTGCTTTCTCGTTCTCTCCCTGTCCCTATCCCCTTCTTTCCTTTTTCTTCCCCTTTCCCCCTTTCCTGATAGCTGCAACGGTCACAAGTGTGAGAAACGGTCCTATGTCCCTTTTTTTTCAGTGCCGTCGTAACTTTGAGCCATCACTAAATGAACCTGTTGTAAATTGAGGGCTGTCTGTACTAGCCATGTCAATCAAAACAAACAGCTAGTCCTCGACTTACGACCGCAATTGAACCCAAAATTTCTGTTGCTAAGTGAGACGTTAGTAGCTAAGTGAGTTTTTGCCGTGACTTATTGCATCGTGCGAACACAACTTTTACAAGATTAAAAAGAAACTTTTATCGCTTTTGTTCTTCTCTTCCTATTTGGGGTGGTGGGTTGTTGACTTTATTAGGGTGCCCGAAGAGGCCGGATCGATGCGTTCGTGCAAAGTTTGGACAAAAATTTCATGGTTCCAGTAGGTGGCGCTGTCATCGCTGGCTTCAGTGACGCCTTCATACAGGAAATCAGCAAAATGTATCCAGGTACATTGTGGTTTTTTTTTTAATGATATATATATATATTTTAATGAAAGTGGAAATTACTGTAAAAAAAAACATGTTTCCCCTGGTATAACGGACAAAGTGAGAAGAACCTGTGGCTTAGAGGTTAATACATCTACCTAATATATAAGCAGCACGGGTTCGAATCCCAGAAGGGTATGGCTAGCTGACGAGAGCTAAATAGCTTGAAATAGATCTATACTAGTCTCCCTTTATTTCTTGGTCGGTAAAATATAGATTCAACACAAAAAAAATAGTTTGTCGCGAAACCGACTTCCTGTGAAGGCCCCTGGATTGGGGCTGAAAGACGAAAGCGGAAGCAGTATGCTCCGTCCCATAATTGGGTAGACCAGGTTGCCCTGATTTTTCCCACCAGAGAAATGGCTTGTAGGCAGGGAAGAAGGGGGCCAGGACGACCAAGAGAGAGCAGGCAGTGGAAATGAGGAGCCACGGAGCTCAGAAAATGACAGAGGTGAGAATAAATCTCACAGAGGCGAAATAGATCTTTTCCCGGAATTCTGACATTAGAAATGAAACCGCAGTTTATAGATTCTAATTAAAATATTTATTTCGGTACAAAAACAATAAATTCTAATTAGCTACATGACTGATATAAAAGTAGGCCTTCCTTCAATGGAAGCCAGAAGAAGAAGGGAGGAACGGAGATTGGAATGCACACATGCGTACAAGAACATATCAATCACGTGCTCAGGAATAAACCATTATAATAGATAGGGATGTATCTCCCTGCATATACATATAACGGGCAATAATCACACCGTGACAGAAAATGAGCAAGGACCAATCCCTCCTGATCCTCGAGCACGGAGAGTGGAGAGAAGGCGAGAACAGCGCAAACTGAACCGAGTACTTGGGGGAGTGGGAGAGCGCCCCACCCCTCTTCACAAGGCACACCTGGGGATTGAGACTTAAGGAGGCGCTGTGGGGAGGGGCATTTATCGGGAACATACGCTGAGTTCCTGAAGTGTTGAGTGCTGACATTTGAACTTACTTGGATTCCTTGCATTCCTTCTTGATTTCTGGATTACTTGCCTTGCTCCCTTGCTTCCTGGACTCTTTATTTATTTATTTATTTATTTATTATGGTGTTCTTATATGCCGCCCAATTCCCGAAGGACTCAGGGCGGCGTACAACAGAGAAAATACAAGACACCAATTCATAAATATTACATTAAAAACAGATATAAAAATTAAAAACACAATATTTAAAATCGTCCAATACCCATTCAACAACCATACATACTTGGGGGTGAGCTCGAGTGGATTAAGCTCTACCCCCAGCCTGCAGGAAAAGCCATGTCTTGACAGCTTTTCGGAAGGCCAGCAGAGTGGGGATAGTTCGGGTCTCTGGGGGAAGTTGGTTCCAGAGCGCGGGGCCGGCCACAGAGAAGGCTCTCCCCCTAGGGCCCGCCAGGCGACATTGCTTGGCCGATGGGACCTGGAGGAGGCCGACTCTGTGGGCCCTAACCGGTCGAAGGGAAGTATGAGGCAGAATGCGGTCTCGGAGATAACCTGGTCCTAAGCCATGAAGGGCTTTAAAGATGGTGATCAACACCTTGAATTGGACCCGGAGACCGATGGGCAACCAATGCAGCTGGCGGGGTATTGGTGTCACGTGGGTGTACCTTGGCACACCCACCACAGCACGCGCAGCCGCTGAAGTCTCCGGATACTCTTCAAGGGTAGCCCCATGTAGAGCGCGTTGCAGTAGTCCAAGCGCGAGGTGACAAGGACATGAGTGACCGTGAGTAAAGCCTCCTTCTCCAGGTATGGCCGCAACTGGTGCACCAGGCGAACCTGTGCAAAGGCCCCCCTACTCTTCATCTTGCCCTGCTGGATTTACTGCTTTGCAGCCATGGTGCTCACAGCATTGGCTGTACTGTGTGTGTGTGTGTGTGTGTGTGTCTCATCACTTTGCTCTGGGAGTTGCCAGAAACGTGGGAGCGTTTGGGGAAATTTGGAGCAATAAAGGGGCGGTTTGAACTGCCAGCTGCCTGCGTTGCTTCTGTGCCGTGCCCCGGGTCATCACAGGTTGCCTTTCTCTTCTTTTTTCTCCCTAGGTAGAGCTTCGGCTTCTCCTTCCTTAGATGTGCTCATTACGTTGCTGAGTTTGGGCACCAAGGGATACCGGCAACTTCTTCGGGAAAGAAAGGTAGCCTTTCTGGATTAATGGGTCTGAGATTGTCACTTATGAGCAGGTGGCAGACACATGTAGGACTTCAGTTGTTGGGCGGCCTCTGAATTCTGGTTTCTATCTTTGGCTAGTTTAAGCCAAAATTAAAACGAACCTTAGTCCCTTTGTCTCTGGAGATTCTCCAGGTCAAATTTTTTAGAAGTTGGTTTGCCATTGTCTGCTTCTTAGGGTTGAGAGAGAGTGACTGGCACAAGGCCACCCAGCTGAATTTGAACTGAGTCTCCTGCTTGCTAAACCTGCTGCCTTAAACATTGCACCAACCACCATCTTTAAATTCTCAAAAACGGTCTCTGGATCAGCGTATTTACAGCGGCAATAAATAAATCCAGTTTGCTGGGCACTATTTATTTATATATGTATTAGTTGCATTTGTATGCCGCCCACTCCACAGAGACTCTGGGCGGCTCACAACAGTAAAAATTCACAAGCAACAATAAATATAAAAAGTATTAAAACAATAAGTATTAAAACATTTAAAAGCATTTAAAGACCTCAATTTAAAAACCCATACAATAATTCACTCATGGGGCCAAGAATAATCGGTGTTGTATTAAAATCATTTAATACAACTATAAATTTATTTATTTATTTATTTATAAAATTTATTTATAAAATTTATTTATTTATTTATTTATTTATTTATTTTGTGAGGTTTATATACCGCCTCACAGTGCAAGCACTCTCTAAGCGGTTTACACCAGTAAGCAATGTATATTTACATTGCCCCCAACAATCTGGGTCCTCATTTTACCTACCTCGGAAGGATGGAAGGCTGAGTCAACCTTGAGCCGGTGAGATTTGAACCGCTGACCTTGCGGATCACAGTCAGCTAAAGTGACCTGCAGTTCCTGCCTCTGAATTGATGATGGGTGGGCAGAGAATAAAACTTCTTGCATTCCTGACGGACCTATTTAAGCATTTCACTCCAGAAAATTAATTTCTTCATTTAAAACATGGCTGTTCAACCTTGGCAACTTTATACCTTAAGACTTGTGGGCTTCAACTCCCAGAATTCCCTCCTGCTGGCTGGGGAATTCTGGGAATTGAAGTCCACAGAGGTCCACAACCTATTTTGCAAAGGATCAGAGGGCAAGAAGTAACAGACAGGAGATCATTAAAGAGAGATCCAACTTAGAACTAAGGAGAAGTTTCCTGCCCCTGAGAATAATTTATTTATTTGTGAGATTTATTTATTTATTTGTGAGATTTATATACCGGCTCTCAGTGCAAGCACTCTCTAAGCGGTTTACACCATTAAGCAATGTATTTATTTACATTGCCTCCAACAATCTGGGTCCTCATTTTACCTACCTCGGAAGGATGGAAGGCTGAGTCAACCTTGAGCCGGTGAGATTTGAACCGCTGAGCTGCGGATCACAGTCAGCTAAAGTGGCCTGCAGTACCGCACTCTAACCGCTGCGCCACCTCAGCTCTTAATTGTCAGGGACTGGAGATTAGAGGATAAAACATACAAAGAAATTGGGTATGTCTAGTCTAGAGAAAAGAAGGACTAGGGGAGACACAATAGTAGTATGCCAATATTTGAGGGGCTGCCACAAAGAGGAGGGGGTCAACCTATTTTCCAAAGCACCAGAAGGCAAGAGAAGAAACCATGGATGGAAACTCATCAAACGGAGAAGCAACCTGGAACTCAGGAGAAATTTCCTTGACAGTGAGAACAATTAACCAGTGGAACAGCTTGCCACCAGAAGCTGTGAGTGCTCCAACACCGGAGGTTTTTAAGAAGAGACTGGATAGTCATTTGTCTCAAATGGTCTAGGGCAGGAGTCCCCAAACTTGGCAACTTTAAGACTTATGGACTTCAACTCCCAGAATTCTCCAGCCAGAGAATTGAGTTGAAGTTCACAAGTCTTAAAGTTGCCAAGTTTGAAGACCTCTGGTCTAGGGTCTCCTGCTTGAGCAGGGGGTTGGACTAGAAGACCTCCAAGGTCCCTTCCACCTCTATTCTGCTTCAATGGATGGAAACTAACCAAGAGAGTGAAGCAACCTGGAATTAAGGAGAAATTTCCTGACAGTAAGAACAATCAGTGGAAAGGAGTAATTCTTCAGAACTTGTGGTGTGCTCCGACATTGGGAGTTTTTTAAGAAGAGACTGGCTCACCGTTTACCTGAAATGGTAAGAGGGTTTCCTGCCTGAATAGGGGGTTGGACTAGAAGACCTCCAAGGTCCCCTTCCAACTCTGTTCTTCTGGTCTTAAACTTGCCAAGTTTGGCCGCTCCCCGGATCTAACAATGAACTTTTGCTCTGTAAATCCAGGTTCTTGAAATGTCGCAAATCTCTTAGCTATTCAATATGCGGAAGGAATAAGACGTAATAACTTTCCTTTCCGTAGTGTATTTTGGCCTCTTCCAGAAGGGTAAAATTTAATGCCAGTGGTTTATTACCTTATGCTCTTTAAAAGCTAAGCCAAAGCGATGATGTTCTCCGGAAAAGCTATTTATAGTGCTGTTTCTATTTTGGTTCCACTATACCTGTAGGGAGGAAAAACTATTTTTTTCCACTAAGGCATTGGTTTTCTTTTCCTTCTCTAATCCTCCCATCAGTACAGTCCTCGACTTGCGACCACAATTGAGCCCAAAATTTTATGTCGTTAAGTGAGAACTGTGCTAAGTGAGTTTGGCCCCATTTTTACGACATTTCTCGCCACGTCTGCTCAGTGAATCGCTGCCGTTGCGAAATGAGTAACACGGTCGTTAAGTGAACCCGGCTTCCCCGTGGACTTGGCTTCTCAGAAGGTGGCAAAAGGGGATCACTGCGACCGTCATAAATGTGAGTCAGTTGTCGAGCATCCGAATGTAAATCACGTGACCACGGGGATGCGGCAGCGGTCATAAGTATGAAACATGGTCATAAGTCCCTTCCCCCCCCCGGTGCCGTTGTAACCTCGAACGGTCACTAAATGAACTGTTGTAAGTTGAGGACTACCGATATAGTAACTTAACAACTGCAGTGATTCACTTAACAACTGTGGCAAGAAAGGTCGTGAAATTCACTTTACGAATGTCCCAGTTAACAACAGAAATTTTGGGCTCCGTTGTGGCCATAAATCAAGGATTACCTGTAGTTCAATCTCAGATCTTGGAAGCTAAAAGAAATACAACTTGCTTTAGGTTCAAACTTCCTCATTGGACTTGCTTAATTTACAATTTAATTTAATTTAATTTAATTTAATTATTTAATTTAATTTAATTTAATTTAATTAATTTAATTTAATTTAATTTAATTTAATTTAATTTAATTTAATTTAATTTAATTTAATTTAATTTATTTAATTAAAAGTTCTTATAGGCCGCCCAATCCTGTAGGACTCAGGGCGGCGTACAGCATGAATAAGAACGGTACAATATATAATACTTAACTGTTTCGTTTTTGTTTTATTTTTTGTACTAACTTGCTCCTCCAGAAATGTAGCTGACACTCCTAGTAGGCAATAAATAAACTTGTTTAATATTTCTCTAGCATGATAATATTCTATTGTGCCTGGCTTAAATATGGGATAGGCGATGTAGAAAAATCAATGCCATTCAGTTACAATTTTTAAAGTTTTAAGAGTTCTCCTTGGCGTCATCGTAAATTCCCGACGAAATAGAACTTTCGTCTAAAGAACCATTAATTTATTGTACAGCAAATTGCTTAGCTAGCTGTTTGTAAGATCTAGGAGCTCATTATAGTGGGGGGGTGAAGGGGGGGAGTTAAATGTACATCCTCTAATGAGTAAGGGCTGTTTGTTCCATTTTTTCCATTCTTTTATTGTGCTGAGAAAAAGGGACAAAGTCAAAGCACTGTTTCACAGACACAGATGGAGCGCCCACAACAACTTCTACTTTTTTTCATTTTTTTTTTCCAACAAAAAATACATAGTTTCTCCACAAAGTGTTGTCCGGGTCGCATTTGATAACCATACATAGTTTTTCTGATACATAATCAATTCCATTGTCATCTCTCTATTTCAATTCCAACCCATAGTATCATCTATACATATTTCTTTATCTTAACTTACTTTCTTCTTGTTACATACATAATTTACTAATCGCCCACATTTCTAGTCCCTTTCACTCACATCAATTAATTATCTTATTTACTGCATACATTTGGCCACACTTGGAATACTGCATTCAGTTTTGGTCGCCACGATGCAAAAAGGATGTTGAGACTCTGGAAAGAGTGCAGAGAAGAGCAACAAAGATGATTAGGGGACTGGAGGCTAAAACATACGAAGAACGGTTGCAGGAACTGGGTATGTCTAGTTTAATGAAAAGAAGGACTAGCGGAGACATGATAGCAGTGTTCCAATATCTCAGGGGTTGCCACAAAGAAGAGGGAGTCAAGCTATTCTCCAAAGCACCTGAGGGTGGAACAAGAAGCAATGGGTGGAAACTAAACAAGGAGAGAAGCAACTTAGAACTAAGGAGAAATTTCCTGACAGTTAGAACAATTAACCAGTGGAACACCTTGCCTCCAGAAGTTGTGAATGCTCCAACACTGGAAGTTTTTAAGAAGATGTTAGATAACCATTTGTCTGAAGTGGTGTAGGGTTTCCTGCCTAAGCAGGGGGTTGGATTAGAAGACCTCCAAGGTCCCTTCCAACTCTGCTATTCTATTCTATTCTATTTCTCATATTTTCTATCTTTCTATATTACAAGCTCTCTCCATATTTTAGTTGATTCAATTTATCTCAAGTTATCTTTCAAAGTGAAGCCAATTTCCTTTTCACATTCCATCTACTGTTCTGTTTTATTCTAATCAGTATTCATCATCAACTTCAAATCTTATATTAAAAACCTCTTAATTTAATTTACAATTCAGAGTTAAATGCATCAAGTTCCTCATCCCACTTTTCTACTAATTCTGTTTTGCCATAGGTAATTATATATATATATATATATATATATATATATATATATATATATATATATATATATATATATATATATATATATAACTACTAAACCATTTTACAATAAGCCTTCCATTTATTCAACTATCCACCATTAACAATATTAATACAGTTTTCTTAAATCTATTAATATGGCCCTTATTTTATTTATTTCTTCCCATCCGCCTTTCTTTATTTACCCATTTTCCTTTAGTCCCTCAAAAATTCCACTTGCTAAATCTCTCCTTTTTCCTCATTCCTTTGACTTCTTCTTTTTCTTTTTCTTGTGTCTTATAGCTTTTCTCTCTAATCTTTTTTCTCTTTTTTTAAGTTCATTGTTCGTGTGGTCTCCCCAAATTTCTCTAATCTCTTCCCACCATTTCGCTTTTTACCTTTTGATTGATTCTTTTTAAACTACTATTCTCCTCTCTCAACTCTTTTCTCGCCACTGTGAACCCCAATGAAATCATTCAGTTGTGGGTTTTTTTGCTTTCAGTCCTTTCTTCTATTGTGTTGTTTTCTTGTTTCTCATTTCTCTTAGCCACCCTCTCGTCTATTTTCTGCTCAAAGTTTTCCGACACAGTTTCTGACTCTTCTGCTATTTCACGTTCCAGCCGAATTTCTAATTTTTTTGTCACCTTTTACAGTTTCACCCACATCTTTTAACGTAGCAAATAATTCTTCATACGTCCAAATACTTCTCTTCACTAGACTAGCCATGCCCAGTTCCTGCAACCGTTCATCGTATGTTTTAGCCTCCAGTCCCCTAATCCTCTTGGTTGCTCTTCTCTGCCCTCTTTCTAGAGTCTCAACATCTTTTTTGTAATGTGGTGACCAAAACTGGATGCAGTATTCCAGGTGTGGCCTTACTAAAGCTTTATATAGTGGTACTAATCCTTCATGTGATCTTGATTCTATGCCTCTGTTTATACAAGCAAGGATTGTGTTAGCTTTTTTGGCTGCTGCTGCACACGGCTGGCTCGTGTTTAAGTGACGTGTCCAAGATACATATTATTCTTTGGCTGGGGCTTTTTTCCTTCACTTCATCCAGATGTAGACCAGGGAGAGATTTGCCAACTAGGGAGAATCTCTGTCTAACCCCAAATTAGCCCAATTTTGGAGGCAATCACTTCATTGATTTAATCACTGCTCAGCCGTTTTCCAGCGTTCTCTCCTTTTTCAAGTGAATGGAGCGATCTCCTCCTTTGATTGAAATTGAGATGGAAATCATTTTCCTACTGGGGGAAAGAACAAACACACTATTCCATCTTTGCCTTGATAATCTCGCAGGTCTGTGGTCTCTACTCTTTCTCCATCCATCTATATTTTTTCTTTCTTTCCCATCTTTCTTCCCTTTCTCTTATCTGCGAACAGACACATACAAAGAACTTTTTATTATGCTTAGCACTGTCGCCACAGCAACCATTTTGTAATTGCACCCATGAGGGATGTTTCAAGATGGCCGCCAAGGGGTACCCAAAGGTCAGAGAGACCCTTCCTATGTGTTTTATGCAGGCAACGTTTGACATGCAACTCTTTCCCCAGAGATTAGCAAAACTCAAAACAGATCCTTTTCTTTCTTTTCTTTCTTTTTTTCTTTCCTTCCTTCCTTTCTCTCTCTCCCTCCCTCCCACCCACCCTCTTTCTTTCTTTCTCCCTTCCTCCCTCTTTCTTTCTTTCTCCCTCCCTCTTTCTTTCCTGTCTCTCTCCCTCCCTCCTTCCCTCTTTCTTTCTCTCTCTCTTTCCCTCCCTCCCTCTTTCTTTCTATCTTTCTTTCTATTTCTCTCCCTCTTTCTTTCTCTCCTTCCTTCCTTCTTTCTCTCTCTTTATCTTTCTTTTTCCCTTTTTCTTTCTTTCTTTTTCTCTCTCCCTCCCTCCCTCTTTCTTCCTTTCTTCTCTCTCCCTCTCTCTTTCTTTCTCTCTCTCTCTCCCTCCCTCCCTTTCTTTCCTTTCTCCCTCCCTCCCTCTTTCTTTCTTTCTCTCTCTCTCCCTCCCTCCTCCTTTCTCTTTCTTTCTTTCTTTCTATTTCTCTCTCCCTCCCTCTTTCTTTCTTTCTTTCTTTCTATTTCTCTCTCCCTCCCTCTTTCTTTCTCTCTCTCCCTCCTTCCTTCTTTCTCTCTCTCTCTCTCTCTCTCTTTCTTTCTTTCTTTCAGGAAATGTTTTCTTACCTTTCAACGGAGGTGAAAAAATTGGCAGAAAGCTACGACGAAAGATTGTTGGCTACACCGCACAATCCTATCTCTCTAGGTAAGATTGGCTTTAATGGAATGACATGCATAAAAGAGTTGTTGGTTTCCCTTCTAAAGGGAATATGTCATATTCTGTGATGTGTCGTATTCTGGGCAGAATGACATTAAGATATTGCACATGGAATGGCATGATAGCAGTCTTCCAATATTTAAGAGGCTGCCACACAGAAGAGGGGGGTCAACTTATTCTCCAAAGCCCCAGAAGGCTGGACAAGAAGCAACGGGTGGAAACTAATCAAAGAGAGAATCAACCTGGAACTAAGGAGAAATTTCCTGTCAGAACAATCAACCAGTGGAACTACTTGCCTCCAGAAGTTGTGGGTGCTCCATCACTGGAGGTTTTTAAGAAGAGACTGGACAACCGTTTGTCTGACATGCCACATCAAGAGGCAACTGGACTTTCTGGTTTTTCTTTGAAGACATTTCACTTCTCATCCAAGAAGCTTCTTCAGCTCTGACTGGATGGTGGGGGATGGAAGGATTGATACTCCTTGGAGACAGCTGGTCATTTGCATCCTTTTTAGAGGGTCGCTGAGGCCACTTGGACCTTAAGACAAACTTCCAAGTGGCCTCAAAGGTGCTCTGAAAGAATGCGAATTCTGGTACACCTAATTCTGATTCCAAGGCTACGGTGCTCATGCAATACAGCTAAATTGATGCCAGTGTAATACTAAACCACGTCAAGAGAATGAGTGAAATTCCGTTTTTTGTTTTTTTGTTTTCCTGGACAGAAAAAGCAAAAAAAGAACATAGGTCTGTGCTGCTGACTCTTGACTCTTTCAATTATTGGTTGAGACACAACGGCAGAGATATATATCTGCAGGTGCCGAGAGGCCTGAAATATGGCATCTTTTTCTTTTCCTTTAAAAAAGAAGGACAGAAATATAGGATAGGATAGGATAGGATAGGATAGGATAGGATAGGATAGGATAGGATAGGATAGGATAGGATAGAATAGAATAGAATAGAATAGAATAGAATAGAATAGAATAGAATAGAATAGAATAACAGAGTTGAAAGGGACCTTGGAGGTCTTCTAGTCCAACCCACTGCTTAGCCAAGAAACCCTAGACCACTTCAGACAAATGGTTATCCAACCTCTTCTTAAAAACTTCCAGTGTTGGAGCATTCACAACTTCTGGAGGTAAGCTGTTCCACTGATTAATTGTTCTAACTGTCAGGAAATTTCTCCTTAGTTCTAAGTTGCTTCTCTCCTTGTTTAGTTTCCACCCGTTGCTTCTTGTTCTACCCTCAGGTGCTTTGGAGAATAGTTTGACTCCCTCTTCTTTGTGGCAACCCCTGAGATATTGGAACACTGCTATCATGTCTCCCCTGGTCCTTCTTATCTTATCTATCAATCTATCTTATTGCCCTCACTTTTTTGTGTGCGCAAAACGAAAAATAATTTCTTACAGACGTTTTTCCTACTTGCCGTTCTGAAAGATATTTCTCCCGGGAACGCAGAGCGCTTGTGATTCAAAAGGAGAAAGGCGAGAAATGTTGCTACACACCGGTGTGTGGTGTTGTTATTGTTTTTTGTATTTTCAGCAATGTCACTGAGAGAACTTGACGAAGAAAACCCGGAAGCTGTCACGCAGCTCGGATCCATGCTTTTCACCAGACAAGTTTCCGGAGCAAGGTGAGTCCGTTTATATTAATATTTCGATTCAGGAATATCTCGGTTCACAGAGTGGGTTGCACCATGAGGGGCCCCTTGTGAAGATCTGGGGCCTTTTAACTATGATGGCCCTTGAGTTCTTCTTTAAATTTTGCTGTTTTAATCTTTACGGTATTTATTCGTACGGCGTTTGATCGTCTTACGCCATGTGCATTACGGATCGTAATTTGGAGAAAAATTGCAGGATAATAGGCAGCCTTTCAATTAAGCGGGGCCCTGACCTTTGCAGCTTGGGGGGACCCCATGGATGGTGGGGTGGGAGAAGGGAGGGTTCTCTGTGAGTGGTGGGCGAGGGTGCACGTATGCGCAACTCTGTTTGCGCTAGCGCCCGCCGCTCACACGAATGGAGCTTCACGTGCGAGCAATAGATGATTCGATAGATGGATGGATGGATGGATGGATGGATGGATGGATGGATGGATGGATGGATGGATGGATGGATGGATGGATAGATAGATAGATGATAGATAGATAGACAGACAGACAGACAGACAGACAAACTATAGACAGACAGACATGAGAGATGGTTGATAGATTAGACAGACACGATAGATGATTGATAGATTAGATAGATAGACAGACAGACATACAGATGATAGACAGACAGACACAATAGATGATTGATAGATTAGACAGACAGACACGTAGATGATAGAATAGATAGATGATTGATAGATTAGATAGATAGACAGACATACATACAGATGATAGACAGACAGACACAATAGATGATTGACAGATTAGACAGACAGACACGTAGATGATAGAATAGATAGATAGATGATTGATAGATTAGACAGATAGAAGATAGATAGACAGACAATGATAGACAGACAGACAGAATAGATGATTGATAGATTAGACAGACACACACACACAATAGATGATAGAATAGATAGATAGATGATTGATAGATTAAATAGATAGATGATAGATAGTCAGATAGATAGATAGATGATTGATAGATTAGATAGATAGATGATTGATAGATAGATAGATGATAGATAGATAGATAGACAGACAGACACAATAGATCAAGGGTGTCAAATTCAGGGGTGCTTAAATTTGGCCCACAGGGCCGGCCTGGAAATATCAAAGGACCGGCCCGCGGTGCCTCTGCCAGCCAAAACAGGCCTCCGCGGGGCCCATTTTTTGGCCGGCAGAGTGCTGCTGGAGGCTGGGGAGGCCGAAAACGGGCCGCCCCTTACAGTCCTAAGACAACGACCACCTGTACACAACTTAACCACTGAATTTTTGCTCCGAAGCAAGTCTGACAGATTTTAGAGGAGCTTCCAATTTGGGCACATCCGCAGAAGACGGCACCCTTGGTGGATTTTATATCCTTCGGTTTCCAGAATCAAGCCCTCACTCTTATTCCAAGTCAAGTGGTGGCAGAAACCCGTTTTGACTCCCGTTTCCTTTCCTTGCAGGGTGGTGTCTCCTGGGACTCTGCAGACCGTGAGTGGGTACACCTTCAAAGGTTTTACGGCCCACACAGACCACTATCCTTGCTCCTACCTGAATGCTGCCTCGGCCATCGGGATGAAGGCAGAGGATGTGGAGAAGTTTGTGAAAAGGCTGGATAAATGCCTGAAGGCTCTAAGAAGAGGAAAGGGCCTTCAAGATGGACCACTGCCGAACGTAGATACGGATTCTGACCTGGAGAAATGCAACATAGAAGAAGGAGACACCCAGCCTTAGTTTATCCCAAAACATTATTTCCAGCTTAGAATGTTTTGGGTTGGTTTTTTTTAAATAGAAAAATAATCAGATGTGAATCACCTCAGGGCCTTCTCCTCCCATTGTCCCATTGAAATGAATAAAGAGATCATTCTGCTTCTCCCTTACTTGGATTTTATATGTCCAAAAAGGCATTTCAATTTAAATTTCAGATTTAAACCCATGTCAAATTGTGGACAGCTGAGCTGGCCCTCTTAACATTCCTAAAAAGGATTGGGACAGTCACACGTCACGAGGACAGACAAACGTCTGCAAGAAAGCCACCAAGCTCGGAGACCTCCAAGGATCCCGCCTGTCAACCCTGAGCTACCAATATTCTCCTTTATTGCATGCATCATTTTCAGTGGGGGGTTGTTTCCCTCCTTTCTTTCTACCTGGCTGCAGCACAGAACACCGGCAGAAAATAAAATGCAGCAGTCCGATTTATATGAAGGGAAGCAAAAGTGCGATAAGTGGAAAACGATGGCACTGCAGCTAGTGCTGGGCAGATCAAACATTCCCTACTGTACAATCAGCAGTTTTTGGAAAAGAGGCTGGTGCACGGAGGCTTACCAAAACGATCCGCGTTGCGTTTTCTTCCTTTTATTTCACCTCGTTTTCCTTGGGGTTGCTGTACATTCTCCTTCCTCTGCAGACGTCTGCCCTACTTTTCAACAGCATTGTCTACTTCTGAGAAAATGAAGGCAGCATTCCCTGCTTGCACATTTTGTAGCCTTCTACCAATGCAGTTTGAGGGAGCTACGATACCTTTCTGAAAAGTTTCCGGATGCAAGTCCAGTTCAAAATTAGCCGAATTCAAAACATTTGTTTCCCGATGATTCATCCTTAGATGATTTATCCCGATCCCGACTGATCAAAATGTGCACCCTTAGTCATTTACCATATTTTTCAGAGTATAAGACGCACCGAAGTATAAGGCACACCTTAGTTTTGGGGGAGGAAAACAAGGAAAAAAAGCCTCTGCCTCCCAGCAATTTGCCAAACAGCAAACAGCACAGATGATATACACTGTTTGCTGTGTATTTCTGTCCATGTGTTCCTGACCCATGGAAATAGCAAAGAATTGGAGAAATGTACATTATGGCAGTATATTAATCCCAGAAAGTTTTCTTAAATGTAATCACACTAACTCCTCCCAATTATTTAAATAGATCTACTCCAAACATGACTAAGTCAGGATTTAATTCAGCTGCCTTATTTTAATACTAATACAATACTAATACAGGACATTTCAGATTATACTTTTACAGATCTTTAAAATTGATGTGGCTTTCTGGAAAGCTTTCTGCTATTTAAAAGAAGATACAATAGCGCTGGGCCTCTTCAGAGCAAGAATTTATTTTTAAAAGCTTCTTCATTTTGTTAAGTTGTCTAGAACAATAATAAAGCAGTCTTTAAAAAATAAGTCTTACAATTTGAACACTCTACAAACATTTAACAAGATAACATATTAACAGAATCTGCCTCTACCTAGGATAGAACTCACAACCTCCTGACTGTGAGGCAAGAGGTCTACCTCTAGGCTACAGTAGTTGTAGCTTACCTTCCTGGAATTTCAGCAGTGTAACATTGCCAGCAGTTTATCTCCCAGCATTTTGTCTCATTACAGCCACCATAGTTAGTTTCATTTTACCACGTGGCTTGCAAGCCTGTCAGCTGTAGGTCGGGAGGCAAGTAATCTCTTAGTGTGCTAATAAGGCTCTGCCCTGTTTGCTGCAAAGAGGTAAATTGCTGGCAAGCAAAGATCAAAGAGTGGGGGTGGCTGGGTGGGGCTACATTCAGTGTATAAGACGCACCTAAATTTTCACCCTCTTTTTGAGGGTAAAAAGGTGCGTCTTATACTCCGAAAAATACGGTAAATGCCGTGTCCCTGCAAGGTTGCAAACAAAACTCTGCCGTTGCTTTTCCTGTAGATCGGAGTTATCCAATCTTGGCAACTCTTAAGACTTGTGGATTTCAACTCCCAGAATTCCCAAGCCAGCCATGGGCTGAGCCCCACGGAGGCATCAAAACACATCACAAGTCCCTGCGTGCTCGCAAGAAATCTAAGTCCAGCCCAACTTGAATGCCTTTCTTATCTCCCGCTCATTTCCCTTGGCTATTAGTTGGCCAGATTCTTGTAGAGAGCTTGAAGATTTGCCATCAATCTTTGTACTCGTTTGAACTTCCTGAATCTCCCGATTTCCCCGCCATTTGACAGGAACCTGGGCAGATTCAAGATCCATCCTAAGGCATGAAAGTTCACTGTGTGATTTTTGAGTCAATCCCTCAACCCAACCTACTTCGAAAGGGTGGTGGTGGTGGCGGGGAATGGAAGAGGGGTGTGTTATAAACATTGCCTTGAGGAAAGATGGCACAGAGATATAAACCAGTAAGAAATAAATACTTATCATCTCAAGACAATTTTTCCATTTGTGGTCTCGAGAACAACAGTAGACCATTAAAAAAAAAACTTCTTGAGGCTGGCCCATTGTAGCTCTTCACTCCAAAGAAACCTGTCACTGTGATTAATTCGCAATTCATCAAGTTTCTGGGGACTCTTCTTGGACAACACAAATAGATTTTCTCCATGAAAACTTAACACTTAGTAATGAAAGTATTTGGGACATGAATTCATTGGCTCAGCCAATCCCTAATAAAACTCTACAATGGCAAAATCTGAGGGCCTCTGTGCTTGGGAATAAACCTTTGGAGGAAACGTCTTGTCCCCATGTGAGTAATAGAGACAAGGTTGTGTTAAAAAGTTCTTGCATCCATTTCCTATGTGTAGGTACAAAGATGCAACAAAAATGATTAGAGGACTGGAGGCTTAAACATGAAGAACGGTTGCAGGAACTGGGTATGTCTAGTCTAGTGAAAAGAAGGGTTAGGGGGGAAATGATAGAAGTGGTCCAATATTAGAGGAGCTCCTACAAAGAAAATGGGGTCAAACTATTAAAGCACCAAAAAAAGACAAGAAGCAAAAGATGGAAACTCACCAAGGAGAGAAGCAACTTAGAACTAAGGAGAAATTTCCTGACAGAACAATTGATCAGTGGAACAGAAGTTGCCTCCAGAAGTTGTGGATGCTCCAACACTGGAAGTTTTTAAGAAGATGTTGGATAACCATTTGTCTGAAGTGGTGTAGGGTTTCCTGCCTAGGCAGGGGGTTGGACTAGAAGACCTCCAAGGTCCCTTCCAGCCCTGTTATTGTGTTACATTGCAGATTCATTATTTTAGTGTACTGCTTAACAATTGTAAAGATTCAACTCTGGGATATGTTATAGGAAGAAGCGATTGGTAAATATTTGAAATAACAAGGTAAGATTGATAAGATAACCTTTATTGTCATTTTTGTACTGTGAGCAGACTGGCACACGCTAAAAATGAAATTCAGTTGCCTGCTAAAAAAAGGAAGTATATATCAATTCATACACATACATAACACACATATACATATGCTATATACATACATATACTTGTATACACGCACACAGAAAAACATGTATATTATATATATATATATATGTATGTATATATAATACATAATATATATGTATTATATATATTATATATGTATATTATATATATATACACACACATATATACATATACACATACACGTGTATGTATATACACACACACACATATATATATACATATGCACATGTATACATACATATGTATTTGTATCAGAGATGGGTTCCTGCCAGTTCTGTCCGATTCTATAGAACTGGTAGTGGGAATTCCCCCCCGCTCGCCGAACCGGCAGCGATGGCTGGCTGGACACGCCCCCGAACCAGCTCTCTCAGTTCGTGCGCAGAAGCCTATGGCACCGCCATCTTGTTTTTTGCTTCTGCGCATGTGCAGAAGCTGTTTTTTTCTTCTGCGCATGTGCAGAAGCTGGGTTTTCATCACACTGCATGTGCACGTGCCCACTCGAAGCACGCGCACGCCCACACGGCACGGGAGGAAGCAAACCGGCAGCGAGGTAAGTCAGAATCCACCCCTGATGTGTATGCATATGTAAATACATATATACATATACACATACACGTGTGTGTGTGTACACACACACACACACACACACTAATCACTGTCCATTTTGAATACATAGCAGAAAGAGGAAACTTGAGAGTTTACAAGGTCAATGAATTAATTAACTTTATGGAACAATTTCACAAGCTTCCTAACAGAAAGGAAGCAGCAGGTGAAGCTAGGCAAAATCACATCAGATACCTGTACAATTAGCACAGGGGCCCCCCAAGGCTGTGTGCTCTCACCACTTCTCTTCTCTCTATATACCAATGACTGCATCTCAAACGATTCATCTGTTAAACTACTGAAGTTTGCAGATGATACAACAGTGATTGGCCTCATTCGAGACAACGATGAAACCGCATACAGATGGGAGGTTGAACAACTAGTCTCATGGTGCGACCGGAACAATCTGGAACTGAACACACTCAAAACCGTAGAAATGGTGGTAGACTTTAGGAGAAACCCTCCCATCCTACCACCTCTTACAATACTAGACAATACAGTATCAACAGTAGAGACCTTCAAATTTCTAGGTTCCATCATATCTCAAGACCTAAAATGGTCATCTAACATCAAAAACGTCATCAAAAAAGCACAACAAAGAATGTTCTTTCTGCGCCAACTCAGAAAGCTCAAACTGCCCAAGGAGCTGCTGATACAGTTCTACAGAGGAATCTACAGTTCTACAGAGGAATCATTGAGTCTGTCATCTGCACCTCTATAACTGTCTGGTTCGGTTCTGCAACCCAACAAGACAGACACAGACTTCAGAGGATAATCAGAACTGCAGAAAAAACAATTACTGCCAACCTGCCTTCCATTGACGACCTGTATACTGCACGAGTCAAAAAGAGGGCCGTGAAAATATTTACTGACCCCTCGCATCCTGGACATAAATTGTTTCAACTCCTACCCTCAAAACGTCGCTATAGAGCACTGCACACCAAGACAACTAGACACAAGAACAGTTTTTTCCCGAACGCCATCACTCTGCTAAACAAATAATTCCCTCACCACTGTCAAACTATTCACTAGGCTGCATTACTATTACTATTAGTTTTTCTCATGGCTCCTATCACTCATCTCCTCCCACTTATGACTGTATGACTGTAACTTGTTGCTTGTATCCTTACGATTTATTTTCATATTGATTGTTTCCTGATTACTTACTTGAACCCTATGACAACCATTCTTGACAAATGTATCCTTTATGTACACTGAGAGCATATTCACCAAAGACAAATTCCTTGTGTGTCCAATCACACTTGGCCAATAAAGAATTCTATTCTATTCTATTCTATAAACAGAGGGCTGATAAATTGGATATGGTTGACAACAGCATCCATTTCCTTTAGATAGGATCATTATTTTTCGTCCCGTTCTTAGACACATTTCTAGCCAAAAAACTCTCCTATCAAGTGTCTGTAGATACTTTACTTGGCTATTCCTCACAACGGCCTTCCTCACTTTCCTTGTTGCTTTTCACCTTCAGAACAAAAAAAACACGCAAATACCTTTCTAGTTCTTCCTGGTTTTTTGCTCCCTTTGATTGGCTGTAGGAGTCCATCTTTGTCTGCATATTTTGTCTGGGTTTTCTTGGATATTATTGCTTCCTTGGCATTTCTCTCGGCTGAACCTTGTCCAGTCCTATGATTAATGCTTACGGTGAACAAATACATAGTAAATAAGACTTCTACTTTTTCCACATCTTAGTAAATGGCCTGTTTGGTCAGTTGCCAGTTCACGGGGCTGTTCTGAGTTGGATCGAGATGCCCTTTCCTGCTGTGAAACGTCCGTTCGGATGGGGTGAGGTGGGCCCGGTGAAGAACATCAATATCTCAGGGGTTGCTACAAAGAAGAGGGAGTCAAGCTATTCTCCAAAGCACCTGAGGGCAGAACAAGAAGCAATGGGGGGAAACTAATCAAGGAGAGAAACAACGTAGAACTAAGGAGAAATTTCCTGACAGTGAGGACAATTAATCTGTGGAACAGCTTGCCTCCAGAAGTTGTGAATGCTCCAACACTGGAAGTTTTTAAGAAGATGTTGGATAACCATTTGTCTGAAGTGGTGTAGGGTTTCCTGCCTAAGCAGGGGGTTGGACTAGAAGACCTCCAAGGTCCCTTCCAACTCTGTTATTCTATAGTCTATTCTATTCTATTCTATTCTATTCTATTCTATTCTATTCTATTCTATTCTATTCTATTCTATTCTAAGAAAATGTTGACCAGGTGAGGTAAATCGAGCTGTAGAAACCCCGAGGCGCTGCAAATCTTTCCTCCTATAGCAGGCCAAATGTCACTACCCAAGGTGAACCTATTGCACATCCTAATGTACAGAATAACAGAATTAACAGAGCTGGAAGGGACCTTGGAGGTCTTCTAGTCCAGCCCCCTGCTCAAACAGAAGACCCTACACCATTTCAGACAAATGGTTGTCCAACCTCTTCTTAAAAGCCTGCAGTGATGGAGCAACCACAACTTCTGGTGGCAAGCTCTTCCACTGATTGTCCTCACTGTCAGGAAATTTGCTCCTTTGTTCTAGATTGCTTCTCTTCTCTATTAGTTTCCATCCATTGTTTCTTGTCCTGCCTTCTGGTGCTTTGGAGAACAGGTTGACCCCCCTCTTCTCTGTGACAGCCCCTCAAATATTGGAAGGCTGGTATCATGTCCATCAGAATAGAGCTGGAAGGAACCTTGACGTCTTCTCATCCAACCCCCTACTCAAGCAGGAGACCCTAGACCTGTGATGGCGAACCTATGGCACGCGTGCCAGAGGTGGCACTCAAAGCCCTCTCTGTGGGCACACTTGCAGTCACCAGCTGTTTCCCGTCCGCCGGCCAGCTGGTCTTCACAGGTGCCGGAGCACCGGAAAACAGCCCGGAAAGCAACCTGGAAAACGGCCTTAAACCGGCACGGAAAATGGCATAAACACGGCTAAAAACAACCCAAAAACAGGCATCCGCGTGCCGGCCAGCTGGTCTTTGTGTTTCCGGTGCTCCGGCGCGTATGCATGCACCTGTACGCACGTTCTGGTCTGGGCACTCAGTCCTGAAAAGGTTCGCCATCACTGCCCTAGCCCAGGGGTCTGCAACCTGCGGCTCTGGAGCCGCATGTGGCTCTTTCATCCCTCTGCTGCGGCTCCGTCGCTCAAAATATGCATCACAACATGTGCAATGTGCAACACCCGCCCGGCATGTGATTTGTTGAGCTTTTCGACCCATCTTTTTTTTGTTTGGAGTTCAAAATGTTTTTGTCGCATGCGGAAATAAAAATGTGTTTTCTCTGTAGCAGGTCATTGATTTCATAAATGCAACACACTATAGTTTTTTAATACATAGCATAAAGGTAAAAAGTGATATATGCAGTCAGTGTTGTCTTCGTTTTAAATGTCAAAAGGTTTTTGTGGCTCCCGGTGTTTTCTTTTCTGTGGGAAACGGGTCCAAGTGGCTCTTTGAGTGTTTAAGGTTGCTGACCCCTGCCCTAGACCCTTTCAGATAGGTGACTGTCTAGTCTCTTCTTCAAAACCTCCAGGGATGGAGCACCCACAACTTCTGAAGGCAACTTCTGTTCCACTGGTTAATTGTCCTCACTGTTAGGAAGTGAGTCCTTCTCTTCATTAGACCAGGCAAACCCAATTCCTGCAACCGTTCTTCATAGGTTTTAGCACGTTCAACCCCTTGGTTTTTGTTTTAATGTCTAAAAAAGTGAGGCTTTTTTCTTTCTTTCATTATTATTAGTAGCAAGAAGTTGTCAGAAGGTCAATCGGTCATCAGTCTTCAATCTGCCCTCCCGGGAGATCTTCTTCCCCATCTGGCTTCTCTCTGGCTGAATCACGTGGCTGCAAGGAAGGCAAATAAAAAGTGCACCAGCAGGAGTTTTTCCTCTGAAATTGCTTTGTGTAAATGTCTGGAAAATGCTGATATTTTTGTTTCTATAAATAGCAGCCCTCCTGCATCCCCTTCCCTTCGCTGTATTTCGCTCCTGATCACCAGGACTCGGAGAGTGGAATACAGATTACGCTTCTCCTGCTAAGAATTTACCCAGCAACCAAATCTTGGGAGAGAGAGGGGGGGGGAGAGGGAGAGAGAGAGGAAGGAGAGAGGGGAGGGAGGGAAGATTCAGAGAGGGAGGGATGGAAGGAGAGGGAGGGAGAAGAAGAAGAAGAAAAGGGGGAGGAAGAGAGGAAGGAGGGAAGAGAGAAGAAGAAGAGAGGGAGGGAGGAGGGAGAGGGATGGAGAGAGAAGGAGGAAGAGAGAGAAAGAAGGGAGGGAGAGAGAAGGAGAGGGTGGAGGAAGAGAGAGGAAGGAGGGAAGAGAGAAGAAGAGAGGGAGGGAGGAGGGAGAGGGAGGGAGAGAAGGAGGAAGAGAGAGGAAGGAGGGAGGGAGGGAGAGGAAGGAGGGAAGAGAAGAAGAAGAGAGGAAGAAGAGGGAGGGAGGAGAGAGAGTGAGAGGGATTGAGAGAAGGTGGAAGAGGAAGGAGGGAGGGAGGGAGAGAGAAGAAGGAGAGAGGGGAGGAAGAGAGGAAGGAGGGAAGAGAGGAGAAGAAGAGAGGAAGAAGAGAGAGGGAAGGAGGGAGAGGGATGGAGAGAGGAGGGAGGGAAAGGGAGGGAGGGGGAGAGAAGAAGGAGAGGGGAGAGGGAGGAAGGAGAGAGAAGGAGGGAGAGGAAGAAGAGATAGAGAGAGGGAGAGAGGGAAAGACAGGGAGGAGAGAGAGAGAGAGAGAGAGAGAGAGAGAGAGAGAGAGAGAGAGAGAGAGAGAGAGAGAGAGAGAGAGAGAGAGAGAGCTCACTGTGTATTGGCTGAATCAAGTTTAGTTATAAAGAGCCAAAATTAGACTCTGGTGCTTCTGTACGTGCACAGAAAGAAACTGAGGTTAGCTCTCATCAAGGACTTTGTTTGATCCATAGTGTTTTCCAAGGATTTTGGTCCCCACGCTTCAAAAGGTCAATCAGTCAGAATAGAACTGGAAGAGACCTTGGAGGTCTTCTAGTCCAGCCCCCTGCTCAAGCAGGAGACCCAGTCTCTCTTCTTAAAAGCCTCCAGTGATGGAGCACCCACAATGTCTGGTGGCAAGCCGTTCCACTGGTTAATTGTCCTCAGAACCACAAGAGCTTCCACGCTCTTTAATTCTTTCCAATTTAAGTCCTTTCATTTTAATCTGTATGGGACAGTTTCTCCAGAGGACATAAAATTCTCCCCCGGAGTTTCTTATTTTGCCTTTCAGCATTTCTTGGGGAAATTTAAGTGGGTTTGTGTGCAGAAAATCTACGTGTTACAAAAGCGCGCCACTCTGGACTTTAAAAAACGCGAGTGTAATTGAATTACTAATAAAAGTAGATGGCTTTATCTGGATTACGGCAATGTCATGCGTTCTCGCATGCGGATTAAAATGAAGCTGCCATCTTGATCCTTTTACAGATTCAATTCAAACCAGAACTTTTGTTGTTGTTGTTGTTGTTGTTGTTGTTGTTGTGTTTAATGGACAACCAGAAGAGGTTCACAGAAGATTATTTTTATGCGCGATGAGTGCTGCAAGACTCTTTTGTGTGCAAAAATGGAGACATTTAGAAAGACCCAGAGTAGGGAAATGGTTGGTAAAAATGATGGAATTAACATCATTTTACACCAGGTAATATTTTACATCCGGTAAAACACACTACTAACCTGAGCATACAAAACATTCGCCAGACCCAATCCTTGAATACAGCTCATCTGTCTGGAACCCACACCACATATCGGACATAAATACATTAGAAAGTGTCCAGAGATACTTTACGAGAAGAGCCCTCTACTCCTCTGCTCGCAACAGAATACCTTACGCAACCAGACTTGAAATCCTGGGCTTAGAAAGCTTAGAACTACGTCGCCTTCGGCACAACCTTAGCATAGCTCATAAAATTATCTGCTACAACGTCCTTCCTGTCAACGACTACTTCAGCTTCAACCACAACAATACACGAGCACACAACAGATACAAACTCAAAGTGAACCGCTCCAAACTTGACTGTAGAAAATACGACTTTAGCAACAGAGTGGTCAATGCCTGGAACTCACTACCTTGGTGTGGTTTCATCACCAAACCCCCAAAACTTTACCCTTAGACTGTCCACTGTTGACCTCACCCGACTCCTAAGAGGTCAGTAAGGGGCATGTATAAGCGCATGGATTTCTGAAGACTGCTTTGTCATCCTCCTGTTATGCTTTCTCCTCCCTAATCTACGTTGCATCATTAGTTATTTATTATTCATATACCAACAACAACGTAAAGTAATGCCTTTTACACTGGACCTTGGTGGGAGGCGTTTAGCTCTCCATCTTTAAATATGCAGCTTAATTGTAACCATGTGAAACGGAAGGCAGGCGGTGGAAATTTGGAGACATGCAAAATTCAGTTAAGGGAGGGAGGGAGGGGACAGAGAAGGGAGGGAGGGAAGAAGGATGGATGGATGAGGGAGGGAGAGAGAGAGAGAAGGAAGGAGGGAGGGAGGGAGGAAGGAAGGAAGGAAGGAAGGAAGGAAGGAAGGAAGGAAGGAAGGAAGGAAGGAGGGGGTGAAGAGAAGGAGGGAGGGAGGATGGATGGATGGATGGATGAGGGAGAGAGGGAGGAAGGAAGAAGAGGGAGGGTGGAAGGATGGAAGGAAGGATGGAGGGAGGGAGGGAGCAATGGAGGGGGAGGGAGGAAGAGAAGCGTGGAAGAAGACAGAGGGAGGAAGGAAGGAAGGAAGGAGACAGGAAAGAAGAAAGAAAGGAAGAAGGAAGGTGTATTTATTGTAAGGAAAAGGAAATTAAAAATCCACATGAAGACAAGTCTTTCGTTCATCTATTTCAGAATTGCTGATTAGTGTATTCACTTTTCTGTCTCCAGAACTTTTTATTGGAGCTTGCTGCTGCTGGTTCCACTTTTTCCCCTATACAGAAGAACTCTTCTTTTGAGAAGAGAGAGACACACCAGAGGTGCCCGAACCGGTAGTGACTCACTGGTGATGTCACGAAGACATCGTGGAACTGGTTCAGTCGGTGCCGGTCCTTGAGCGCCGCCATCTTTTTTTTAGGTTTTATTTTATTTTATTTTATTGAATTTTTTGAATTTATTTTTTCTTCTGAGCATGTGCAAAAGCCGAGTTTCCAGCACTGTGCATACAGTCGCCATCTTGTTTTCAGCTTCTTCTTCTTCTTCTTCTTCTTCTTCTTCTTCTTCTTCTTCTTCTTCTTCTTCTTCTTCTTCGTTTTGAATTTTTTTTCTGTCTGAGCATGTGCAGAAGCCAAGTTTTCGGAACTGTGCATGCGATCGCCATCTTGTTTTCGGCTTTTTAAAAAAATATTATTTTCGGATTTTTTCGGCACTGCGCATGCGCTCGCGCACACACCCACAAGGTGTGCCCAGACGGCATGGGAGGAGGCAAACCAGCAGCAAGTTAGAACCACCCCTGAGATGGATGGATGGATGGATGGATGGATGGATGGATGGATGGATGGATGGATGGATGGATGATAGACAGACAAATAGTTAGGATAATGGATGGATGGATGGATGGATAGATAGATAGATAGATAGATAGATAGATAGATAGATAGATAGATAGATAGATAGATAGATAGATAGATAGATAGATTTGATTTATTATTTGGAGGATAGATAGATAGATAGATAGATAGATAGATAGATAGATAGATAGATAGATAGATAGATAGATAGATAGATAGATAGATAGATAGATAGATAGATAGATGATAAACTTTGTTGTTATTTTAAGGAGTTGCATTGAAAGATTTAGAGGCTGCTTATCCAGGAAGAGGATGTGAAGGTAGGCAGAGTCAACAATGTTTTGCTATCTCTACCCACACAGGATTGTTCTGCGCTTGGTGGGCCAAACCATCCCGAACTGATGCTTGTGCTTCCATGGGATCCATCCACACCTTGATGTCAGCATTGGGCTAGAAGACTCCACACCTTTGGAGCCAGAAGACCTCCAAGGTCCCTTCCAACTCCATTAATTCTGTTACCCCTAGAATGGCGTCAAGGCTGCTACTAACTCTTCTTACCCCCCATTGCCAACGCTGCAGATGCACAACTCCAAAGGAGGGAGGGCCGGAAAAGTGGCACTACGGCTATGCTGCTGGTGTTCCCATTTTCACCATCCCCAGCCTCACCTACGGGGATGAGGGGCGCCGAGTGGCTCCCCACACAGCTCCCTAAGCTACGGCTGAGTCAACCCGGTCTACCTGGCTAAGCCTGGCTAGGTGGCTCAGTGGCTAAGACGCTGAGCTTGTCCATCAGAAAGGTCGGCAGTTCGCCGGTTCGAATCCCTAGTTTAGGTCTCCTGCCTGAGCAGGGGGTTGGACTAGATGACCTCCAAGGTCCCTTCCAACTCTGTTACCGTTACCTCCCCAGGGTTAAAAAGAAAAACCAAAACACCCAGGCAGGCACACCGCCCCAATTCAAGCAAAATTACTTAATGTAAACCGCTCCAGACTTGATTGCAAAAAATTCGACTTCAACAACAGAGTTGTCAACGCCTGAAATACTTTACCTGACTCAGTAGTTTCTTCCCAAACCCCAAAAACTTCAACCTCAAATTATCTACCATCGACCTCTCCCCATTCCTAAGAGGTCGGTAAGGGGCGTGCATAAGCGCACAATCGTGCCTACCGTTCCTGTCCTAATGTACCCATATATTCATACCTCTTTTACTCTTATTCATGCTTGTACTATTACATATATATTCAATCATGTTTTACTGTTTATACTTTGCTTATAATCATATATGCTTGACAAATAAACAAATATACAAAATTTAAGAAGAGATTGGATAACCATTTGTCTGAAGTGGTGTCGATTTTCCCGCCTAAGCAGGGGGTTGGACTGGATGACCTCCAAGGTCCCTTCCAGCTCTTGTTATTGTGTCG